>CM069905.1:17680987-18095362 GCA_036172215.1 Camellia granthamiana | reverse complement strand
TTATTTCAGCTTTGTACTCTGGACCGAACTAACACTTATTTTCTCTTTGCAGATAGAGCCCATCTCCTTTCCAACTACGGCTACCCCAACCTCGGTCTCTTGCGCGCCGCACTAAGAGTAAAGGAGAGAAGTTGGGCAGAGCTTCTAAACTTCGAACCGACCTACCGCTACTCCGGTCGCCGAAAAGCAAGGGTGACCGACTTCCTCCTCGAAGACGAACCAGAGCCGGACCCTTCCTTACCCCAGATCAATCTTGTGCCACTCACTGCCGAACAAGAGATGGCGAAGAAGAACAGGCTGAAGGCCCTTCTAACCGAGACAACACCAGCCGAGGTACCACAAACCGGTCGAACAACTGAGACCGTGGTAGCTCTTCCATCGCAACAACCATCCTCATCTCGCCAACGCAAGCGTGCCCGGACTAGCCAAACCGAGCAACAACTTGTTGATGAGGACGAGATCGTTCTACCACCAATCCAACCTCCCAGCCCCCAGCCAAGAATCCAACCGGAGCAATCCGACCGTGCTACCTTTTCCAAGTGGGTTCCAGAGCTGTCCTTCAACAACCGAGATATCCAGGAGACTGACTCGGTTGTTGCGGAGAAGGACCACTTGATGGCTTTCAACTTAGCCAAAAGTGTGTGCCTCCCCAAGGATATGGAGCACCACTACAAACAGCTTAACACCGAGCTGAAGTCAATCCGGTCTTCTACGAAGTCTATGATCCTGGTAAACATCTTTCTTCTTTCTATGTGAAATTTTCAAACTTTGAGTCCGGCTAACGTCACTTCTCCTTTGCAGGCCATCCAGAAAAATCATGTTACTCACAGGAAGGTCATGGAACTTAGGCGAAGTACCAGGGAAGCCATGGCGGAGGCCGAAGCAAAGAGGGCCGAGCTGGAGGAGGCCAAAAAACAGATGGCCGAACTCCGGGCAGAAAATGATCGACTGACCGAAGTAGCTAATTCGGTTGAAGCCGAAAAGAAGAAGATAGCTGCCGAAGTGAAAGACAAGTACCTGCGCTTGCTGGCAAGGATTGAAAAGCAGAAAGGCGCCGAAATAAACCAGCTGAAGGAGGACGTCAAGGAAGCCAAGAAACAAGGCTTTAAAGATGCCGAAGATGCATACACCCTCCAGTGCAACGCCGCCAAGGACTTATTCTTTAAGTGCGGTTGGAGGAGTGCTGTGGAGAAGCTCGGCTGCGGGGCTGAGACCGAGGTTTATAATGCTCCGGCTTGTGCTATTCCGGCCTCGCTCTCGCAGTATGCTGCCGATCTGCAGAGGCAATTTCTCGAAGGCCAAGGCTCTGATGAAGATGATGATGAGGAGTCTGATGAAGATGAGCAAACTCTTACCCCGGCTGTCAACGAACAATCAAACAATCAGACAGTTCGGTTGGAGCCGGTCATTGAGGACTTAACTGACGAGCTGCTGGTTGACAACACACAGCCAACAGAAACCGAAGTTCAAGCCGAGACCGAGCTCCCAGATCAAACCGTTCTCCCAGCTGACACCGGGCTCCCAACAAGTGATGATGCGGAATTCGATGCCGAGCTTGATGATCTTCTCCGCTGATTTTTCATTTTTCTTCTTTTGTTCTGAACTTTTGTAACCGGGCTGCGGCTCCCAAAATTGTACTTGGTTTGCGTTTGCACTTTAATGAAAATTTCTTGAACTTTTATTCCAGTTTTGTGTGTGTATGCTCATACTTGCAATGAATTTTTCATTAACTGTGATCTCGGTCTAACTATCTAACTTGCTAGCCAACCACTCTTTAGCCGATATAACTCACTTCGGCTCAAGAGTACACAGTTTGTTTAATCCTGCCAGCGACTCTTCAGCCGATATATCATACTTCGGCTGAAGAGTACAGAGTGTTGGTTTAATCCAGCCAACCACTCTTCAGCCATACACTTACTTCGGCTGAAGAGTACAGAGTGCTGGTTTAATCCAGCCAACCACTCTTCAGCCTATACCCATACTTCGGCTGAAGAGTACAGAGTGTTGGTTTAATCCAGCCAACCACTCTTCAGCCATACACTTACTTCGGCTGAAGAGTATAGAGTGTTGGTTTAATCCAGCCAACCACTCTTCAGCCATACACTTACTTCGGCTGAAGAGTATAGATTGTTGGTTTAATCCAGCCAACCACTCTTCAGCCTATACCCATACTTCGGCTGAAGAGTACAGAGTGTTGGTTTGATCCCGCCAACCTCTAAGTTGGTTTTTCCAGCCAACTGAGAATAAGGTGTTTGGTTATTCCGACCAAACGTCCTGCAGCCTGGATCCTTATCCTGGGCTTAGGAGGGGTCAAAGTTGGTTATTCCGGCCAACTATGTTTACAGTGCTACTGACTTACTAAAATTACTCTCTACTGAAAACAAATATACTGAAAAAGAATCGACTTGTTTTATTGAGAAAGTAAAAAATTACACTTTAAAAGAAAAAGGCTAAAAATAAAACAACTTAAGATTGGCAGTGTTCCACGGCCTAGGAATTGCTTTGCCGTCCTTATCTTCCAAGTGGTATGCCCCTTTGCCTGTTAAACCGACCACTTTGTAAGGTCCTTCCCAATTCGGCCCCAACTTGCCATCTCCTGGAATCAGGGTGTTTCCCATCACTTTGCGAAGTACCCAATCGCCGATCTTGAACTGTCTTGGATGCACCGTTTTGTTGTACTTTCTAGACAACTCTTGTTGGTAGGAGGCGATGTGAACTAATGCTCTGTCTCTTCGTTCTTCCGCAAGATCAAGTTCTAATGCTATTGCTTCGGCGTTTAAGTCTGGATCAAAGTTTTCACTCCGAATTGTGGGGAGACCAACTTCTAATGGGATGACTGCTTCCATGCCATAAGCTAAGGAGAATGGTGTTTCTCCTGTTGATCGCCGAGGCGTGGTGCGGTAAGCCCATAGAACATGAGGGAGTTCTTCTGCCCACTTGCCTTTAGCTTTCTCAAGTCTTTTCTTTAGTCCATCCAAGACTACCTTGTTTGAAGCTTCTGCTTGTCCATTCGCTTGGGGATACGCCGGTGTAGAATTGTAGAATTCTATCTTGTACTCCTCACAAAAGCCTCTGAAAATTTTACCGTCGAACTGAGTACCGTTGTCTGAGATCAGTGCCTTCGGTATGCCAAAGCGAGTGATGATGTTTTGCCACACAAACTTCTTCACATCTTTTTCCTTGATTGATGCCAAGGCTTCTGCTTCCACCCACTTTGTGAAGTAGTCGGTTGCCGCAAGAAAGAACTTCCTGTTGCCTGGTGCTGTTGGGAGTGGTCCCACTATGTCTAAGCCCCACATTGCGAAAGGCCATGGACTAGTGAGAGGTAGAAGTTCTCTGGCAGGTTGGTGTATTTGATGCGCAAACTTCTGACACTTTTCGCATTTTTTGACATACTTCTCCGAATCCGCTTGCATGTATGGCCACCAATATCCTTGTGAGATAGCTCGGTATGCCAGTGATCTTTCTCCTTGATGGCTGCCACATACCCCCTCATGTATTTCAAACAGGAATGCTTCTACCTTGCTGGGGTGAACACACTTTAAGTAAGGTCCCGAGAACGACTTCTTGTACAATGCCAAGGATGGAGAGAGCCAAAACCGCTACGACTTTGCTCTTATTCTGTTGGCTTCTTTCTTTTCTTCTGGTAAGGTGCCGTCTTTTAAGAACAGGATGATAGGATCCATCCAGGAAGGGCCTAGATCGGCGCAACACACCTCTTCTGCTTCTGGATCTTCAATGCTTGGTCTAGGCAGGTAGTCGATCAGTAGTGGATGAGGGATGGAGGTATTTGCCATTGAGGCGAAGCTTGCTAGTTCGTCTGCTCTGCTGTTTTCCTCCCTGCCGATCTGTTCTATCCTCACCACTTCAAACCTCTTGATTTCGGTTCTGATTAGCTCTTGGTACTTAGCCATTCTGTCATCCTTTGCTTCATAGTCGCCAGATATTTGGTTTACCACCAGCTGTGAGTCGTTGTAAACCATTAGCTCGGTGGCCTTCATGTGGAATGCTGATTTGAGACCTGCAAGAAGCGCTTCATACTCCGCTTCGTTGTTTGACGCTGGGAAGCCAAGGTTGATTGCCTGCTCCACTACTAGGCCGTCTGGAGAGATGAGGACTATGCCAAGTCCTGCTCCATGTCGGTTGGATGCTCCATCCATGAAGAGTTTCCACATCTCTCCAACGAACAACTTCCAGCAGGTGGAGGGATCAGAGGATGCCTTAGGATCTTCTGTGTTGCCGGTGTCTTCTTCCAAGTCCATGCTTGTTGTCTGCCCCTTACAATCTGATTGTACCAAGTCTTTATTTGTTGGTGAGTCTGGACTTGGTATAGCATGGTTGGCTTCTTCCCTCTTTTCTTTACTCTGGTCCGCCTTGGGGCCTGACTGAGTAACCAGTACTAGGGGTTGCGTTATTCCGACGTCAACTTCCATCCCTAGTTCGGTTGTTTCAATTAGGTCGACTGGGCAGATGGGATGACTTCCTGGTGTGAATTCCGCGACGAAATCTGCCAATGCTTGGGCTTTTATTGCCGTCCTGGGTTGGTACTTGATGTCGTATTGTCCCAACTCTACTGCCCACTTCAGAATTCGCCCGGAGAAGTTCGCCCTTTCAAACAAAGCCTTTAGTGGGAAGGCCGTGAGGACAACAATGGTGTGAGCGTGAAAGTAGTGCGGTAGCTTCCTTGCGGCCATCATCAAGGTCAATGCCAGTTTCTCCAGTGGCAAATACCTTGTTTCGGTGCCCAGCAGTGTCTTGCTAACATAGTAGATGGGCAGATGTTGGACTCCTTCTGCACAGACCAACACTACGCTGATTGCGTGCTGTGAGACTGCCAGGTACAGGAAGAGTTCTTCTCCAGGAATTGGTGTTACAAGTAGTGGTGGAGAAGACATGTATTCCTTCAAGCTTTCCAGAGCTCGGTCACATTCTTCGTCCCACTCAAACTTGGCCTTGAGGGCATGAAAAAATGGTCGTAGCCTGTCTGACGATCGGCTAATGAACCGATTGAGCGCGGCTGCCATGCCGGTGAGATGCTGTACTTCTTTTACTGAGTTTGGTCTCTCCAGATCCTGAATTGCCTTGATCTGAGAAGGATCTGCTTCTATACCTCGGTTTGTCACCAAGAAGCCTAAGAATTTGCCTGATCCTACTCCGAATGCACACTTCGACGCGTTGAGGCGTAACTTATGCTTCTTCAGAATTTCAAACATCTCACTTAGGTCCTTGAGGTGGTCGTTTTCATCCTTGCTCTTGACCACCATGTCGTCGATGTAAGCTTCCATTGTTCTGCCTAACAACGGCTCAAACATCTTAGTGACCATTCTCTGGAATGTCGCCCCAGCGTTCTTTAGGCCAAAGGGCATGACCTTGTAGCAGTAGAGTCCTCTTGGTGTGGTGAAAGATGTGACCTCCTGGTCCGGTTCATGCATTGCGATCTGGTGGTAGCCTCTGTATGCATCCAGGAAGCTTAGTCGGTTGTGCCCCGCCGTCAGGTCTACCAGTTGGTCAATCCGTGGTAGAGGAAAGCTATCTTTAGGGCATGCTTTGTTGACAGTTTTAAAGTCGACGCAGACGCGCCACTTGCCATTCTTCTTTGGCACTACGACTGTGTTGGAGATCCATCTGGGGTAGTGCACCTCTCTGATTGCCCCTGCTTCTAACAAGTTTCCCACTTCTTCCGCCACTATCTCGGCGTGGTGGAGTGCCGATCTGCGGGTGCGCTGAATGATTGGCCTGGCAGATGGGTGGACATTGAGTTGGTGGCATATGAAGTTGGGATCAATGCCTGGCATGTCGTATGGAGTCCAGGCAAACACTTCGATGTTAGAGGTCAAAAATTCCAAGACCTCTAACCTCTCAGCGCTGGACAACGACGAACCGAGCAGGAAGAACTTATCCGGGTTCTTTTCGTCTATTCTGACTTCCACCAAGTCTTCCACCGCTTTCTGGCTTGCTGCTTTGCCGACGTCTGCGAATAGTTCATTACTCTCAGGTTCTTCCACCGAATGAACATACCCTTTCGCAGCGCGGCTTCCGTTCACCGTGACGAAACATTGCTTGGACATGATTTGGTCTCCATAGACTTCCTCTATTACTCCGGTGTCATTTGGGAACCGCATCACTTGGTGGTAGGATGACACCACCGAGCGCATGGCATGCTGCCATCACTGGAAAACAAATTGAGCTATGTTCTGCCCAAGATGATGTTATAGGTGGATGGGACCTTTAACACCCAGAACTCTACTTGCTTCGTCACACTCCCTGCTCTGACTGGAAGGATGATCTTGCCAACTGGCCATTCTGGCATCGAGTTAAATCCAATCAAGGGTGACACTGCAGGTGCTAAGTCTTTATCTTGCAACTTCAATTGTTTGAACGTCTCATAGTACATGATTTCGCACGAACTACCCTGGTCAATCAGAATCCGCTTGACGTCAAAATCCTTGACTCGGAGAGTGACGACCAGGGCATCATTGTGAGGACAATATATTCTGTCCAAGTCTTTATCCGAAAAAGACATAACATTTGTGGCCTCTGACTTCCCCTTCTTGGCGACTGGTTGGGCACTTAGCACCTCTCTCAAGTGCTCAGCCTTTTTGATCGAACCTCTGAGCTCGCATACACGCTCCGGTTCAAAGACTCCATGTATGACGTTGATGACGCCTTGAGGCGGTGCGTCGATTGGCATCCCATTGGGGTTGTTATGGTCCTGGGGGGCTGGCTGTGCCCCGCCTTCAATATATTTGTCTAAGTGGCCTGCCGCCACCAACTCCTCCAAGTGCTGCCTCAATGAGGTGCAATTCTCAGTGCGGTGCCCTTTTTCTTTGTGGAAGGTGCACCGTGATCTGTCGTCGTAGTCCTTCTGAGCTTCGCCTAACTTGGCTGGCCACTTGACGAAAGGCTCGTCGCGAATCTCACTAAGTATTCGGTAGATCGGTTTCTTGAAGATCGTGGTGATGGCGGTGCGGACTCTCAACCATCTTTTGTCCTGGTCTTCTCCGTTGTCCCGTCTGCCACGCCCGTTTCTGTTCGGCCGATCTACCGCATTGACCCTTGCTGAGGCCTTCTTTTCTGGTACTGCGGTTGTGCTAGGCTTTGCTTTAGCACAGGCGCCGTCCTCTTCCACCCTGATGTGCTGATGCACTCTTTCCATCAGGGCCTCCATGGTGAGAGGTGGCGTCATGGTGATAGAATCCCTTAGTCTGTTTCCGACTGGGAGTCCTCTTTTATACTGGGCAATGGCGAGATTGGTGGGACAATCCCCAATCTGGTTGAATGTCTCCCAGTAACGACTGTTGTAGGATCGTAAGGTTTCCTTCTCACCCATGTCGATGGAGAGTAACTGATCGATCTCCACCGGGGTCTTATTGTTCGTTCGGAACCTTGTGACGAACGCCTCCGCCAATTGCGCCCAGGAGGCTATGCTGCCTTCTGGAAGTTTCTCAAACCAAGTCAGGCCGAGGTCACCAAGGCTTGAAGGGAATAGGATGCACATCAAGGCCTCATTCCGCCGGTATACAGCCATGACCTGGCGAAAGTGGCTCAAGTGCGAGTAGGGGTCCGTCTTCCCCTCGTATGTATTGAATTTGGGCTGAAGGAAGCCTGAGGGTAGGGGCGCGTTCTCTATTGCTGGGATGAATGGTGAGGTCTGCAGCCTCGCCAATGCCTTATCCGCTGGTTCGTAGGCCGGGCGCGGTAGTGGCATTCCAACCACGACGCTTCCATGCGTCTGAGGAGCCAACCGCTGTAAGGCAGAAACTCTATGTGGATCACGTGCCCTGGCGTCCTCCCTGCATCGTGCCTTTTCATCTAGCACGGTTCGTAGGTCGGACGATCTGGGCAACTCGGTCTGTCTGGACCTGGTTTGGTGCGTATGCGAGGGCCAGTAAGTGCTCCCTTCTGTGTAAGACCTTTCAGATCTCGTCCTCTCAGACCTGGAGTGACGAGTCCTGGAAGACCTAACTTGCGTGTCGCCTGTCCTGAGGCTTCTGTTTTCTGCTTGGGAGGGTGTAGAATTTCTACTACGACCCTCTGAGTGGCGAGGGGGCGTCTTGTTGTTGCGCCCCTCTCCTGTCGCCACTTCTTTTCCTTTCATCTGGCGTTTTAGAGCTTCCATGTCTGCCGCCATCCGCCGTATCAACTCGTCTTGTTCCCTGACGCGATCCTCCAAAGTTTGAGGATCTACCCTGCGCCTTTGTCTTTCTGGGCTCTGCGAACGAGAGGGATGAGGGCTGTTATTCCTCCTTCTACCCCTGGCATCCCTCCTGGAATCTTGTCTTCGTGGTTCCAGGTTCGCCATGGAAGGAACCAAAGGTAGGCCCTCGCGCCTTGCACCTCCATCTGGAGTTTGTCCGTCAATGGCGGACTGAGGCAGTTCTTCGTTGTTCGCCATCGAATTTTGAGAGAAAAAGCTTGATCAAGAGGTTGTTCTTATCTGTTGTTCCCACAGACGGCGCCAATTGTACGAGAAAGAGATACACCTTCTCGTATAATCCTGTTGATCAAGCCTGCGTTCCTCTGTACGTCGTTGGTCTTCCACCTGAAAACACAAACGTGAACTGGCCGGCGGGTGTATGCCGGAAACCTCTCCGATGCCTAAGTCAGTAAGCAAGACAAGTAGGCAAAAGCTCAATGTGGTCAGGGAGCAAAAGTTGCATTACCTCTTCTTAGGTGATATTGGTGAGCTTATATAGGTTTCGTGTGGCACAATCCTAGTAGGACTCTAACTCTTCCATGTAGAGTCCTGTTAGGACTCACATTCTTGAAGGATAATGCTTATCCTTCAACACCCCCCTCACTGCTTAAACCAAGTGAGATGGTTTTCCATGGTCGGGCTCCAAGATGACTGGAGTGACTGCTAGTTCGGTCCTCGTTATACTCTCCCCTACCTCGGCTTTCCCATACTAAGACCGAGCTATCCAAAAGGGAGTTAAGCCGAACTACATTCAGCGCCATGGCCTACCTCGATTTTCCACAGGCTTCGACCGAAGTAATCACTGAAGACCGAAACATTCTTGCTACTTTACTCAACCGGAGTAGAAAATAAGACCTTACGTGACCGGGCTAACCACCACGGCCGTATGACCGGTCTAATTCCAACGTCTCTTCTTCGGACCGGAGTAATTCTACTTCCCTCTGGGACCGGAGTCACCCTACTTCTCTTTCGGACCGGAGTAACTCTACTTCCCTCTGGGACCGGAGTCACCCTACTTCTCTTTCGGACCGGAGTAACTCTACTTCTCTTTGCACTGGGGCCCATGTCAGCCCATTTACCCAGCTCGGCCCACTTTAAGTATAAATTACCCTCTCACCTATTTAAATACCAGAAGGAAAACTCAATTTCAAGACTTCAAGTTTTGTGCTATTCTTTGTTAAAGAGCAAAAGTAAGCTTTTGATTATGTTGCTTTATTTGCCTAACATTTACTACTATTCTGAACAGAAATTTACTGTTACCATGTGGAGGCTGCTTCTATTTGTTACCCTTGTGTTGGCTTTGATTGTAGCAACATATTATGGTTACAAAGGTGTGTTGTGGCTCTCTGATTGGATGAATGTAGTAGAAGTGCAAAGACAAAGAAGAAGATACCCTTGAATCTGACCAAAATCTCAAAGTATTTTATACTTGAGTTGGAGTTAGAGTTGTTAGACATGGAGGTTAGTACATTAAACTCTTATAAAAAGTGGTCCCTTACCTAAAAATTTTCTATCTTGTTTTATATGATATTATTTATTTGATTTCTAGCCGGGTCTGTTGTGATTACTCATTATACATGTTCTGGAAGAAGTTTGAAATAATGGTGTGGACTTTGAATTTTGAATTTCCCAGTCTCCATTGAAAGCATTGTGCTTTTGACTTTTGTATCAAATAATGGTTTTCGTTGTTGAGAAAGATTGTTATTGTGATTTTGATGATTTAGACTTCTGCGGAGTCATGTATGTGGTCAATATAGATTAGTTTGCTGAGACAATATTTCTTTTGTTTAGGGAAAGATACAACCATATTCATCATAATTATGTTGTAATTAGTGGCTTAGCCAGAAAATTAACATGCAGCTATCAATCATAACCTCAAAAAAATTTACAGTCCGCTCGAGCGAGGGAATTCACGCTTAAGCGAACCTTCACTTCTTGCATGTTCGCTCGAGCGAGGAAAGCCACACTCGAGCGTGGACCCTGTTTTCAGCAAGTTGTGGAAAATGTTTTCAATTGCATTTTTGCATCCTCATTCCATCCTAGGCATTCCTAGGCCATGATTAAGACTCCATAATGAGGTTAAAGGCTAGAAACACACTAAGAACAAATAAAGTAGTTGTGTGTGTTTTGAACGTGTGTTTCAAGTGTGCGTTTGTTCTATGTTCGTGTAGGTCACGTGTCATAAACCGTTGATTAGTCTGCTCTGTCTGACTGCACCTGAAGCCAACTGTGAGTAATAACTTAGTAAAGCCATATTCAACTTTATTTATTTTCTGTATGATGAATTAAGATATATTTTCTGAAATGATATGTTATGTACAATGAATGATTGTCCAATTTCTGACAATGTATTCGTGGCATCCTTAGCATCATGTGATATCTGTTAGCTGTTACCCGGTATTGGACGTTCCATTATGGAACTTATTATGTCTGTCATCTGTTACCCGTACCGGAGGCTCCATCATGGAGCTCAGCATGTATATTCTCTGTTACCTAGTATCGGAGGTTCCAATATGGATCTTGTTAGGTTTTTATTCTTGGCAACCCCGTTTGACAAAACTCCTTTAAGTTGTATTTGTTTTCACACTTTTTATTTCAGTGAGCCTATGAGTTTTTAGATGCAAATCCAACCCGAATTGTGCCTTGCAGAGAAGTTTTGTGATGTTAATTCTTTTAAGATTGCCACTTCGCTGATTATAACAGGGATCGAACTGCCCAGTCAGCTCGCGGGGGTCCAGGGGGCAGCGCTCCTTGGCGGGTCTGGGGCAGCGCCACGGCGGGGTCGAGGGGCAGCGCCCCCGAAGCAAAATGCAAAATTGCATTCGAAGTTGCATGTCCACCCTTGCTCGCTCAAGCGAAGGCTGCGTCTGGCAAAAAACCTAAGAAGGATGAATGTATGCTTAAGCAAAGGTTGTGTGGCTCGAGCGAAGCCACTTATAGAAAACACGCGTTTTTGGTTCCTCGCTCGAGCGAGAGAGTCTTCGCTCAAGCGAGCCTCGCAGTTCCAGATTTCTATAAGTACGGGTTTTTGTCAGATTTTAGGATTACTGCTCCAGATCTTCTTTTTGGATATTAAGGTTTATATCTGGGGATATTTTGCTAGTTTTCTTTGATGTTTTGATTGAGTATTCAATTCATGGTTTAAAGAGTATACATCAAAGGATTATTTGTTTGTTTTACACAAAAGAGAGAGTTGTTCTTCAGTGAATTCTGAAGAATTCGAGCCTGAAGCTTTGATGGATTCTGGAGTGGCTCATCGTCAAGACAATTCTGAGGTGAAGACGGGGTTGGAAGAGGCACATAGGGGTTGGTTCAATTCGAATGTGGATTCGCTAGGTAATTGAGAGTATACTTGTGTAATTCCTTTATATCTTCTTAGTGGATTGTTTTGTGGCTGTTGCCTGTGGTTTTTTATCACAACTGGAGGTGCTCCAATTGTGATTTTTCCACGTTAAAATCGTTGTGTCAATTTGTCTTGATTGTTTGATTGGGATTGTTTTATTACTTTAAATTGATACATAATCACAAATCAATATCTAGCGGATTTCTAGATTTTTCAGAGCTTATTATGTCTGCCATCTGTTACCTATACCGGAGGCTCCATCATGGAGCTCAGCATGTTTATTCTCTGTTATCCGGATCCGGAGGTTCTTTTATGGAACTGGTTATTCATAACCACCATGTGTCTGCATCTATTTTGTATCTGTTCTGTTAGCGCTAAGGGATGTACTACGTATGATTAAGCATGAGCTCTGACTGCTGTATTTAATTTGGACAAGAATATGAATATGAATCTGTTTATGATTCTGAACTATGATTTCTGAATTTGTATGGACTTCATTCATTAAAACCCTTTATTCCGTTATTATTCACTGGGCTTTCGCTCACTATTTATATTATGTATGTAGGTGAGCCAGTACGTGATCAGGGCCAGAGTTGACGGCCTACGTTTCAGTTTTGTCAGCCAACCTTTGCGCCTCCTGAGGAGGTTCCTGATGAAGTTTGGTTTTGTGGCTGTTTTTGTAATATGTATTAGACTTTGTTTGTTTGTTAAAGTTGTGGGCGAGATTTTTGTCATGTACGCCTAAGTGTGTTGTGTATATATTATGTGTGTTGACTTCGCTCGCATTTTATAAAAGTTTCAAGCTATTCTGTCCCATGTATGTTATCACAGCTCATTGGACCTTGTCTATTTTGTATATTTGCTTCCGCAGCCCCTATCTATATGTTAATCTGTCATAAGGCCTTTGGTAATCCAAGGATTACTGGCCGGTTGCGATCCTAAACCTATAGGGGCGGGTTTGGGTCGTGACAGAAACAATCCTTACCCACATTCCTCTTATTCCACTAATTGTTTTCTAGTTTGAGAAACACTTTAGTGAGGTAATCCCTCACTTGTAAACAATTGCCTACATTTCATGATTATGGTTAAACCTAGCATGATTTTGTCTATGAATTTATTTGTTATTTAGGCCTTGTTTGGGGACTGTATGTTTTAGCCAAAAAGTCACTATAAGTTGTCACATCACTCTCTCTACTTTTTTGCACATATTTTCGTAAAAAATAAAAAAGTCACTAAAATAGTCTGTTTCCAAACGAGGCCTTATGATGCTATACATTAATTGATTTTCTTTTTCTTTAAGTGATATTCTCGAGAGTAAGTTTGTGGTTTTAAGAGGGAGGAAGACAAATATTGTTGTGTTATTATACAAATAAATTTCATGGTTGGCAAACCTATTTAGACATGTTCCATTGGATATGGTCGTCTTCTTTTCTCTACCTAGTTCCCAGTTGAACCTATAACCTCCACCAAAAAATCCACCCCTTATAAATGAAGAGGGCAGGGAAAATAGTTGTGTTGTTGTTTTTTTTTTTTTTTTTTTTTGGGGGGGGGGGGCGTTATTGCCATCCATATAAAAGAGTTCATTTGACTCTGAATTTCCAAATTGGTGAATGCCCTATGATTTCTTGCAGTCTCATCAATTGGAGTTTTTGATGAGGCCAAAACTAAAGATAATCCATAATATGTAGTGTGGAGATGATTGAATCGTCTGCATTGTGTCCAAATCATGTGGACACCCTGCAAATAGCCCCCTTGGTTTGCTTGTTGACTTATAAAGATCAATTGTAGCAAAGGTGACTCTGATGGACTCTCACTAAACAATATTGATGGATGGAGTTTTCTCTTTGTGAACAAATGCAATATTTTTAAGATGATAATTGTGTGTTCAAATAAATGTTGGTTTAAGAGTGTTGTATTGATTTGGTTATCAAGCTTCTAATTTGTTGGCCCACAAATGATTTTGCCAAGTTGAATGGGTTGCTTAAGAACTTGGTTCAAGATGATAGTCCTTAATAGTGATCTTATTTCTCTATGTCAAAGTCATGAGACTATGAAGGCTATCTCTTAGCCTGCAAGATCCACTATTTATGTTGGAACTGCAATTTTTAGTTAAAAAAGGAAAACAAACTTCTTGTGATTCCATTTGAAATGTTGTGATTCTTACATATGGGCCCATTTACTTGGATTGGATAAATTTGATGATAATTTAACAATCCATTATAAGACCGAGTGCATCATCTTAGTTTGAGGATTGAAAGTACAAATGCATGAAATAGGTTGTACATGTCGGATATGCATGGATATGTATCCTCAATTTAATTTACCTCAATTAGCATGTGCTTGAAGGACTCAGTTCCGGTTGTTACATAGAAAAATGCCTCCATGAGTGAGCGATACGATGGGGGAGAAAGACAACCCAAGTTACGTGAAACATTCGTTTTTGTCTGGATGATGAAAATTGAAGGCAATTCAATTTTTCTAAGAAGCACAAGCATTTCTAAGAAGGTAACGTGTCACCGACACGACACAATAGTCGTCAGACACTTCCTAACTCTTAGATACACATGAAATACATTACAAGTTTAAATAAAATAATTTGGAATCCAATGATAAAATAAAACAATATAAATTCATATCTAATTTTCTTCTTGTGACTTCAAACATTATTATATTTTACTTAAATATTCTTATATATGACATATAATAATTCTGTATCCTTATATATGACATATAATAAATATATAAAATTATATATTTTGCACGTGGCCCCCACATGTCATGTGTACATTTTTTGAAAATTTTGTGTCAGCCTGTCAATGTCGTGTCACATGTATGTATCCGTGCTTCTTAGCCTTTGCCGCTATCATGAGTGCTTTTCAGCTTGCCTTTTTATGTTGCCATGTGATGGATGTTTTGATATTTTTGGAATCATTTTAGTAATAATATTTTTAGTTAAAAGAAAATTCAAGCTATTTTATTGATTTAAAAAAAATATTAATATTAAATAATAATTCAAAATTATTGCTATTTTAATGGGAAAATTACAAATACTCCCTTTGAAGTTTGCTTAAAATACTAATTGCTTGTGGTAGTTTTGAAAATTATATCCTACTCTTAAAATTTCTAATCGAATAACAAATAAATTTTGGGCAGAGCCTGCAAGCGTAGCCTCAAAGAGTTGATAGCACCTAGTAAGAGTTGAACCTGAGACCTGGAGGGAGTATACCCCCAGGCCCCAAGCTGCTCCCACTAGCCCCAACCCCTCGGGGTTGTAATTTGCCCTATTTTAATTCTATAATAATAAAAATATATTTTATTATTGATGTATCCTTATTGTACCTATATCCCAATTTCTTAGATTTTGATTAATTATGATACTTGTATCCATATCCATGCTTCTTAGGTTTGAGGATGAAACAATCGTCTGTCAAATGAACGACAAGCTGAAACATTTCCCCCTCATAATAAATGGAATTTGTTTGTTTTTGCAGTCAACATTTTAGAAATGGAATTTGTGCTCTCAACATTTTAGAATTGTGTTGTGCTCCCAATTGTTTTTGCAGTCAACATTGCTCTCAACTAGTTTCACAACAATCGGTTAGGAGCTAAAACATTTTAGATTTGTGCTCCCAACACTAGTTGCATGCGAAAAAAGAAATCATAGTTGTGCTTTCGATTGTTTCTTGTTTCTCTTGCTTGTTTGCCCTTGTGATTGGTTCCATCTACTCCAGTTTAAACTTTAGTGCCTTCTGTTGGAATGTGTCCTACATCACCTGGAGTTGTCCCATCTGTGCTGATTATAAGGCTTCAATTTTTCTCTCTTTAACACCTGTGTTTTAGGGAGAAGTGTAGGCTGAGCTTTTCAATTTGGTATCAGAGCTTGGTTGGGCCTGTGATTGATGTGCCGTTTGTTCGGCTACTATATGTTGTGGTCCAGGAAGGTGTGTTGGAATGTGTTCCATATCACCTAGAGTTGCCCCATCTGTGCTAGTTATAAGGCTCCAGTTTCTCTCTTTAACACCTGGGTTTTAAGAAGAAGTGTGGGCTAGGTTGTAACCAAAAAACAACATGAGTGTGGCTAAGATGATGATGCTAAGGTGAATATGTGACAAGACTAGACAAGATAGAATTAGAAATGAGTGTATTCGGGAATGGATAGAAGTAATACCGATATAAGATAAGTCGAGAGAGAATCGATTAAGATAGTTTGATCATATTCAACGGAGACCAACAAAGGTAGTAGTGAAGAGATGCAATGCTGTAACAGTAGATGGAAGTGTTAGGGGATGGGGTGGGCCTAGATTAATGTTAGTTAGTGTTGTAAATATAGATATAGATTTACTTAATTTGACTAACGAAATGGCCTTTGATAGGGCCACGTAGAGAAAAATGATTCATGTAACCGACCCCGTTTGATAGGATTTAAGGCTTGGTTTGGTTTGGTGTGGGCTAGGCTGGGCTTTTCAATTCTTTCTTCTACTTAGAATTGGAGAGTTCTTTTTCTTGCAATAATTAAAGCTCTCACCTTCAAGGTATTGTAGTCATTCTGTTTATTGCAACAAGTGGCATGCCTGTTTTTAGGCAGGTTTTTATGTGATGATATAAGATGCAGTTAGACATTAGTAGACTTCATTAGATCTTGAGGCTATGTGCTTGGAATCAATTTTCACAACAATCTAATAAGATTGGTGGGAGGATTTCATCATAAGATGGCAATGTAGTGCGTCATGACGTCCCTATTGAAATTGCTTTCTTTCTTTCTCCCCTCCTTCCCTTTTTTTTAAATATTCATATTTATATATATATATATATATTTACTTCTTCACTCCATTGTTTTAGCATACTAAAGCCTTTGGTTGATGCTCAGATGAGGACATAATAACTAAACTGGAAATATGGTTAGTACTATGTTGTTTGGAATGCAGATTGGTTCAGTACAAGGAACGTCAAATTGATTTTTAATTTGGGGGGTAAATTGATTTTTAAGGTATAGTTTGGGGGGTTAAAATGAAATTTTAAATGCAACGTAAGCACATTTCATCCAATTGTAGACGAAAGGTGACAACAGGGGTCTAATTGATCAATTTGTGGAAAGTTCATATACTAAATTAAAATAAATCGAAGTATGAGGGTCAACATGAAAAACACGTGATATTTTAGGGGCAAAATGCTATTTCCTCGCAATTAAATATACACTAATTTTTCATCCATTTAAACCAAAAGTAATAATAAAAATTGTTTGATGATGAAATATCATTACATTCATTTCATACGTTCAAAGTTTTTTCCTTTAGTTGCCGAATATAAAAGGCCACTAAACAACAGGGGAAAAAAAATTAAAAATAAGTTAAATTATGAGTAAGAAATTAATAAAACAGAAACAAATTATATTAGTAGTCCCTGCATTTTATCTCTTATATCATTTTACTCTCTATACTTTTAATTTAATCAATTTTGACTCTTAATTTTAAATTTTGTAACTCTTAATCAATTACTCCTACTATTTCCAAATTTATATAGACATAAAGTTACAAAAATTTCATGTCTCTTCCATTTTATAATTTTTTTCCAATCTAAAAAAATGTACTCCATTGATTGGTCTTCCCTTAAAAAATTACTTAAACTAAGAAAAAAACATACACATACATATTTTGATTTTCAAATAGCCACATGATCAGTAAAAATTCTAAGTAAATTCTCTTATATTTATAGTAAAAACTCTTTTCGATTCCTCTTACATTGTAGTAAAAATTCCTTAGGATTCCCTTACGTCATTCTTATAAGAATGTCAAACCCAAGATTATCGTCACTTTTGTTTTATCTTTAGGAGGGAGCTTGGTGCTCTTGTTATATTAGAGCTAGATTTAGCCGGCTATAAAAATAATTTTTTTGTATTTTGCATTTTTTTCATTTATACAACAATAAATATAATAAAAACTTTATTAAAATAAAAGAAAAGATATATACAAAGAAATTGGCTAAAATAACCCAACAACAACTCATATTAAATAGAGAAATGAATATTCATGTGTCATTTAAAATATGTGGACCATATTCATAATTTAATTTGCACAATTCGCTTGTTTTTCAAGCTAGAATCTCTAAATAATTCTTTTTGTATTTCTATTTTTTTTCCATGTACTTAAAGAATTATGTTGTGATTGTGTTTTAAAGAAGAAAAAATAAAAAATAAAAAATTGAGGACCTAATATGCCGCGCTCTTCCCATTGTTATATTTCCTAAACTTTTTAAATATAATTATAGAAATCTTTGAAGTTTGGTATGTATAATCATATAGATTATGATTCCAATTAGAATAAGGTAATTCTAGGAATAATAATCACAAAATTTAAGGAAGCATTACTACTAAATTTTGGTAATGATTTAGAGGATTTAAAAATTACCTTAATTAATACAAATAAAGGAAAATTATGTAAATAGTCCCGGTAGTTTACATGATATGTCAATTTGGTCCATATAGTTTCAATTTGCTCGATTTTGCCCCTTAATTTAACGGATTTTGTCATTTTAGTCCAATAAATAACGGTTGTTAAGTTAATTTAACCAGAAAGTCAAATAATGTGTCAATTTGGTCCATGTATTTTTCACAATGTGTCAATTTAGTCCATGTCAAAATCGAGAAAATTGAAACGACATAGACCAAATTGACACATCATGTAAAGTACAGAAACCAAATTGACACATTGTTTGACCTTCCGTTAAATCAACTTAACAACCGTTATTCATTGGACTAAAATAATACAATCCGTTAAATTAAAGGGCAAAATTGAGCAAATTGAAACTATATGGACCAAATTGACACATCGTGTAAATTACATGGACTATTTGCATAATTTACCCTATAAATTATATAAGTGTTATAAAATTCAGAAAAATTGAGAAAATTAGAGTGAGACTTTCAACTTCAAAGAGGCTACATCACTTTTACTTATATTATATAACAATAATATGATTTTACCTATATTCAAATTATGGAAATTAGGAATGGCGCCCCGGATCACTCCTCCCTCCATATTGGTACCCCTTTTACCTAATTCTCTTTCAAAACAGAGTTTTTGCCTAAACACATAGTCTCTCTCTCTCTCTCTCTCTCTCTCTCTCTCTCTCTCTCTCTCTCTCTCTCATGACCAAGTCACAGAATTTCATTTCCAAGTGTTTATACGGTTTGGGTGGAGGCCACAAACAGAAATTTTGGTAATGTTCTCGACTGATTAACGTTGCCAGCAAGGGATTTCAAAATATTTGGATGATCATCATTTAACAAAATTACTAAAAAAACATTTCCTTAACAAGCCCTAAGTATAAATGCATATATTTATTTTTTTTCCACTCCGATAACAGCGTCTCAAACTTTTACTTAGATTTTCCATCAAATTTAAATTTGTTAAAATACGCACACTTTTGTTGCTCCAACCATGGCATCAAACCCATATCAAATGAAAGGAAAATAAAAAAAATTCATCAAATTGAGGGAGGCTTCATCATTCATCAAATTTTTATAGATAGTCGTTACTTTTGCAGAGGCTTCACCGTACACCAAATAACCGGCCAATTGTCCTCCCAATCAACTGATTGTTTGATGAAAATTTACATAAGTCGGATGACCTTTTGGTCAACCAGTTGTTTGATAAAAATTAAAAAATTAGCATTGGAACACATAGTATCATATGAAACTTTTCATTAATTTTTTATTCAAATTTAATATTAAATATTTTTTTGAGTAAGCGTTAGAGATATTGTAATAGCTGTCTAATTGTCTAGCACATGATCTCGGTGCCCATTATCCCCCCAATACAGCCAAATGGAAAAAGGAAAAGCAACTCAATGCGGGCACAAAGAGGAACACACCTATATATACATGGTTATTGGAGATTGGAGAGAGAAGAGAAGAGAAAATGAGAGAAGATAGGCTGACACATCTCCAAATTACAACAACATTATTTTTATTAGAATGCCTTTAACCCAGATTGATTTTGTTATACAAATATATGAAAACAATTTTATCTGGTATTCTTGTGAGCTTATTTGATTGTCTCAAAATTATATATTTGATTATTTAAAACACACTTTTTAATTAATTAATGTGTATTTGATTTGTTGTTGAGCCAAATAAAATAAAATAAGATTGAATATATATTTAGCTTTGGTTCTAAACCTTGGAAAAAAACAAGAAAAAAAAAGAAGGTCATGTTGGGTTGGGAAAAATCCAAACCCATTAGGAGATGGAGAGGATAGTATCCATAGGGAATGGGGAATAGGGAAAAATTATTATAGGGAAATGGAAATGGGGAATTAATATCCATCCCATTAACCCCCATTGCCATCCCTAGCGATAGAGATGGAGAGAAGAGGAGTAGAAAATAAGAAGAGGGAGAGAGAGAGAGACACTGAAGAGAGAGAGAAACGCTGGTCTGTTTAGGGTTTGGTTTGGAAACAATATATATATATATATGTGGTTATTGGTCATTTTACGCAATTCGCGACTAAACATTTTGGTCGCCAATTAGTTTTATAAATCCCTCCAATATTTAAAATGTCTCCCTCCAAAAATTTTAGTTTTTTGGCTACTAAAATTTTTTTAAGTTGCTGAAAATAAATTTTTGTTGACCAAACTTTTGGTCGCCAAAGACAAAAAGTAATTTTTTATTTTTTATTCTGCGACTAAATTGTTTTAGTAGCCAAAACTAACTATACAGCGACTAAAATATTTTTTAATCGTTGAAAATAAATTTTTGGCGACCAAACTATTCAGTAGTTATATATTTAAAGCATATTTGTTTCAAAAAAAAAATAGACGACAAATATAATTTTAAAAATAATTATCTATTTTTTATAATATAAATTTAATTTAAATATATAACAATTAATATCTAACCATCTTAATTTTTATATAAATATTTTACCTATATTCAAATTATGGAAATTAGGTATGACGCCACGAATCACTCCTCCCTCCATATTGGTACCCCTTTTACCTAATTCTCTTTCAAAATAGAGTTTTTTCCTAAACACACAGTCTCTCTCTCTCTCTCTCTCTCTCTCTCTCTTACATGACCAAGTCACAGAATTTCATTTCTAAGTGTTTCTACAATTTGGTTGAAGGCCACAAATAGAAATTTTGGTAATATTCTCGACTGATTAACGTTACCAGCAAGGGATTTCAAAATATTGAGATGATCATCATTCCCCTAACATCGGGAGCAGTACAAAACTTTCCATATTCCTCTAATATGTTTTGATTGAGAAAGAGGGAAGCCAAAAAAACACTACAATACGCTTTATAGTCAATTTGGTAAATTTAACATCATCAAAACCCCACAATTATCCCTTACAATTTGCAAGACACACACTAACATCATGGGCCCAAGCGTCTTTACCATTTTGATAGAACCTACTAGTTTGTAAAATAAATCGCAGGACCAAATGGTGCAACAAATATTGATTTGGGATTTACCCTAATATCTAATCATTTTAATTTTTGGGTAAACTACACTGACACCCCCTAGGGTTTATATTTATTATAGTTCCCCCCTCACCTTTTGGAAATTACATCACCCTCCCTGAGATTTAAAGTTTCATTATAGATTCCCCCTTTCAGCAATTTAATTTTTTTAAATACCAATTTTGCCCTCACTGGGTAAATTACATTGACACCCCTCACATTTTAGAAATTACAATCCCCTCCCTAAGGTTTAAAGTAGAATTACCAATCGCCCCCTTGGTTAGCATTAGTTGGGAAAAAAAAAATCATTGAAAAAAAAATTAATTGGAAAAAAAATCATTTGAAAAAAAAATTTTGTTAGTAAAATTTTTAAATTTCTGTTTAAAATCAACGTAAACTCATTTTTTCCTCAAATTTACAAACTGGGACAACCATTTATAAATCAAAAAAATTATCAAACAAGTTTTTATGACAGTTTTTTAAATTTTTGTAAATATAAATTGAAAACTGAATACAAAATGTTTAGGTAGTGTTTGGTAACGTTTACGTTTTTGGTTTATGTTTACAAAAATCTTATAAATTGGTTTTTGTTTATTTTAAGAAAAACATAAATTACAAACGCATTTGGTTTGAATAAAATGTTTAAAAAAATTTAAAAACATAAACTAAAAAATATGTTTGTTCAGTCCTCAAATATTTATATTTATTTTTATTATTTATGACAATGGGATCACACACATTATAATTGAAAAAAAATTAATTAAAAAAAATTATTGGAAAAAAAATTATTTGAAAGAACTTAATTAAAAAAATAATTGAAAAAAAATTAATTGGGAAAAAATTATTTGAAAAAAATAATTGAAAAAAAAAAGTTATTTGAAAAAAAAATTAATTGAAAAAAAAATTTGAAAATTGAAAACGTAAACTCATTTTTTGAGTTTATGTTTTTTCCTCAAATTTATAAACTGAGACAACCATTTATAAACCAAAAAAATTATCAAACAAGTTTTTATGACAATTTTTAAAATTTTTTGAAATATAAACTGAAAACTGAAAATGGAATGGTTACCAAATAGACCCACCAAACATGCTTCAGATGGTAAAAATGTTGTAAAATTAACAAATAATTAAATAAGTTACCAACGTAAGAAATGATTTATCAAAAGATTCTTAAACTATTTATGCTTTGATTTTTAGAATTTTTTTAAGAATTAAAAATTAATTTGGTTAAGAAATAAAAAATAAAAAATAATTATCATTTTTATATAATTTTTATCTGTCGAGTGGTTAGAAATAATTTTTTACAAATTAAATTGAAACGACCATACATATGTATGTAACCTGCTCAAAAATTAAATGATAATTATTTTTTATTTTTTATTTCTTAACCAAATTAGTTTTTAATTTTTAAATTTTTTTTCTAAAAATCAAACTATACATAGCCTAAGAATCTTTTGATAAGTCATTTCTTATGTTAGTAACTTATTTAATTATTTGTTAATTTTACGACATTTTTACCATGTGAGGCTTGTTTGGTAATCATTTCATTTTTAATTTTCAATTTATATTTACAAAAATTTTAAAAACTGTCATAAAAACTTGTTTGATAATTTTTTTTTAATTTATAAATGGTTGTTTCAGTTTGTAAATTTGAGGAAAAAATGTAAATTCAAAAAATGAGTTTACGTAGGTTTTTAAACAAAAATTTTAAAATTTTACTAACAATTTTTTTTTCAATTAATTTTTTTCCCAATGGATTTTTTTTTTTCAATGAATTTTTTTTTCCAACTAATACTAACTGAGGGGGCAATTGGTAATGCTACTTTAAACCTTAGGGAGGGGATTGTAATTTCTAAAATGTGAGGGGGGTCAATGTAATTTATTCAGTGAGGGCAAAATTGGTATTTAAAAAAATTAAATTGCTGAGGGGGAGAATCTGTAATGAAACTTTAAACCTCAGGGGGGGAGATGTAATTTCCCAAAGATGAGGGGGGAACTGTAATAAATATAAATCTCAGGGGGTGTCAGTGCAATTTACCCTTAATTTTTTGGGTAAATTACATTGACAACCCGTGAGGTTTATGTTTATTACAGTTTCCCCTCACCTTTTGGAAATTACATCCCCTCCTTGAGGTTTAAAGTTTCATTACAGATTGCCCCTTGAGGTTTAAAGTTGCATAACAGTTCCTCCGTCACCGTAATAATCATCATACATAAAATTAAATTAACAGAGGATCAGTGTAATTTTCCAAATGTAAAGGGAGAACTGTAATAAATATAAATATTAGAGGGTGTCAGTGTAATTTACCCTAATTTTTTATATAAATATTTTACCTAATAAGTTTTAAAATAAGAATCATCCAAATTATGGAAATTAGGATAGATTAGGATATCAATTCCGAGCCAATAAATTAGGATATCAATTCTGGGCTAATTTCGAGCCAATAATTTCGAGCAACAAATTAGGATACTCCGCTGATCACTCTCCCTCCATATTGCACCACTTCATTTATATATAGTTTCGTTGCCTTTTGGTGACACCATTGCTACTTTTTACCTAATTCTCTTTCAAAACACACGGCAGTGTTTGACGCCATTACACTATCTCTCTCTCTCTCTCTCTCTCTCTCTCTCAAAGATGAATAAGGTTTTTGCTGCCTTTTGGTACTCCGGCATCCTTCCCCTTCTCTTTTGCACCACCACCATCCCAACCACCACCACCACCACCACCACCACCTTCGAAAACCATGAGAGCCTCTCATGGCCTCAATCCGCTTAGAAAGCTAAGAAAGCAGGGACGAAAGCGAAACAACAACAACAACAACAACAAAATCAATCTTTTGAGAAGGAGTTGCAAGAAATGCAAGAAAAGCTTCAACAGTTGAGGATCAAGAAGGAGCAAACTGAGGAGCTATTGAAGGCAAGAGAGGAGACTTTGAAGATGAAGGAGGAGGAGCTTGAAGTAAGGAGGAAAGTGCGAGAAAAGCTTCAGACGGAGCTCAAGAAGTTGCAGAAAATGAAAGAGTTCAAAAAATGAGTTTACGTTGGTTTTTAAACAAAAATTTAAAAATTTTACTAACAAATTTTTTTTTCAATTAATTTTTTTTCCAATTAAAAAAAAAAATTTCAATTAATTTTTTTTTCCAACTAATACTAACCGATGAGGCAATTGGTAATACTACTTTAAACCTTAGGGACGGATTGTAATTTCTAAAATATGAGGGGTGTGAATATAATTTACCCGGTGAGGGCAAAATTGATATTTAAAAAATTAAATTGCTCAGGGGGTGTTAATGTAATTTATCCAAAAAAATTGAGGGTAAATTACACTGACACCCCATGAGGTTTATGTTTATTACAGTTCCCCCTCACCTTTGGGAAATTACATCTCCCCCTGAGGTTTAAAGTTTCATTACAAATTGTCCCATGAGGTTTAAAGTTGCATAACAGTTCACCCTCACCGTAATAATCATTACACATAAAATTAAATTAACAGGGGGGTCAGTGTAATTTTTCAAATGTAAGGGAAGAACTGTAATAAATGTAAACCTCATAGGGTGTCAGTGTAATTTATCCTAATTTTTTATATAAATATTTTACCTAATAATTTTACCTAATAAGTTTTAAAATAAGAATCATCTAAATTATACTGTAATTTTCTAAAGATCTGCCAGATGCTAATGATAAAAGAAACTGATATTTTAATTTTTGATATTCTAATTCTTGTATAAGCTCAGTACTAATTTTGATGTTAATCCTAAGTTCTTCTTCTAAAGGCATACAATTTTTTATTTTTTCAAATTCTTTTATGAACAATATTTCCTTAATATTTCTATTCGAGTTGCTCTCCTTTTATTCTAAAATTCTTTTTCTTTGGCAAAAACTATTTTTAGGCAATATTTATTTTCATTACATGTTTATTTTTAGGCAATATTTTTTAAGGAATTGAGTAAAAACTATCTTGTGATTATTTTTTATTTTTGGTAATGATTGATATAACGAAATATATAAATACGACCAATTTGGAATCTTTATTAGTCTTATCTTTGGTGCATCGATATGGATATATTAAATGAATTTAAGTAAGTAAAGTTAAGCATAAAAAAATTAACCAAAAAAATATTAAAAGAGATGTATTTTGAGTTAATGAAGGGTCAAAAGGAGGAAAAAATAATAATAATAAAATTGTACTCAATTTTTTACAAAAAAATTAGATTATTTCAAACCTTTTATTTTGAAATGGAACATTTATAGAATTTCCATAAATATTATTAGTTAAGTATTCACCCAAAAAATTGGAAAAATGATTACTGAGAATTGGTGGTCATGGCTGAAAAATTATCGCCAGTGATTGATGGTTTGAACATCACCGACGATGGTAGAGATTTTCAAAAGTTGGGGGATAATGAAAGTATACTAAAATAGTTTTGTTTAGTATACTTTAAATTAATTAATATATTTTAATTGTACTTAAATTAATACAAAACTTTTTCTATACAGTTGAATAAAAAAACCCAAATTTATAAGATTTAGGCCAAGTTTGGCATAACCTAAATAATACAAAAAGTCAAAAAATTACTATCCTATTTAAGTCACATCATCTTATTTGAATCATATCACCTCTCTAACACATCACATCAAACCCAACCCATATAAGTCAATAAGTCAAAAAGTCCATTTTTTTAGAACATCCCAAACCAACCCTTAATGTATTTTTTAAAATCATATACAATGTTAGTATAATGAGGGGATTTACTGTAGATATTTTTTTTTTAAAAAAAAAGTAATTTTAATAATTTTGTCAATAAGATCAAGTTTGGTAATTCAAAAATAATCTATCTTTTTATCATCACATCACCTCTCTACTTTTCTGTACAACTTTTTATAAAAAAACCAATATTACACTTATTTAGGTCATCCAAACAACCCTTAAATTAATATTTTTATTTTGTATATTGTCTCCAATAATAATAAAATGTTATCTTTCATATTTATTGATGATGAGATGAGATGAGATGATGACTAAACAGGAGCTTTTTGTACGGAAGAGTCTTTAACCCTTGTGAAGGTGAAAAATCCCCATTCGGAGCCAGAGACGGTGGCTCGGGAATATACAGTTTTCTCGTCTTTGCCTTATTCAACCCCATATTTATTTGTCTTTGTATTTTCTTTCTTACACCTTCAATCCCTACTCTAATCATACTCATCATCGTCTTCGTTTTCGTTTGATCCTTTTCTCTTTTTGTAATTTCAATTTGATCATCGACTTCTCTCAATTTGATCATTCTCTATCTGATATATATATATATATATATATTTGTATTCAATTTTCCGATTGAATTGTCCGCACCGTTTCTTTCTTCTGCGGAAGAAGAAGAAGAATAAATTAGGATACCAATTCCGGGCTAATTTTGAGCCAATAATTTCGAGCAACAAATTAGGATACTCCGCTGATCACTCTCCCTCCATATTGCACTTCATTCATATATAGGTTCGTTGCCTTTGGTGACACCACTACTACATTTAACCTAATTTTCTTTCAGAGCACACGATTACACAGTCCCTCTCTCTCAAAGATGAATAAGGTTTTTGCCGCCTTTTGGTACTCCGGCATCCTTCCCCTCCTCTTCTGCACCACCACCATCCCAACCCCAACCACCACCACCACCACCACCACCTTCGAAAACCATGAGAGCCTCTCACGGCCTCAATCCGCCAAGAAAGAAGGGACGAAAGCGAAACAGAACAGAAAACAGAACAGAGACAAGAAGAAGAGTTGTTTCCCTCAAATCAGATGGCTCAAAACTAGAGGCAAACATACTGAACCAATACCTCAGTCAAGCACTGAGAACAGAGACAATGTTCAAGATTCTGGTGTCTTTGTAACCAAAGAAGGTGAATGTGCAAGTAGTGTTCCTACAGAAGAGCCACAGCCAGAGGTGCTGGAGATGGACCGTCTGGAAGCAGAGCTCGAGTCTGAAGTGCAAAAGCTTCCTGGGTGCTCCACAGAAGCTTCTGGATTTGAAGGAAAAATATCAGACATTTGTGAGGTGTGCTTTGTCCTTATTTTTGTTTTTACTAGCATTGACTCGTCATTTATGTCTTTATACTCATCCTTGAGATACAAGATTCTTTTGTTTCTATGGCTCTTTGATTATTTACCGCACTAGGAAAGTACTTCTAGCAAATGAATTTGCTTCTAAACAACTGTGCTTCTCAGTTTAATACCGACATACATGTTCAAGATTCTGGTGTCTTTGTAACTGAAGAAGGTGAATGTGCAAGTAGTGTTCCTACAGAAGAGCCACAGCCAGAGGTGCTGGAGATGGACCGTCTGGAAGCAGAGCTCGAGTCTGAACTGCAAAAGCTTCTTGGGTGCTCCACAGAAGCTTCTGGATTTGAAGGAAAAATATCAGACATTTGTGAGGTGTGCTTTGTCCTTATTTTTGTTTTTACTAGCATTGACTCATCATTTATGTCTTTATACTCATCCTTGAGATACAAGATTCTTTTGTTTCTATGGCTCTTTGATTATTTACCGCACTAGGAAAGTACTTCTAGCAAATGAATTTGCTTCTAAACAACTGTGCTTCTCAGTTTAATACAGACATACATGTTCAAGATTCTGGTGTCTTTGTAACTGAAGAAGGTGAATGTGCAAGTAGTGTTCTTACAGAAGAGCCACAGCAAGAGGTGCTGGAGATGGACCGTCTGGAAGCAGAGCTCGAGTCTGAACTGCAAAAGCTTCTTGGGTGCTCCACAGAAGCTTCTGGATTTGAAGGAAAAATATCAGACATTTGTGAGGTGTGCTTTGTCCTTATTTTTGTTTTTACTAGCATTGACTCATCATTTATGTCTTTATACTCATCCTTGAGATACAAGATTCTTTTGTTTCTATGGCTCTTTGATTATTTACCGCACTAGGAAAGTACTTCTAGCAAATGAATTTGCTTCTAAACAACTGTGCTTCTCAGTTTAATACAGACGATGCTTCTTTCGAAGGATTTTACAAACCAGATGGCCAGACTTACGATTCTTGTCAATTGGGTGGGGTGTTGCCATCTGAACTGGATCAGAAACTGTGCCATTTGCTCATCGAACAGCAAGAGAGCCAGATTGTAGGGCTAGAGTCTGAACTGCATTGGGCCCAATCTAAACTCCATGAGAAAGAAGCTGAACTCCAAGCATTGAAGGACTGCGTTAAGCGCCTTACTGAATTTTCTCTAGCAACTGCCTCGGGTATAATTTTCTTTCATCACTTATGTAAACTAGTCTTTAATTTTATTTTATTTTTTAAATTTCTTCGTGCTTAAATTTTTTCTCTGTACAGCTGCATGACTAGTTTGGATTAATTTTTGTTAAATCGAGTTAAAGATTCTTTCGTTTTTTCATGATGATCCCTGTTTGGCCTCAATTTTTTTGGATTTTTACTTTTCTTTTGTTTTTTTTGGGACTTGAAAATTTTTAAAAACAAAAATGGAAACAAAAACAAAAACAAATCGACAACAACAAAAACAACAACAAAAAACAATCAGAAAAAAAGTTCAGACGAAATGGGCACAATTTTAGATTACTTTGTTTAACATTGCTGCCACTCTTTGCACTTAAAAGAGTAGAGGTAAGTGGACAGATAATTTTTCACTGGGATACAAAGGTGTGAGATAAATGGCAGGTCCTACATATATAGTGAATTTCACAAGTCGGACTCACTTTTTGTCTCTATTCTGTAATCCATTTTTGTAAAAACCATCTTTATTTTACAGATGAAGAAAGGGAAGCCAGAATGAAATCTCAGGGCATCCAAGGATTGCCAGTTTACTATCCTTTCCCCACTTTGCTTTTGGTAGATATAAAATGATTATCATTTCATTTCATGTCACAACTGTATGGTTCAAAGTCCATTGATCTTTTCATCCCAACCACTGATCTCTTTGACTCAGGTCCCATCTTGTTATCATAATCCCCATGATCAATAATCTTCTCTTCTTCCTTCTGGGCTTCACTTTCTTCTTTTTTTTCTTTTTTTTTTTTCATCCAAAAAAAAAAGAAGAAAGTGAAGCCCAGAAGGAAGAAGAGAAGATTATTGATCATGGGGATATTATGATAACAAGATGGGACCTGAGTCAAAGAGATCAGTGGTTGGGACGAAAAGATCAATGGACTTTGAACCATACACTTTGACATGAAATGAAATGATAATCATTTTATATCTACCAAAAGCAAAGTGGGGAAAGGATAGTAAACTGGCAATCCTTGGATGCCCTAATGAAATGATAATCATTTTATATCTACCAAAAGCAAAGTGGGGAAAGGATAGTAAACTGGCAATCCTTGGATGCCCTGAGATTTCATTCTGGGTATACTTTTCATATGTGTGGGCCATCCATAACCATTAAATATTGTATCTATGTAATGCACATTGCCTGTTTCTCACTACGGTACACTTGTCCCCCTCCCCAACTTCAGTTGTATGAACACATTTAGGAGCTGTTTCTTTCAGTTTATTAGTTGTAACTTTTAACCTCTAGTTTTAGTTTAATTAGAAATAATATGTTGCTTGTAATTTATGATGAAATAACTTGAGTTTATTTCAGTTTATTTGATGTCACATAAGTTCATATTAAAAAGTTGTTTAGGGCATGCTTCTCAACTTTCAGGTCTCGTAGGAAGTTGTTTTTATTTGAAAATTTTCTTTTATTTTTCTTGAATATTATTGAAAGTTATGATCTACAATCTGTTAAGTTATTATAGTGTTTAGTGTTGCTTATAGCTTGTTTCATTGGTTTATTTTTATTTTTATGTTGTGAATCCATGTCAAGATTGTTTGATAATAATTCTACTTATAGCTTATGAGTACCTTAAATAATTTTTTAAAAAATAATTATTTGATATATGGAGAAAGAGTGTCTTTAACTATTTTTTTATTATCAATTTTCAGTAGTTACACCAAATAAATGGGCATTTAATCTCTTGCCTATATCAAGAATTCTATGTTTTAAAATATTTTTGTTTGTCTTGATATATTAAAAGAAAAAAAATCTATGGACCATGAAAACAAAACCAAAAAAATGTCCAGAATGTTAAATTTATGATGTAAAATCAAAGTTGTATGTGTGAGACCATATCATCTATGAATCTGGACTTTTGATTTCAATTTTTGGGTAATTTTTGCTTCTTTTTGTCTGGTTCATAGAATTATTCATATTAAAATTGCAATATGCTATGGCATCTCGAAACATATAATTGCAATAATTGCAAGTATACACTGCCTAATAACATTTCTTTTCCTAGTGTCTCGAGCTCTTAACTGTTCAGTGATTTCTGATTGACTTTCTTACTATTCATACTATTCACTTTTTTCTTTTCTTTTCTTTTTGCTCTGTTTTTCAGTGCCAGAAGAAAGGGTGCCTGAAACCTTAGTTGACCTTTTGCTTTCTTGTTGGAAAACAAATAATATTTATCAATCCACTCATACTGTGATTACTAAATTGCCCATCCCTTACTAGAAGTTAGTTTGAAGAAGCCTTAGGTTTATTTTGGAAAGTTCTGCATATATATATATATAAAGTGGGTGTTTGAGAAGTAGGTTTTTTTTTAGGTTTTTTTAGTTATAGGATATTATTAGAAAAAAAAAATTTTGTGTTTGAGAAGATAGTTGGATTTTTTTATGGTTGGATATGATGTTTGTGAGAGAAAAAGTGAAATGATTATGGGATTTGATGTGATATTTTGTTTGGATTTATTTTTTTTGGTTTTGTAACCAATTTGTCTTTTAGTGAAAAAAAACAAAAAAAAATCTAAAAAATTTGTTCTCAAACATCGCCAAAGTATGTAATGTGTGGTGGTTGCTACTGCAGAGAGAGTTACTCAGAGAGAGAGAGAGAGAGAGAGAGAGAGCCATGGATGGTTGGAAGCCTACCCTTTTTGTTCCTATGAATATGTGGAAGACCCTAGTTGTTCTTCACTAAAAAGTAAATTTTGAAACATGTAGGTTTGTGTGTTTGGATGGTGAGAATTTATAGTAGAAAAAAAGAAAAAAAAAATGATTGACATTTTTCCCCTTAAATTTTGAGTAGGCTGGTTGGTGCTTAAGTTGGATGGATGTAATTGAAGTATTTGATGCTTATTCTTCCATCTAAAGAAAAGAAAATACATGAAAAATCTAGTTCTCTTTCCTCTCTCTCTCTCTCCCTACCAGCCCTCGAACCCCTGACCTACCTAAGGCTTTATCAAATTATGATTTAGCCAAACAGATTCAAGGAGGGCCAGTTGAAAAATCTAGTATAAGCTCTTTGATTATATGTGGTGGAATTGTGTTATAAAACATATATATTTTTATATATATAATTTTAGAAAGTGAAATTTAGTATATCGTATGTACTTATATAAATTTTTATGTTCATATATATTTGCAGTTAACAAGAAACAAAAGATCTTGTTTAAAGAGTAAATTCAATTATGTCTTATGACTAAAGATTATTTCTAGCACTTATAATGTGATTTAGCATAAACCATATAACACAAAATAATTATAAAATAATAGAAATATAAATAATTTATGCATTAGATTATATAAATAAATTTTAAACTTCTTGTATACCAGACTATTCATTAATTTTTAGTTATATGCTTTGTTTTAACCAAAAAAAAAAAATTAATACTTCTATTACTACGTAATTATTTTGTGTTGATATTATTATTATTAATTTTTTATAGTTGGTATTTATTTGCGAAGAGTGTAATGGTTGTGAAGTGGGTCATGTTCACCTCCTCCATTGGAATTTGGAAGAGTTGGGGGGTCCCTCTGAAGATCATCATAAGTTCGATCATAAAATATAGATTAAATCATTGGAAACAGTTGGGTTGGGTATTGATGTCTCACTCTAAAAAAAACATAGAAATGAATCACCCATCCACCCAATCATGAATAAATATCATTGGAGTAACTGAGTGACCAAACTTATTATGAGAAGTTATTTGTTGGTTTGTTTTTTTTTTTTTTTTTTGAGATAAATTTATAATTTTGGAGATAAATTTGTTATAAATTCATGAAAAATTTTATAATTATAATTATTAATATTTATAAAATTTACTATTTACTTATAATTATTTTTGAAAATATCAATTGAATTGTAATTTCTCTTTTTTGTTTTGTTTTGATAAGTCGGTGTTCATGCTAACTTGTGTATTTTGACTAATTCTAAGGCCTTATAGTTAATGATCATGTAAACTTTTAGCGATTCTTTTGAATGACTCGAATTTAAAATTTAAATTTATTCTCAAGATTTTACCATTTAGCGCCAATTACTTTTGTAACTCTTTCGAAGAGACAATACAAATGGCTTATTCTACACGGTAGGATTCACTATTTTATCCAATCAACATCAAATTATTGGATTTGCTCATGGAGCAAAATACAATTTCTCCCAATTTATAGGTCTTGTTGCTGTCCAATCTATATATCTGCATCTATAATACAAAATGATACATTTCACCCAAATCCACCAGTTATCACTGCATCATACTTGAACTTTTTAATTATTATTCATAAAACAAATTTCAACTTTAATTATTAATGTATATAAACTTTACTATTTATTTGTAATTTTTTTTAAAATATACACTTAATTGAATTTTTTCCTATATTATATATAATTTAACTAGAGATAGACATGTGTATAATTTATAATTAAATATAATAATTATAATAATTATTTGTAGCAGTTTATAATAGTTATCATTTTTTAAGAATATTTTTAAGAATGAAGCAATTTATATCAATTATAATGTTCTGGGGACATTTTCAAATTATTATTTTTTTATGACATCTACACTAATAAAGATGTTTGTTTTTTTGTACTAGTATAGATCTAGCCTATATATGTGTATATGTGATATTGTTACAAGAAAAATGTATAAAATAAAATAAAAAAGGAAAAGGTTGACTTTTTTTTTTATTACATTATAAATTATAATATAATAATGTGATAAGAGAGTTAAATTTATATAATTGACCGTTTGACCCAAAAAAATATATATATAATTGACATTTATCATGTTATATTATTTTGGATCAAATTAATGGAGCATAATTGTTGCCAAAATAAAAAATTATTGGAGCATAATGTTTAAAAGGAGTCCGGTTAGATGTCTCTAATTGAGTCTCCTAATTCTACTCGAATGATGTAGATGAAAATATAGTTTGAAAGAGAGAGAGAGAGAGAGGAGTGTAAGGGTGTTTTTACGCGAGTCTTAGTCATGTTATTGGAGATGAAATTGAGAAGTTTCAATTAAGCTTTGTTTGGCATTGACTAATATAGTCAATTTTTTTGTGTTGAGACTTTTTTAGCCTCGTTTGGTTTGGATTTTTTGGTTTTTTTGACTTTTATAAGAGAAAAAGTGTAATGATTATGGGTTAAATGTGATATTTTGTCTTATTAACCTATTTTAGCATTTTATACTTTTTTAATCCCAAAATGATAGCCAAACAATAACTTAGATGAATGAATTATTTCTCGTTTAAAAATAACTCGAAATTATAAATTTTTTCCTTTCATTTCTGAAAGAGAATTCAATGATATACTTATCATAAGAAAATGGAAAATGCTATAGTACTATAATGCAAGTTATGATATTTATGAAATTAAAAATTACAAATGTCATAATTAAATTCTTTATAAGTCATAACTAAAAAAAAAAGAATGAGTTATAGTCAAACACCATGTATAAAGAGTATTTGAGATTATTTTAGTTAAACTTTTAATTTTTTTTTTTAAAAAATGTGTAAAAAATTAAAAAGAGTGATGTGATTAGGTGTTTCAATTTTTTGGCTATTTTAGCCACGAAAAAAAAAAAAAAACCACACCCCAAATGGGACCATAGTATAATTAAAAAACTTTTGCATTATTCAATATTATAATGAGTCATAATTAATACAAAAATATATATAAATAAGTCATAACCAAACGATTATTAACACCTTAATATATTATAATTAAAGACTATGAAAAATGACATGATATATAAAATTTTAGAAAAATTACACACCTCAATCCCATCTTTCAAAAATAATTACAGATTGATGGAAAAGTTTAACACTTTAATAATTAAAATTCATAACATTTATCACTGATTTGAATATTTTTTTTTTAAATTCACACTGAATTATTATTTTTCCAAGGAAAATATATATTGTAAAAACTATATAATATTGGGAAAAAGTCCCAAGAAAAAATATATTTGTAAAGTGTAAAGCCAAACAGAAGCTTACAACCTCGAAGTAGATAAAAAGTCCATCAGTCTCCTTCACCCGTACGTGCACTCATTTATAAAAACAAAATAAAAACATACATTAACAGCACTGCACAGCCAAAAATCACAATAAAAACAAAAATGAAGTTAAAAGATGGTTAATATCACACACCAGAACGCATCCAGAGACCAGAGAGAGAGAGAAAGACAGAGAGAGAGATGAAGATTTTCGCAAAACCTATGTCGAGTCCGAGCAGGACAGACAAGTTTCCACCGCCATTGATGAGGTTTCTGAGAAGCAATGTTGGAAGCAAAAGCAGAGGCAAGTCTCGCTCGAGCCCAATGTTCATGCGCAGGAAAAACTGCACCATAATAGATACTTCATTTTCCCTTGATCAAATCCATCAAAAACATGAGATGAATTAACAATTTTATGAGCTAAACCAATATTTTTACTATTCCAAAATGGTACAATTACTACACTGCTGATTACAAACTCAATGGTGAATAATTCCCGAAGTGACCATTAAATTTTAAAAATCCTAATAACATAATTTCTTTCATTAAAAAACAGCTTGGCCCAACAATAGTTTGGGGGTTGATATTGTTGCCATTTCTGTGGTTTTATGATGTGGAAACGCGGGTCGTTGATGTAGGTACATTAGCCTCGACGGGTCGACTGCAAGTTTCCTAACATTGCCGGTTTGCCTTTTTGTTTGTTGTATAGTAGATGCTTTTGTTTCTTCACGGCCAATCAGGTTGACGTTTGGACGGTCGAATTTGAACGGGGTCCTCCCATCCGTCTCACGGTCACATCCTTTCCTGCATCGACTACTCGTCACAACAGTAACTTCAAATTATTAGTCCAATTGATAGCAGCAAGAACACACAAATAAAAAAATTACAAAAAAGGGAACCGTTACCTTGGATGCTTGCCAACATGGATATGAACTTAATCACTAAACATGAAACAAATTAAAAAATCCAAATTCACATAAAACTGAACAAACAAAAAAAGAAAAACCAACACTTTTAACACTATCACACACACAGGACCACTACATACATGAGTCCAAGAATGCACATTCATTAACATGCACTTTTAAGAACATGTACACAGCCAACAAATCATTGCCAACGTCATACAATCCATCAACATTCCATTAAAACTCCAACACACCTACAATTGCAACAACACACAAATAAAAAAAAAAATACAAAATGGAAAGTGTTACCATGGATACTTGCAAACGTGGATGTGAACGTAATCACACATAGCCAAACATAAACGTATTACAAACTACAAAATAACAGTAAACCGGATAATCAAACAAAAAAACAAACCACTCTTAACACTCACACACAGAAGACCCACTACATACATGAGACTGACAATGCACCTTCATTAACATGCACTTCAAGAAACATGCACACAACCAACAAATCATTGCCAATAACATGCAAGCCATCAACATTCCATAAAAACTCCAACATACCTACAATTGCACACACTGGCGTAATGGATTCATTAATACAACAGAAGTTGGTTAATATTTACTAACATAGAAGTCACACGTTCTAACGTTTACGTGGACAAACGCAATCAAATCTTACACAAAAGGCGACAAAATCTTTTACCACCAGTACAACAAAACCCCACTCAAACCAAACACATTTCAGAGGGCTTCCGTTAAGCATCATAAGCATCTACATTACCATAAAAATTCCCTTCTACTAACATGGACATCCAAAACAATCCACATCATTACTAACACAAATGAACTGCAAAAACCAGGGGACTTATTGATTGTATCGCAACAAAACAAAACAACCAATTTATTAATAACTCCATCATTGAACTCACGCCAATACATGATAACAACAAACAGCAAGAACACACAAATAAAAAAATTACAAAAAAGGGAACCGTTACCTTGGATGCTTGCCAACATGGATATGAACTTAATCACTAAACATGAAACAAATTAAAAAATCCAAATTCACATAAAACTGAACAAACAAAAAAAGAAAAACCAACACTTTTAACACTATCACACACACAGGACCACTACATACATGAGTCCAAGAATGCACATTCATTAACATGCACTTTTAAGAACATGTACACAGCCAACAAATCATTGCCAACGTCATACAATCCATCAACATTCCATTAAAACTCCAACATACCTACAATTGCAACAACACACAAATAAAAAAAAAAATACAAAATGGAAAGTGTTACCATGGATACTTGCAAACGTGGATGTGAACGTAATCACACATAGCCAAACATGAACGTATTACAAACTACAAAATAACAGTAAACCGGACAATCAAACAAAAAAACAAACCACTCTTAACACTCACACACAGAAGACCCACTACATACATGAGACTGACAATGCACCTTCATTAACATGCACTTCAAGAAACATGCACACAACCAACAAATCATTGCCAATAACATGCAAGCCATCAACATTCCATAAAAACTCCAACATACCTACAATTGCACACACTGGCGTAATGGATTCATTAATACAACAGAAGTTGGTTAATATTTACTAACATAGAAGTCACACGTTCTAACGTTTACGTGGACAAACGCAATCAAATCTTACACAAAAGGCGACAAAATCTTTTACCACCAGTACAACAAAACCCCACTCAAACCAAACACATTTCAGAGGGCTTCCGTTAAGCATCATAAGCATCTACATTACCATAAAAATTCCCTTCTACTAACATGGACATCCAAAACAATCCACATCATTACTAACACAAATGAACTGCAAAAACCAGGGGACTTATTGATTGTATCGCAACAAAACAAAACAACCAATTTATTAATAACTCCATCATTGAACTCACGCCAATACATGATAACAACAAACACATACCACCAGAAAACACCTTCAGAAATGTCAGGCACAATGTTACATTATTATAATTACATTCACAAACTGAGATGGCCCAATACATGACTTCACCCCATGCTCAATTACAACCCTACCAAACCAATAACATCAAATAACAAATAGGCCAAACAAAAACCCCTACACACCCATTACAGGCACCCACACACTTAATACATGATCCAACATTGCCGCACACCCAATTACAACGACGACATACCATAAATAGGGAAATGAAACATCAGAGACCACATACCTGACACCATTGTGCTCCAACACAATCACAGCCGCCGATGAGGGGTGGATGTGAAAGCGATGCCGCCGGAGTAACGCCACTAACGTCAACCAATCCCCCAAAATCACACTGGTCGAAATGCTCCCGACGACACAACGTTAGAGTATAGGGTTTTCGGAATCAAAGCCAATGTTATTTGGGGCAACTATCGCTGATTATCTAACATTACCCAAAACTGGAGTATTACTCAGCACGTTAAACATCGCGACCCAAGAACATTCCATGTTAATCTCTTCCGAATTAGTCAGATACGAGGGAAAACCAAAAAACTCTGTAAAGTATGCTTTTAGACAACGACGTAAATTTAACATCAGCAAAACACCCTTTCTACCCTTAACTTATACACGAGCATATGGGCCAATGATGTACGTAAATGTCTTTTACATTGTTACGAGACTTATTGATCTATAAGAAAAAAAATTATGACTAAATGGTTCATAAGATTTAAACTTATGATTTATTGGTACTTTACTCTAAAAAGGGCCAATATTCACTAAAAAAAAAATGTATAAAAAACAAAACAATTAATTTTTAAAAAATTAAACTCAAAAAGCTGAAAACCATAATTAGTGTTTTGGAGGAATATCATTGAGATTGACAAAGGTGACGCCGATTGTCCGAATAATCGGCCGACTTAGGTAATTCACCCAATTTGAACGAGCTCAAATTATTTTTAACCAAACAGACAAAAAATACTATGAGAATGGAACTGATGGATGTTTCCTCACACAGAAGAAACCAATCCGCCACCACCTCCATCGCCTCGCCGCCGTCACATTGCTCAAATTCGGCGGCTGTTTATCACTTCAAATCTTACTAATCGGCAGTCAAAAGTCTTCCCCTTGAACGAAAGCGGCAAACTTTGAGAAAGACCTTGATTTTGGTCTTTTGGGACCAAACCCATTGTCTCTCTCGAAGGAAATAAAAAATGGAGGACTTTATTGGGGATTCTATTGTTGGGTCTCATCTTTCTTGACAAACCCCATTGGAATTTTGATAAAAGATTGAGAAATCCCAACATAACTCAAAACTCCATAATGGGTATGTATAGGATTCTACATTTTCAAGAAAATAATTGTATCTCTCTTAATACCTAGAAGATTCAGAGCTCACTGACGGCTAAACAATCACTACTTCTAGTTCTTTAGGTAAATTTGTTACTCTCTCTCACAATTTATCATGAATGTATGAATATATACACATATGCTTCAGTTTCTTAGATTCTTGCATGAAATTGTTGTTGCTGATTCGCAAGTAATCTGTTTGGTTGTAATGTGAACACGCCTGGCTTTTGCATACATTCTATTTGATAAATTGCTCAGAAGAGCTTGTAGAGGTGAATTTTAACTAAAACTTGGTGTTTGAAAATGTACATACGAGAGATAAACGTAGGCATTCTCAATGGTTGTGTTCTTTGCATGCTGCTTGGTAGATTCCCAAGCATGAGATTTAAAAGAGGGTTGTTATCTTTGCGTTTCATTGTTTTCAGTTTTTAAGTGCATCTGTCCAATTTGTTGTAGATGGTTTGGAATGTTATTGGTCTATAACATAGTGCAACCAAATCTTAATTTCATAGCTTGCAAACATGTGTCTCTCTTATTTTTTTTGATGACATCAATTTACATTAAATCTGCTATCCATGCACTCTTATTTTTTATTTCTACTCAGAATTGAGATGGCTAATGTGCACGCATAATATATGAGCACACATCCACAAACTAGCTATTATATTGATCTGAGGCCCTGCTCTGGTTCCTCAGTATGGAACTTCTGTAACTACGTTGGGCTCTCTTTCAATTTATTTATTCTTGTAATTTGTCTTTGCCATTCAAGTTCATCACCTCCATGTCTCTCTACTTCTGTATTTCTTGTTTCAACAATTAACACAGATTCACATGCAGACACACCCTTGCGCATACATCTGTAAATGCACAAATATACAGATGCACTGTATATGTGCACAAACCCTAATGCATACATACACCCATTCCCATATGCAAGGGAACACATGTACCTCAAAGCTTGCTTAGCACAATCCGAAGTCAGGCCTGAATGGCTAAAATTTCAGTAGGGTCATTGGCATTCAGGCCTAGAACCTGCCCAAAACTGTCAAAATTTCTTTGAACATGTCCCGACATTTGTTCTAAATGTCAGCAAAAATCAGATTGTACATGTATGGTCTTTGAATCCCCTTTGCTGGGTGTGTATAACTAAATATTTAATAATTAATACAAGAAAGAGGATGTATGTGTGTATTCATGTGCACATGAGCACATACACATATCTTGACTCTCAATGATGGTCATGCATATAGCAGCAGGGATACCTTAGAACATCTTGTTGTTTAACAAAGTCTGTTCCAGTTTAGTCTCTGCTCAAATTGATGTGCCTAAGTTCCTTTAGGCCTATCTGCATATTTGTAGAATTTTTATATTCATCTTGTTATGCTAGCTGTTCAATATTTATCTTCTTGTGTGCTTATCTTGATGGATGTCTTCTTTCATGAAACATACTAGTCTCACAGCTGGTTGGAGTCATGAAGAAGCTTATGGACAACGTATAGAGGTGAAGTGGCATGAAGAAAGGAAGTGCACTAACTTTCAAAATGTGAGGGTTATCTAGCCAGGATAGTAGTGCTTCTCTTTCAAGAAACATTTTGAGGCATTGGCTACTTTACTGAGATGTGATGTGAAGAGTATTGGAGTAACCAAATATGCTGATGATGCTTTCTTCAATATATTTTATGCTTACTTACTGTTCATAATAGCAAATAGCATCTTTGCCTTTGTCTTTACACCCTTACTTTTTTCTGCTTATACATTGCAGCGGAAAGAGCTACAGTTTGACATCTTTGAAGCCTATCTGCCTGTCTTCTCCTTGCTATAGTTTATGACCCCTTAAAATCTCGTGTTTCAATAATGGTGAAATTTCTTCCTGGTTTATTAGGCTTCCTAGAATCATAAACAATGATAAATACCTTGAGATCCGGGTTGCAATATACTGTTAACAATCTTAAACCTGTCATCCAATCAACTTTTCTCCCAATACACTTCAAGACAGAGCAGTCGATCAATGATTATATAAGCTCCTTGTGCAAGCAAAACCTATTCAAACAAGCTCTTGATGCGTTTGACTTCTTGCAAAAACATACAAGTTTTCATGTGAAGCCCAGCACTTATGCCCAGCTGATATCTGCCTGCTCGTCTTTGAGATCTGTAGATCAAGGAAGAAAAATCCATAACCATATCCTTATACACAGCTGTCAGCCCGACATGATTCTTCAAAATCATCTTCTCAATATGTATGGGAAATGTGGTGCCTTGAAGGATGCTCAAAGGGTTTTCGATGAAATGCCAAAGAGAAATGTGGTTTCTTGGACTTCTGTAATTGCTGGATACTCACAGCATGGTCAAGAAATTGATGCAATAAAGCTGTATTTTCTAATGCGAAAATCTGGCCTTATGCCAGATCAGTTCACCTTTGGAAGCATAATAAGATCTTGCTCAAGTTTGAGTTCCATTGAGCTAGGGAGGCAGTTGCATGTTCATGTCATTAAATCAGAATTTGGTTCCCACCTTATTGCACAAAATGCTTTGATTGCAATGTACACAAAATTTGGTCAAATTGCTGATGCATTGGATGTGTTTTCTGGTATTAAAAAAAAGGATTTAATTTCATGGAGTTCAATGATTGCGGGATTTTCACAACTTGGTTACGAGTTAGAAGCATTGAGCCATTTTAAAGAAATGCTGTCTCAAGGTGTTTATCAGCCAAATGAATTTGTTTTTGGTAGTGCTTTTAGTGCTTGTGGCAGTCTCCTGCAACCAGAATGTGGGAGGCAGATACATGGGATGATTACAAAATTTGGGCTAGGGAGAGACACTTTTGCAGTTTGCTCGCTCAGTGATATGTATGCAAAATGTGGTCTATTGGATTTTGCAAAAACAGCTTTCTATCAGATAGAGAGGCCTGATTTAGTGTCTTGGAATGCAATCATTGCAGGGTTTGCATATGGTGGTGATGCAGACGAAGCCATGCTGTTTTTTTCTCAGATGAGGCATCTGGCATTGAGCCCAGATGATATCACAGTTCGCTCCCTGCTTTGTGCCTGCACAAGTCCAGTTACCCTAAATCAAGGCATGCAGATACACTCATACCTTATCAAAGTGGGTTTTGATTTAGGTATAGCAGTGTGTAACACTTTACTTTCAATGTATGCAAAGTGTTCAGATCTTTATGATACATTTAAAATGTTCAACGAGATGACAAGCAATGCAGATTCAGTTTCTTGGAATACTGTTCTTGCTGCATGTATGCAGCACAACCAAGCTGGGGAGGTTTTCTCATTATTAAAAATGATGCTTCCATCTCAAAATAAGCCTGACCATATTACTTTAGTCAGTGTACTGGGAGCTTGTCGAGAAATAGCCTCTCTAGAAATGGGGGATCAAGTTCATTGCTATGCTATGAAAACTGGGCTCAGGCTCGATAACTCAGTCACAAATGGACTGATTGACATGTATATGAAATGTGGCTCTCTACGAAATTCTCAAAAGCTCTTTGATTCCATTGAGAGTCCTCATGTTGTCTCCTGGAGTAGTTTGATTGTGGGTTATGCTCAGTTTGGACATGGAGAAGAAGCTCTTAAACTCTTTGGGAAAATGAGAAGTTTAGGTGTCAAGCCAAATCAAGTGACATTTGTTGGGGTTCTAACTGCTTGCAGTCATGTTGGCCTGGTAGAAGAAGGTTTACAATTGTACCGTACCATGGAAATGGATCACGGGGTTGTACATTCTAGAGAACACTGCTCATGTGTGGTCGACTTGCTTGCTCGTGCTGGACATATAAATGAAGCAGAAGATTTTATCAATCAATTGCCATTTGATCCTGATATTGTCATGTGGAAGACTCTGCTAGCTGCTTGTAAGAACCATAATAATGTTGAGGTTGGAAAATGTGCTGCTGAAAATATTCTGAAAATTGATCCATTCAACTCTGCTGCTCATGTATTACTTTGCAACATATATGCATCTGACTGCAGTTGGGAAGATGTTGCTAGAGTACGGAGTTTGATGAAACAAAGGAATGTCAAGAAAGTTCCTGGTCAGAGTTGGATTGAAGTTAGAGACAACATCCATGTTTTCTTGGCAGAAGATAGTTTGCATTCAGAAAGGGACAAAATATACTCAATGCTAGAGGAATTGTGGTTGCAGATGCTGGATGCTGGTTATGTTCCGTTCAAAGATAAGCTTCATGAGTGAACTATTGGTGGGGTTAAATTAGTGATGACGTGATCTTCAAGTTCAACATCATGCCCAATCTTCAGAAAGTTCTAGTTTGATCTTGGATTTGCTAGAGTGATCATGTCTGAAGTCTGTGGAGGTAAAACTTCACGATTTATTTCGTGCATTTTCTCTAAAAAAAATCCTTATGGGTAACAAGAGGTCTTGAGGCCCTGACATTTAGGTTGAGTCTGACCAGGTACCCCCTGGTCCATTACGAAGGTGCCCTTTTGACATTTTTTTCATTGCCATCTAGATTCTTGCCTTGGTTGGCTAATAAGTCGAACCGTGCTGGAATTAAGTCCATTTACAGATAATTTGCTAAATATTATGTACACTGTTTTACTTGAATATTTCTTGTTCTGTCTATCAATTAAGGATAATATCTGAAGTTTCAGCAACAGTTACGTTGTTCCTTTCCATATATTTTAATCATTATGTATATTATTTTATTACTGATTTTACAAGTGGAATTTTTTAGCTGATGTTTAAACCAGTGAGCTGGAAACAACTTCTTTTGGAACTTGACATAATTTTTTGTCATAATGAACACAACTCAGACAGGATCAATAGGAAGACTTCTAAAATTGATCTACGGGGAAGGAGACATGTTTCATTTCACACAGGATTCAAACATGCTGATCCCCATTCTCCAATACAGAGAAAAGGATATGCATAGGTAATGTTATGAAAAATTAATAAAAAGGGCCATTTTAAGGCCCATCCTATCTCGGCCCAGACATGGGAAGAGTGCTTGCGGATTGGCCCAAGAACTTTCATGTATACACATTGTTCATAGACATTTGTACATAACAGTAATGCATATGTATGAATCCGTGTTACCTGGAACATGGATCGTTCCAGTATGTGGAACGTGAACGAGAATGTGGTATGTTACATGCTCTAAAATGTGGTACAATATGGGTAGACTTGTATAGATTACATTATAATAATTTAACATACTTCTAGAATAATTTTCTTTTAACAATTAGGCGTCCAATAAAATGTAATTTTTTTTTTTCTAAATTAATCATATAAAAACACATTTCTATATGAGCATTTTTGACATTTTGTCCTGTCAAAACTTCATTCACATTAGATTTTAATTCATTATATTTGATTTTTGTTCTTACTGGGGAAACTTTCAAGGATTTATATTGGAAGCAACTTTTGGGATCGCTTCGAATTGCAATTTACCATTTTGGAATGAAAGTTTACCATGTTTTGGAACATGCGTTCCAAAACGTAATTCACTAGGATATTAGCATTTTTTGGTAACACTGGTATGTAATATGTATACATATATTTCTATTATTCTTTTTTCTTTGGAGGAAAATACATATAGTATCAATTGTACAAGGAACAGAGTAGTGAGGCTTAATCCCCAAACTTAGTTGTTGACACAACATACCAACACCACTTGGCAACCAAATAAGTTTTGTCTTTTTTGAAAATTTAATTTTTTACTATGCAGTCTAGAGTGGAAAAGCTTAGACCTGTTATATTTTTTGGGTCAGGCCTATAGCTAATAATTTAGGACTGATGTTGGGTTGGCCTGGCCTTGGGCTACTGCAAATCTCATTATTATCTAGAATAGACTCTACCCAAAACTGGCCTGATTGAGCCCATGGCCACCACTATCAGCAACAAGATAAGAGGCATATATTGAGTTGTCAGTTAAGGTATTACTCTTCGTCACTTGTGCAATATAGATTATAGATATTTTTTAAAGAACAAAGAGTAAAGACAAACTTGTGCATCTGACATATGGTGTCAATTTGTTACACTAGCAAGTTGGCAACCATGACTAGCAAGTAAATGTGATATTGATGCCAGAGTTTAGTGCTTAGTAAAGAATACGATCTTGAGGGCCATGTATCACCAACCAAATTCAGGCATCTACAAAGTTTTGCATATAATGTTATTTTTTGGTTAAATGCTCCTTGACTTCAGTGGCTTCTATTAAAAATACACATTGATAGGAATATACTTTTCTTGTGGTTCAATGTCTAATTTGTTGTATGTGAATTTAAGTCTAAAATTTTTCTTTTTTCTCCCTCGTAGAAATGTTATTACCTAAAAACTAATTACTTTATATTTTCTAATATTTATTAGAATTTTTCTTCCAAAAGATTTGGATTTACATGCTGTTTTACCTAACTGGTGCTAAATTGACTATGATCTTATGTTTGATGGTTTGGTGTAGGTCTATCAGTCGTTCAAAATAGCAATCCTGATGGTATACTTTTGGCTCATGAGAACACCATGGGTCGCATTCGAAAAGGTTACGGTAGCGTTTGATAGAGTTTTCTAAATATGATTTGAGAATAGAGTTGTATTTTGAGTTTGTGAGTTTTGGAATTATGATTTGAGTGTGGAAAATTTGTTTGGTGAATGAGTTTTGAATTGAGTGGGGAATTTTTGATGTGACATATGATATTTGATACAAAAACTTATAACTCATAACTAAACACACAACTCAAAATTCTATTCAAAGTTCATAAAAAATTTTTAAAAATTCCAATTTTTTTTTTTTATTTAAAATATAAAAAATAACAGGTGGTAATTGTAAAAAAATAAATAAATAATTGCACTGTTCCGGTCAACTGGCCGGATGTCCAATCGGACGACCGGTCGAACGTCTGGTTAGCCCAAATTTTCCCGCCTTGGCCAGAGTTTTCAAAAGTGAGCGTGGAATTAATTTTTGAAAACTGTAAACAAATACCATGTGCAAACCAAAGGGTGGAAATATATTTTGAGAACACAACTAAACACAACCTACAATTTTCCTTTGTTTAACCTCCCTATTCCTTTGAGGCCTTTGCTTGATTTTTTGTCTTGGGAAAGAATTTTGATCAAGGCCATGTATGCATAGCTAGTTCTTTATTTTAGAAGTTAACTCCCTTGGCATCTTAATTTTCCTTGTTGTCTACATATATATTTCAGATTTTGTTTATTTATTTATTGTTTTTGGGGTGGGGCTTAGACTGAAGACTTTTGTAAGGTTTAGGAAGTTAGTTTGTGAATGTGGAAGACTATAACACTGGTGTTTGGAGATTGCTTGGTCATGTTGCGATTAAGATATTTGACTGAACTGTTTAAGAACAATAGCTAATATATTTTGAAGTTGGGGGTATTCATTAAAATATGCACAATACTTTGTCACATGAAACAAAATTGACGATTTAATTAAAAACAAGAAATAGAGTTCTGTGAGGGTGATCCAAAAATAGTGTCTTTTGCAGATGCGGTTCTAATCTTGCATCACATTGTTAACAAGTGCTTTAATCCTTTCAGAAATCCAAAAGTAGTGTTAGCATTCTTGACTCCTTGTATCAGTAGATAATGATAAGCTGATGCAAAATTGTCATCCTGATTAACAATGAATTGTGGGATTTAAGGGTTGGAAATCTGCCATGTAGTTTAATTAACACCCTTACTGCAGATTTTAGGGATAAATGGTATCTGACTAATATGCCTCATAATTTAGTGGGTGGCAGTACTGATCTTCAGTATAATGTGTTAGCATTCTTCTGTTGAAATAATTCCAGTCTTTTCTTTTTTTTTTGTTTGAAACATCTCTACCCAAAGGATTCTAATTTCTGAGCATATTGAGATGTTTATGACTTTCTGTCCTGGGGTTCAAGATATAAATTGCTGCGTGACTGGAGGTGGTCTTGTATTTTTATGGCATCTTTGTACCCGAGACTTTATGTAAGGAAGCATGTTTCATGGTGATAGCTGCTTGGGATAAAGTACTGATGGCCTGTCACCGGATCAGCAGGAAGTGAACTTTTCCATAGAAATGTAGATGTGCTAAGGGAAACTGTGAACAGTGAATCAACATATACTGTCTTCCTTATCATTTCTCCTTCCTCCATGGTATTCTGTGTAGCCTAATCCAGCACTGACAGTCTGTTATGTCATTCATGGATTATGGCAATATTGTGAGCACACAGTCGATGAATGTATGGCTGAGGAAAGAATGCACATTCGCGGAGGTGATGCCCCATTTATTATTCTGATGGGGTTTATAGAAAGGAAGCAAAATTTATGTGAAAACAAAATTAAAAGATACGTGTTTTGAGTTAAGAACCAAGTGCTCAGAACTTGATCTCTTTTTTTTTTTTGATCAACGCTCAGAACTTGATCTCTGGCTCTTTGTTCCTTATGTGGTTTTAATCTTAGTGGTAGTCTGGGGCAGCCAGATTTGGTTTGTTCAGCTATCAATTCTTGTGGCTATTGTGGTAAATTTTTGTGCCCTCTGGTACCTGTTAAAGTCAGTATGACCATTCCTCTTGTTATGATAAACACACTTTTTTAGTACCTATGATTGATTATGCATTTTGTTTCCATGTGAACATCTAAAATCTTTTCACAGCATACTAAAGGAAATACAAGCCTAGACTGACACAATATCATTTAGTAAACTGCTAAAACATTTTTAACTGAAGTATTCTTTATAAAATCATGAACCATTAAACATTATCTGGTCTGTTCTAAATGGACATGGTATATTGTATGCTTTCTGTTGTTAAAATAACAACTCAAATCTTGCGATTAAATTAAGTACTATTTTTTATTGGAGCATAATTTATCAATTTGCACCAAAATAAGACTGGCTGTGTTTTACTTCTTGGTGTTCTTAATAGGGTGTGGTCTTTTTCCTTCCAAATTAACGATGTATGCTCTTATGATGAATACATGTTGTACAGATCATTGGTCTCTTGGCCATACCCCAGTTTCAGGAGGAGAAGGGATTTGCATTGGTGGTCAGAGATTGAGTCATTTGTGCCCCAGTAATATTTATTTACATGATTGCTTCTTTTGAAAAGCATAGTTTTAAACTTTCTTCTATAGCTGCACCTGATATGTGTACCAGATTCCATGTATCTGGCTATCATGTTAAGCTAAGCAAGCCTGATATTAACACAAATTAGATGTTGGAATTGAGTTTTGAGCAAACGCAGATTAGCCTAAACTCCAATTAAGCTCATAGCCTGATACTTGGGTATTTTGTGTGGGCATTTGTCTAGCTTGGGCCAATTAACAATCCTTGACCAGAAAGATGCTCTGATAATGTTAGTCCAAATTTCATGTCAACTTTCCATAATATGTGGATTAGATGTCGCAAGTTCTTAACAAAATGCGTAAGGGATTTTGGTCATTTTCAGTTTGATCATAGTTGTATGTTCAATAACTTTTTGTCATCTTATTCCCTTATGTTTCTTGGGATATCTGTAATTTAACTTTCGGATGTACTATTGTTCTTCATTTTGAGACAACATGCTGCATCATGTTAACTTTAGAAAATTTTCCTTATTCAGGGGCATACAGATGGCCACATGGCGTTACTTCATGTCAGTACTTACTCGTTGATTGTAAGTGATCATTGTGTGGGTAAGATTTTCATTTTATACAAATAAAAAGTTTGTGCAAGAAATCAATTGGTACTTCTTACCTACAGCTTTACTAAGATGAGCTATTTAATTGTTAATTTTTGGTTTATCAGTTTTGTTGATTGATACATGAAAATTTGATGAATGGGATACATGAAACTCTCACTCTTGCTTAAGGCAAAATTTGATGAATGGGCTTCGCGCCTCGATGATTTTACTTCTATTATATTAGTATTATTGTTAATCTCATGAATTTATTTTAACAACGTCATCTAAGCACTGTACAGTGTTGGATTTACGTTGTATTGTATTATCATTTAACTTTTTAATTTTTCTTTTGGATATATATATATATATATTTTTTGAATCTAAATATTGACTGGTCTTGTGATTTGTCACCTAGAAGCTACTTTTTAACACATCTATGGATTTTTTTTTTTCTCCCAGTCAAGTAAGTGCAGTTTGAATATTACTTCTGGTGCATATATGCATGTTAGTGTAATTGACATCTGATTCTTCTGCCCTATGGAATGGCAGTAAAAGCCAATCATTGTTTACATAGGGCCTGTAAATTTATTTCATTGAGCTTTGTAAACTATGTTATCCAAGTAAGAGAGTGTGTTTTCAAACAATAAGCACTAGTTTCAAATTGAATTATTATAGTGGTAAATATGTAAAATATCCATTTTCGTTAATGACATTAGTTTCAAATTGAATTATTATAGTTCAAGGTGGTAAAGTGTAGCAATTTTTCCATGGCTTTTAGGTTGATTATAACTCTGCGGACATACCACAAACTACAGTGATACCATATAAATTATATTAAGTTGATTATTCTAGTGCTATGCTGTACAGATTTAAATTTGTGCTATTAAGAGTCTTGTCTTGGTTATAATTGGATGCCACTCTACTTGCACAAGTGAACGAGTTAATCTTCTGGAAAGTAAACATCCCATCACAGGCTGGAATCATTAGAAGCTCTTAGTTTCAACCATCACAACCTTCATTACTCGTGCCATGAAAATGTACACAATGACTTACTGCAACATCAAGAGGTTTTTGAGAATGGTTGCATAGCGATAATGCATTTTACTTGCTTTTTCAGTGACTCTGCATTCATTTGGAAGTGTTTGGAATTGATTTATAGTTGGTCATTGGCATTCTCCTGGACATGAAGATTGTTACCATCAAGATGTTTGGTAAAAAAAGTTGATGTTGGTGATTCCTAATATATTCACAGAGAGTGAGAGATTATTTGTTTCTCCAGATTGCAAGGTATGTACATTTTATTGAGGATTATTTTGATAGCATGAAAAACAAATATTTATGTTTCGTGTAAATATCTGCAAAGTAAAACCACTACTAACCACTACTAGTTGACATTGGTAGGAAAGAAGGAAAAAGGTGAAGGAAAAGATTTGAAGAGTTCCCTCTTGGCCCACCATTTCCTTTCCACCCAAGCCAAGATGGAAGCCAAGCAATCCCACTTTGGCTGTGTCTGGAGTACTTGAAAGAGAAGAGGGTGATGTTGAGGAAGTTGATGAATTTTCAAGGTTACAGACAGAGCTCGTTCTGATTAAAGGATTTGATGAGAAAAGAAAGAAAATGGAGAGAAAGATGTGCAATTTTTTAGGGTTTATATTGGTAATAATAGTTTATTTTTGAATTTTTTATGTTCATGTAGTATTTTAATATCTTTTTACACCTACTTCATGCACTGTAAAATCTTGCATTATCAGAAAAAAGTGTAGTGAAAAATTTAATGGAGGTATTTAGAAGCTTCTAGAACTATTTATGTAATTATGTACAAATATTCAACACTCTCTCAATTATTTTGGAATGTTCTGGATTGTTCCACTATTCTTCAATTTTTTGCCTCTTCTCCTTGGTAGATAGTTCTGTCTAAACAAGTGAGTGTTGGAAAAATGGTTTAATATAGTCATATTTTTTAGCCCAATTTTGAGTGGGTCCCAAACGTCTTTTGGGGTGGGTCCAAAGAGGTGAAGTGTTTGGGGGTGGGTCCGAAGAAGTGAAGTGTTCCTTGCCGCATGGCGAGTCACACGGTGAAGACGGAACGTCAAAACCATTTTTGAGTGAATGTGAAATTGACGTCGTTTTCGGGTCTAACATTATTTTTTAGATAAAATTCATTTGAATTTTTTCAATAAAAATTATTATGGGATTTTAATTTATATCTAAATTCAATTTTTGAGTTCCTAAGTGGTTTCCTAAAATTTGTACTTTTTCATTTATTAATTAAACTATTCAAATAGTTTAATATATAATTTCCAAACAGTTTTTTGATACTTTTCCACCTTTAGCATTTTTGATTAAACTATTCAAATAGTTTAATAATAATTTATACCCCAACAGTTCCTTATGACTGTTCCACCAACGGTACAATTTTCAAACAATTTGAAAAAATGTTCCAAGATGCAACGGACAGATTCGGTTTTATAACTGTAATGAATCTGTTTGAAATTTCAGAAAGTATCTGTTGACACTTGTTGCACCTGTTCAGTCAAACAGCACCTGTTCGGGGCTGTGTAATTTTGCCTATAAATACAGTCATGATTCCAGCAATCTAAAGATCGAAAAATCAGTCTGCAAAATCCCATCTTTGCTGTCCAGAGTTTATTTTGTGCATTATTCTTCATTTTAGTTTTAGAATAAATATTTAGAGAGTTAGAACACAGATTTGGTTCGCCCGAACAATTTGTTTTGGAGTGCTACTACAAATTGGTTAAGATCATTGTATCCTAGGAGATAGACGCCACTCTTCCGTAAGCACCGTAGCGGAGCGAATCTATCTTAAGGACAGAGTGTCACACACTCGACTTGGTCTTTGAATTATTTATTCGGTTCTACAAAATAAATACTGTAAGTTTTATTTTATTTTGTTTGAATTGTTTCATTTATTTTATTTACACAGAAGATTGTTCCAACAATCTTAAGACATATTCGAATTTATTCTGTTTACATAATTTTTTCGTTTGTTTCATTTTCTCTTTCTTCTTTTAATAAAATTATTTTCTGTGGATTTACAAAATAATATTCTGGTTGGAAAAACAAATAGTGATTATATGCTATTTGATAGATAGTAGTAATATACTGTCTATTTTCTTTAACAACTAGTAGTACGATACTGGTGTCATTAACAATTCAGAATATATTTTTGTGGAATTTTTTCAGAAATTAATTTTGGGTTTTAGAAATTATTTTCTGAGTTTTCACTACTTAAAATTCTGTTTTAGTATTTTAATTATTGAAGTGTTACATAAATTAATTTTCTGTGTGGAATTAATTTGGTTAAATAAAATTTTATTTTATTTCCAAGTTAATTGAAAAATAAAAGTTATTTTCTTATTTCTTTTATTTTACAGAATTTAATTTTCTGTGTGGAATTAATTTGGTTGAATAAAATTTTATTTTATTTCCAAATTAATTGAAAAATAAAAGTTATTTTCTTATTTCTTTCATTTTACAGAATTTAATTTCCTGTGTGGAATTAATTTGGTTGAATAAAATTTTATTTTATTTCCAAATTAATTGGAAAATAAATGTTACATTCTTGTTTCTTTTTACAGAATTTAATTCTGTGAATTTGGTTTAATTTTCTGTGTAGTGTAAATTCTAATTATAATTTTGTTTATAAATTAGAATTGATGACTACTGAAGCTAATGCCCAAACAAGTACTACTGTGGTCGCTGCAATTGTACCAAACTCCTCTCCTGTGGTGACAGTACCAATAAATCATGGAGAGAAGCCAGAGAAGTTCTCAGGAACTGACTTTAAAAGATGGCAACAGAAAATGTTGTTCTATCTTACAACTCTGAACCTGGCTCGTTTCCTCCGTGAAGATGCTCCTATCCTGAAAGATGATGAAACCGACCAGCAAGTGGTTGTTGCGGTTGATGCCTGGAAACATACCGATTTCCTTTGCCGGAATTACATCTTAAATGGACTTGACAACACATTATACAACATCTACAGTCCAATCAAGACAACAAAGGAACTTTGGAAATCGTTGGAGAAAAAGTACAAAACGGAAGATGCCGGCTCAAAGAAATTTGTGGTTGGCAGATTCCTAGATTTTGTAATGGTTGATTCAAAAACTGTGATTAGCCAAGCTCAAGATCTCCAACTCATTCTGCATGACATTCACGCAGAAGGCATGTCTCTCAGTGAATCCTTCCAAGTTGCAGCCTTAATTGAAAAATTACCAAAAGGCTGGAAGGAATTCAAGAACTACCTCAAACACAAGCGCAAAGAAATTTCTATGGAAGAATTAATTGTGCGTTTGAGGATTGAGGAGGACAACCGCAATTCTGAAAAGCGGGCTGGTAAGCTTCCTATGGAGTCTAAGGCAAATATGGTGGAACATGCTTCAAAAACCAAGAAACGAAAGTCTTCTGGGAAAAGTTCATCACAAGGCTCTAAAGGGGGGGGGGAAGTACAAGTTTAATGGCAAATGTTACATCTGTGACAAAGAGGGACATCAGGCCAAAGATTGCCGTAGCAAAGGCAAAAACAAAAGAAAAACAAGCAAGAAGCCTGCTCAAGCTCATATGACCGAAGTGGACAATATTTCCAATAGTGTCGATGACATCAATCTTTCTGCAGTTGTTTCCAAGGCAAATCTTGTCGGAAATCCTAAAGAATGGTGGGTGGACACTGGTACTACTCGCCATATTTGTGCCGACAAAAAGATGTTCACATCTTATTCTATAGTGGACAATGGTGAACAACTCTTTATGGGCAACTCCTCAACTTCCAAAGTTGAAGGACAAAGAAAGATTGTACTTAAGATGACATCTGGAAATGAACTCACTCTCAACAATGTGCTGCATGTACCGGACATTCGCAAGAATCTTGTTTCCGAATCTCTGTTGAGTAATAATGGGTTTAGGCTAGTATTTGAGAGTGATAAATTTGTACTTACTAAGAATGGGATGTATGTAGGAAAATGTTACATGTCTGATGGCCTTTTCAAATTAAATGTAATGACCGTTGTACCCTCAGTTATTACTAATAATACATTTTCTTCTTACTTGCTTGAGTCTTCAAATTTATGGCATGGTAGACTAGGACATGTTAATTATGAATTTTTGCGTAGATTAATTAATATGGAATGTTTGTCTAAATTTGACATTGATTCAAATCATAAATGTGAAATTTGCGTTGAGGTAAAATTATCTAAAACTCCTTTTCATTCAATTGAAAGAAGTACGGAACCACTTGAATTAATTCATAGTGACATTTGTGATTTTAAATCAATTCAAACTAGAGGTGGAAAAAAATATTTTATCACTTTTATAGATGACTATACTAGATATAGTTATGTTTATTTAATTCGAACCAAGGATGAAGTTTTGGAAACTTTCATTCAATATAAGAATGAAGTTGAAAATCAACTTGGTAAGAAAATCAAGAAACTTAGAAGTGATAGAGGTGGTGAATATGAATCCCCTTTTGGTGAATTTTGTAAAGAACATGGAATAATTCATCAAACCACCACTCCTTACTCACCTCAGCAAAATGGAATTGTTGAAAGGAAAAATAAGACTTTAAAAGAAATGATGAATGCCATGTTAATAAGTTCTGGATTACCTCAGAACTTGTGGGGAGAAGCAATACTTTCTGCTAATTATATTTTAAATAAAGTACCCCGAAAGAAAGTGAATCAAACACCTTATGAAATGTGGCATGGAAGAGTACCATCCTACAAATACTTAAAAGTGTGGGGGTGTTTGGCTAAAGTGGCTATTCCTAGTCCTAAAAAGACTAAGATAAGTCCTAAGACCATTGATTGTATTTTCATTGGTTATGCCAAGAATAGTAGTGCATATCGGTTTTTGATTCATAAATCAGAATATTCCAAAATGCATGTAAATACTATTATTGAATCTCGAAATCCATCTTTCTTTGAACATGTATTTCCAAATAAGACTGGACAAGAGATTAGTAACAATAAAAGATCTCATGATTAAGAACATAATCAAGAACAAGAGTTAGATCAAAATGAGGAAGAGGAACCTAGGCGTAGTAAACGTGCTAGAACCTCAAAATCTTTTGGTCTAGATTTTCTAACATATTTGTTAGAAAATGAGCCTTTAATTTATAAAGATGATATGTCCAGTCCTGAGGCTTCTTTATGGAAAGAAGCTGTCAACAGTGAAGTTGAATCCATATTGCAAAATCACACTTGGGAATTAGTGGACTTGCTACCAAGTTGTAAACCTCTTGGGTACAAGTGGATTTTCAAAAGGAAAATGAAAGCGGATGGATCAATTGACAAGTACAAGGCAAGATTTGTGGTCAAAGGATTTAGACAAAAAGAATGTCTTGATTACTTTGACACATACTCACCGGTTACTAGAATAACATCCATTAGAATGCTAATTGCCATTGCATCTTTATACAATATAGAAATTCATCAAATGGATGTGAAAACCGCTTTCTTAAATGGTGAGTTAAATGATGAAATTTACATGGAACAACCAGAAGGTTTTTCTGTTCCCGGAAAAGAAAAGAAAGTGTGTAAATTGGTTAAATCATTATATGGTTTAAAACAAGCGCCAAAACAGTGGCATGAGAAATTTGACAAGGCAATGATGTCAAATGGATTTAAAATTAATGAGTGTGACAAATGTGTTTATATTAAAAACACAGACAAAGGTTATGTCATTGTATGTCTTTATGTAGATGATATGCTCATCATAAGTAGTAATAATGACATGATTAAAACTACCAAGGAAATGTTGAATAAACATTTTGACATGAGCATTGCTAATGTAATTCTTGCTATGACAATTACCAAAACATCAGAAAGTTATGCTTTGTCACAATCTCATTACATTGAGAAAATACTTGACAAATTCAGCAAAGATGATAATCGTCTTGCTAGAACACCTGTAGATGTTAATTTGTATCTTTCTAAGAATGTACAAGATAATATTTCTCAATTAGAGTATGCCCAAATTATTGGAAGTTTAATATACTTGATGAATTGCACTCGCCCAGATATAGCTTATGCAGTAAGTAAATTAAGTAGATATACAAGTAATCCGGAAGTAGAACACTGGAAAGCAATTATAAGGGTTTTAAGGTATCTCCGATTTACTCGTAATATTGGGCTAAATTATACTAGATATCCAGCGGTACTTGAAGATTACTGTGATGCAAACTGGATATTGGATACTAGAGACTCAAAGTCCACCAGTTGGTATGTCTTTACTCTTGGGGCGGCTGTATCTTGGAAATCTTCAAAACAGACTTGTATTGCTAGGTCTACTATGGAATCAGAATTCATAACTTTAGACAAACCTGGGAAAGAGGCAGAATGGCTTCGCCACTTCCTTGAAGATATTCCAATGTGGCCAAAACCGGTGCCTGCTATATGCATACATTGCGATAGTCAATCAGCTATAGGTAGAGCACAGAGTCATATGTATAACGGTAAGTCACGACACATTCGTCGTCGACATAACACCGTAAGACAACTACTCTCTAATGGAATTATTTCCATAGAATATGTTAAGTATAAAGATAATATAGCGGATCCACTAACCAAAGGGTTAGCAAGAGAGTTAATTGAGAATTCATCGAGGGGAATGAGACTTAAGCCTATTAAATAAAAGTTACCACAACGGCAACCCAACCTAGTTGACTGAAGATCCCAAGATCTAAGTTCAAAGGGATAACCGAGTTGTGAATGACTCAGAAGGATCACTGGGGAGTCTAACTCCTACTCATTTCTTTGATGAAATAGTGATAACTGCAGCGTTTGAGGTTAAGTAAAATTTTAATGATTCTTATATCTAGGTAAACCTAGTGAAGTATGGCAGGATACTCTTCATAAGCATCACCTATGTGAGTGTAAACTGGGCCGGTTCTGTGAGATTTGTGAAGGGCTACAATTCTCTAGAGCACTTATGAAAGACCACGTTGTTCAGGGCCAAAATGAACACAATAGTGAGAACTAAATTGTGTTTGGGGATATACTGTGTGAGTTCTATTGTCTTGGTTTACACAAACGGCTGAACAGTTCAAGACATCATGTTCACTGGTTAGCTAGTAGATCCGATAGTGTCTCACAAGGGAAGGTTCAAAGCCAAAAGCTACCTATCCTTTGCAGAATATTTTCAATTTCTGTATTCTCTATAATTAGATCATATTGTTACATTTTCTCTCCGTCAAATTCCATTTATGTGGGGGATTGTTGGAAAAATGGTTTAATATAGGCATATTTTTAAGCCCAATTTTGAGTGGGTCCCAAACGTCTTTTGGGGTGGGTCCAAAGAGGTGAAGTATTTGGGGGTGGGTCCGAAGAAGTGAAGTGTTCCTTGCCGCGTGGCAAGTTACACGGTGAAGACGGAACGTCAAAACCATTTTTGAGTGAATGTGAAGTTGACGTCGTTTTCGGGTCTAACATTAATTTTTTAGATAAAATTCATTTGAATTTTTTCAATAAAAATTATTATGGGATTTTAATTTATATCTAAATTCAATTTTTGGATTCCTAAGTGGTTTTCTAAAGTTTGTATTTCTTCATTTATTAATTAAACTATTCAAATAGTTTAATATATAATTTCCAAACAGTTTTTTGATACTTTTCCACCTTTAGCATTTTTGATTAAACTATTCAAATAGTTTAATAATAATTTATACCCCAACAGTTCCTTATGACTGTTCCACCAACCGTACAATTTTCAAACAATTTGAAAAAATGTTCCAAGATGCAACGGACAGATTCGGTTTTATAACTGCAATGAATCTGTTTGAAATTTCAGAAAGTATCTGTTGACACTTGTTGCACCTGTTCAGTTTAACAGCACCTGTTCGAGGCTGTGTAATTTTGCCTATAAATACAGCCATGATTCCAGCAATCTAAAGATCGAAAAATCAGTCTGCAAAATCCCATCTTTGCTGTCCAGATTTTATTTTGTGCATTATTCTTCATTTTAGTTTTAGAATAAATATTCAGAGAGTTAGAACACATGTTTGGTTCGCCGAACAATTTGTTTTGGAGTGCTACTACAAATTGGTTAAGATCATTTTATCCTGGGAGATAGACGCCATTCAACCGTAAGCACCGTAGCAGGGCGAATCTGTCTTAAGAATAGAGTGTCACACACTCGACTTGATCTTTGAATTATTTATTCGGTTCTACAAAATAAATACTGTAAGTTTTATTTTATTTTATTTGAATTGTTTCATTTATTTTATTTATACAGAAGATTGTTCCAACAGTGAGCTGGACTAAAAGTATACGGGTACATTATTTTCATTTTGCCATTACTATTGAAGTAAACATATTTTTATTGTAAAAATATAATGCATTACTATGGGCTTACTTTTGGGGTTTTTTTTCCAAATTTTTCATGGTGATTATTTTAATTGATTTTTTATGAAAAGATATATAAAAAAATTTAAAAAAAAATGATGTGAAATTTGTAATAATTTTTTGACTTTATAACTATATCAATCTAATGTCAAATAAAACATTTTCTACCACGCTCTCATTAACCAACGAGTTGAGTTTTACATTGGGGGTGTTTGGTGGGACTTTTTTGAGCTAACTTATAGCTTCTACCTTTTAAAAAGTTATTTTGGACTGTTTGGTTAAATTTATTTCAAATGATTCTAACAACTTATTTTAAGTCAAAAAAATTGATTCTGAGAAACTACTCAACCCTTACTTCTGATTATCAGCTTCTGCTGTAGACATGTTAATTCACGGTTATACTTTTAGATTTTTTTATTTTTTATTTTTTTAAAAATAAAAAAGATCCAAATGGACTATAGAATATTATTATTATTTTTTATGAGAAATGTAGACAAATAGTGAATAATAAAAAATAAAAGTTAATCAGCAATTTAAATCTATAATCCAACAGTTACATCAAACAGATTAACAGCTTCTAATTAAAGTTATAATTTATAATCTGTTAAGTTATAATTTATAATCTGTTCTAACAGCTACATCAAACAGGACCTTGATCTTCACTTTAGTTGTGCTATCTCGCCTTGGAGGACATATGGGCTTGGGTCGAGTAAAAATTTGATGGGCAGGTAATAGGCTTTTAAGCCCAATTATGATCATGTGTAATATATAATAATTATTATTTTTCTAATGTTTTACACGATAATACCATCGACTCAAAAATAGGAAAAAATGTGGACAGTGTGTTGTTTGGAACACTTAAAATTTATCATGAATCTTATCTTAATAATTTTAATAATTTATTTTATTAGACATTCTGTAAATATCATTTATTAGATAATTCAGTTAAATTATTTATTTTATTAGACACATTGTAAATATCATTTATTAGATAATTCAGTAATTATAATTTATTTAATTTTTTTTTAACAAAATAAATTATTTGACTTAAATAAAGCGCCTAGAAGAGGATTGAAAAATTGCTGAAAGCGGGAAGCACGTGAAGGAAGCAAAACACAAACAGACTCCACATTATAGAGAGATGTTAATCTCACTCACTCGCCTTCGCAACACGTGTATCCTCATATAGTCCCTCCCAACTCTCACACCTACCTACCACCTCCCATCCCAGTGTCACTTTTTCAAACTCTCTCTCTCTCTCTCTCTCTCTCTCTCTAAAAACCAAATGCTCCAGCAATTGTTGATTGCAAATCAACCACAATGTGGCAAGTGATGTTAGCTGCAGCAGTAGCTGGATCTGGGTTCTTCGCAAAACACTTCCTCAACACCACCACCACCAATTCCGATGATCCCAACATTGAAGCTGACACAAAATGTGATCAATCCAAAGAGCTTCAACAACAACAACAACAACAACAACAACAACAACAACACTTGACTACTCCTCCTTCCAAACCCCAACTTGCAATCCCTCTCGCATTTCAATCATGCAATGACTGCAAATCCGAGTCCGAGACGCGGAGCTCAACAGCAGTTGGTGATGGATCGATATTTATGTTTTCGAGTCCTGTGTCGAAGGGAGGAACTGGGTCTCGATTTGGGTCGAAGAAATCGGGGGGAAATTGAGAGGGGTTTAAGACTTCTGGGTTTGAAAAAGTAGAGAGAAAATGTGGGGGTTTTGATCAGAGTAAGAGTGGAAAGAAATTCGCTGTTTGCTTGAAGAAGAGGCGAACTAGCAAGAATTCCCCCGGAAAATGCGAATCATGTTCTTCCAAAGGTTGGATTCCCGTTACATATATACTTAAATACACACACACACACACACACACACGAAGTATATGCATTTGATACTAATCGGGTGTGGATGTGAATTGATCAACTCCATATTTGTTTTTGTCTAGGGTAAATTACATCGGTAGTCTCTGCATTTTGCTATTTGTGTCATTTTGGTTCTTATAATTTCAGTTAGCTCGATTTTGACTATAAATTTTAGATTTTGTGTCAAATTGGTAGGAAAATAATAGCTAGGTTGGTTGAGATTAATTCATTGAGTTGAATAAGTTTACAATTTTGTGTATAAAAGCATAACACATGCTACTTATGTGCTCCGTTTTCATATTATATAAAAGGAAAAAAAAAAGCTAACAATTGTAATTAATTGGACTAAATTGAGACAAAATGATAAATTGAGGGTCAAAATTGAGTCAATTGAAATTGTAAGGATCAAAATGACACAATGGTTAAAATATAGGGACTACCGATGTAATTTTCCCTTTTGTCTATGTATTATTGGGAGAACTGACTGTTTTTCTAAGTTTTATGGCTAAAATATTAGGGACTACCGATATAATTTTCCCTTTTGTCTGTGTATTATTGGGGGAACTGACTGTTTTTCTAAGTTTTATGATTGTGCCCATCAAAGTTGTTTTCAGCAAATAGCTCCTATTTTTGGTCATTTCTTGTTAATGTTGCCTGTCAATTATGAGGAATATTCAAATGAAACTATTATGTATGAAAGTTGATGACACCCTGTTGTCAAGTGAAATTCACATTTTGTAATTTTTCTATTTTGTTTTTCATCCTTTCATAGAATTGGTAAAGTTATATCTGCATCTAACATTATGAACTAAAACTATACCTGTCATCTTTTCAGGCAAAAGCTCTAGCAGAGAAGAACATGCGTGATCTTCTTGCTCAAAGAGAGCAAGCAGAGAGAAATGTAAACATCTTTTCATAACTGTAATTTTCAGAATCATGAGTTACCTTTGCATTTCCATGGCTCACATCAATATATGCTTGCAGAGATTGGCCGAAGCTCTTGATGCTGAAGTGAAGAGATGGTTGAGTGGGAAAGAAGCGAACCTGCGTGCATTACTTTCGACACTGCAATATGTATTAACCTTAATCCTTCTTTCACATAAACATGCATTGTGTGTTTCATTTGCATTTATACAGCATTCAGTGCATTAGGAGCTATTAAAGTGTTTTTAGCTATGACATGTACTTAAATAAAAAGTGAAAATATAATTCTGGGTAGAAGTCTTTGTAAAGTTAGTGTCAATTTTTTTAGCTACAAGCCATGCCAGTGGGAATCCTATCAATTTAGTTGCTATATATTCCCAAGTGCTTAATTCTTCTGGTTGCCTAGCAAAAATCGATCACTTTCTTGAATATGTTTAGATCAGACATCAAGGAAATTGGCACAGTATGTAAGTATGAAGAAGGCATAGAACGAAATGAAATTACTCTTTCTCATGCTACTTCATCTGCATTGAACTATTGGCCAGAGTGAGGATTTTGCTGCTGGCACAGAATATTTTTTGAATATCCTGCCCCTGAAAACTAATACATGGAGATGTGGCCTGACCAAGGTCCATATTCTGCATCAATATATCAATTATTATCTGCTAATAGATGCAGTCAGAGTCTTTCATTTCTGTTCCTCGTTCATATGTGTAGTTCAATAGATGATCGAGATCGACATAGTTCAGTATTACAATATTGATCCTCATCCTTGCTTGGTTACACTGACTGATTCCTCTTTCTGTAATTTTCCATTTACTTGTGCTCTAAATTACATTTTCATCATCCACAGATCCTTGGGCCTGATAGTGGTTGGCAGCCAATTCCCTTGACTGAAGTTATAACTTCTGCGGCTGTTAAGAAAGCTTACAGGAAAGCCACTCTATGTGTTCACCCTGACAAATTACAACAACGTGGTGCAAGTGTTCAGCAAAAGTATATATGTGAAAAGGTTTTTGATCTTCTGAAGGTATTTTACTGGCTTCGCTTTCTTTTACCAATTTGATCAATGACTATGTTCTAAAAAACTATGAAATAAAGCCTTTCTCCATGCTACATATAGGTGAAAGTGAGCATATAATAATCTCTCTCTCTAAAGCTTGATAAATGGATGCTTGTTCCCAAGTTACTACTACAAAAATGTTACTGTTGAGCTTGATATAGTTTTCTTGTATTGGCATTTTGGTACACCTCAATAGTATGTCTTAAAGTTTGTACTATACATCTATGATTAAAATTATAGTTTATTTAACTACATGAATACCTTGGTAATTGAGATTATACTATAATTGTACTTACTACTTCTCCATACATGCTAGTTTTGTAAAAATGGAGGTCGTATCCAAGGAATGTGTTGATACGATAATTTACCTGATGAAGTGTCTTATGCACATGAAGCCCAGTTTTGGCATCAAAATTTGAATAGTAAAAATGATTCTTTGGTTAATTAATCATTATTCACTTATTAACATCCGATTACCCCCAATAAATAAATAAATAAATAAAATGGAACGAAAAGAGTACTAGCCAAGTTCAAGCTTCAGTTATGACAGTATGAGATGGACCTTTAATGTTACAGTAACTTTGTCCCTCTTTAACCCCCAATGTAATGGACTGATCTTTGCCATGAGCGTCATTTAACTCAAATTACATCCAAACAAATTACTCAAGTTTGGTCTGAAGTAACTAACAGTTCTTGATAATCGTTGCAGTACTTTTCTATTTATTGTTTTTGTTTTATGTGTGTTCAGGAAGCTTGGAACAGATTCAACTCAGAGGAGCAGTAGATGGCCATTGCAGCACATCATGTAATTTATACTTGTAGCTAGTAAATATCTCTACGTCTGTCAAATATTTTTAGTTCTTTCGTTAGGTTCCAAAGGTAAGCTCAAGCTTCGAGATTGCCAGGGAAGAAATGTTGGTGAAAGAAGAAGGTTTATCTCTTTCGCTTCATCGCTGCAGACCCTTTAACAGATTAAAATAGAGGTTTGTTCTCTTTCATGCTATGATGATTTACCAGTGGATTTGAGATTCGGATAATTCATATATATATATATATATTGCCGGGAAGACAGTGCGGTCGGCAGTAATGAAGGGTTGGAATTGAAATCCCATTTCTGTTTATCATTGTTATTGCATTCCTGTTTCCAGTGTCCTTGAATTCAAGTACATGTACAATATAACACATCTGGTTTGGTGATTAATGGATAGAATTAAAATAGATAGAGCTATTGATTTATTTTAGTTGAAGACATGTTGCCTATGACCTAAACGTTGATGTTCACTTTAGTTTGAAATGTTCATTACAGTACATGTGCTCCGTTACTAATGTGTTGACAACTGCTCTATTGATTAACCCATTGGAGGGTTGAAAGAGAAGAGAAATTGGAAAGTTAAATTTGAAATTAAGCTTAAATTATTCCAAATTCAAATGAAATGTATTGCAAATGCAAATAAAATTATAATTCATGCGATCTCTGTACATATCTCAAATGAACGAGTAAGTGAAATTCATCATCCATTCGGCATTCTAATTAGATTTTGTATTACCAACCCAATCTCTCTCTCTCAAAAAGAAAAGCACAGGCAATTACATAAATTAAAAAATAACCTCTGTTCTTTAATGTCATTTTTATCCAAACATTATTATTATTATTTTTGAAGTTATAAAACAGTCATATTAAAAATTATCTGAACAATCTATATAACAATGGAAGGCTTGGTTTGAATTCGAGGGTTCAAAATGTATATGTGTCAACATATGGACTGTTAGATGGATTAAATCCAATGGCTGAAAATATCTTACTCTCATTTGTCCTATTTGAACATTTCAATGGTTGAGATCAATTAACATCAAGATCTGATGGTTCAAAATGTAAGTTCCAAAATCTCTCTCACACCTACTCCTCTCATCTCAAAATCTGTCTCTCTTCCAAATTTCAAAATTTGAGCACAGGCCCTCTCTCTCTCTCTATCTCTCTCTCTCTCTCTCTCTCTCTCTCTCTCTCTCTCTCCATTGGAGCCCATTCCTGTGCTCTTCTTCAATTCCTATCGGAGCCCAACTCTTGTCGGAGACCCAACCCCGAACCCCCTATTACTCTCTTCGTCTTCTCTCTTCCTCCCTCTCTCTCTCCGTCATCCCAATCTTCGTCAACAGTGGCAACGACGATTGAATGGAGCCACTGCAAATGACGAATCTAAAGGAAGAATCTGGTATATTTCCAGCAAGAGAGTAAACCAAAAGAATCTGGTATACTGTTCAGGTGAAGAATCTTCTTCTATATTTCCAGCAAGTATATTTTTTTTTGGGTATTTCTATATTTAAACCAAGTATATTTTTCTGAGTTTATTCTGAATTTGGTAGTATTTTTTTGAGGTGTCTAATTCTCTTTCTTGAGTATTAATTTTTTTGGGTGAAGCAAGTATATTTCTAGTAGGTTTGTTACTCTAATTCTTTTTCCAGCAGGTTTGTTTCCATTAGGCATTGTGTTTGATTAATTATATAATCAATTTTATTGATGAAGGCACAATCTTGAATTTATTTTTGTTGATTTTTGTCTTAAAGAAATTTCTGGAAATTCAACAGCAATGTAATAATGAATATTCAACAGTTTGATTATTTAGAGTTCAAGTTTGGAACTTTTGAAGTGAGATTGGTGGCAATGGCAATATGGTATGTTTGAGAATATTCTAGGTAAAATGAGGAAACAGGGTCATGGACTTGTGGTGGTGCACTTAATTTGATTAGCTTTTATGTGAAATTTTCATGGGTGATTGATTGAGCTGGGAGCACTAATCAAATAAAGGCTTTGAAGCTAGAGTGTTGCTGTTAGATCAGTAGGAGAATCTGAATCGTTTTTAAACAACAATGATGCAAATCTTTTTTCATCGAGAAGAAGAAAGTTTTCCATTAACAAATTAATACATTGACATGAATATGTACAGATTACACGGAAATTTATTGACCCCTTGATTAAAAAACTACCCAAATAATTGAAGGTATATTTGAAGTTTGTGATTATAGAAAAATGATTTGGTGCCCGAATGGGGCTCCCCCGAATGCCCCGAATTGGTGAAACGACGTCGTTTCACCAATTCAAATTTTTTTTTTTTTTTCTTTTCTTTCTTCTTCCTCCCGTCTGAAACGGGTGAGGGTGAGGGTGAGGGTGAGGGTGAGGGAGAGGGAGAGAAAGAGAAAGAGAGGGAGAGGGAGAGAAAGAGAGAGAGGGGAAGCAGAACCGTCGCCTCCGCCGCTGATCGCGTCGCCTCCGCCGATCGCCGCACCTCCGCCTCCGCCGATCGCCGCGTCTCCGCCTCCGTCGCCGATTGCCATGCCTCTGCCCTGCCTCCGCCTCCAGCCTCATTTTTTAGGCCCCCTCCAGTCCTTCCTCTCCCTCCTCCTCCTCCTCCTTCTCCTCCTTCTCCTCCCCCTTCCCCTCCTCCTCCCTCCACCGTCTTCTTCTTCCTTCTTCTGCTGAAAAAAAAAAAAAAAAAAACATTAAGGGCGTTCGGGGGAGCCCAGATTCGGGCTCCCAATCGGTTTTGGTGATTATATTTGTGTACAAGCATAATGACCATTGAACACCCATTTGAATGGTTCATGGTGACATGCATTACTGATGCATGATCCTCATCTTTCTTTTTTGGGACTTCAGTAACATTATTTAAACTTCATGGCTGTTGAGAGTTACACTATGTAATATGTTCTTTTGATCAGTAATTATTTTTTATTTTTTTTAATTTTATTTTCAGGAAAGATCAGTTTTTGTTTGGGTGATTAGCAATGCATATAAGGTGTTTGAAAAAATGCATGTGAGAGATAGAAATTGGTAGTGGTGGCTATTGGGGTGGTGGGTTTTAACTGGTTCTAGAAGGTACAATTTAGTCAATTATTTTTTTATTTATTGTTTAAAAGTACTAAAATAAACTTTGAAGGATAAAATTTTTATTTTTATTTAAACTTTGATGACATTACTAATTTTTTTACATTTGTCTAATATTGATTAACATAAGATTGTAAGTGTACTATAATTAAGCTTTTAGTAAAATTTGTTACAATGATTTATATCAATCGTCTTTTTTTTTTTTTTTAATTATAAGCGGAAAATATCAAAAAATGGTTCTTTCTATTTGGGACACCGTATGACACATATCATAAACTAATCACAAATCATTATGCCTTTTGTTGTCCCTTATCACCTAACAAAAAAATCATGGGTTCTACCTTCTCTACTAAGCCATGCAATAACACGTGGTTGTGCCGTTGAGACACGGGACAACTGTTTTAAAACATCCTTAAATTGTTTTGACTATCTTAATGTGTCATTGAAATGAAAATCAATGGTTGGACCTATGATGAAACCTCTTACCTCACAAGCTATAGCAAAAACAAATGGCATAGTAAAAAAAATTACATGTCTCAAATCTATATAATAAGGAGGCTCTGTTTTTGAATCCTGATGGGACTTTTTTCCCTTTGTCAAAATATAGACCATTAGATTGATTCAATTCAAGGGTTGAAAATGTCTCTCATTTGTCCTATTCAATCAGAAGGTCTAATGGTCCAAAATGTAATCTAATGGCTCTATTTTTGAACATACACCCTCTCTCTCTCTCTCTCTCTCTCTTATGCACTCTCATCTCTTTCTGACTTCAAATTTTCTTTGGGAAGACACTATGCTGTGTTTGGCAAATCAACAATTTTCTTTGCATTTGTTGCTTTCAAAATTTCAGGATTCAAACTTTTTCCTCACAGCTCTTCATACCCTTTGGCTGAATCCTCTCCTCTTATCCGTAAGCTCTCTCTCTCTCTCTCTCTCTCTCTCTCTCTCTCTCTCTTCTTCACATGCACACACATATCTTGGCACAGATTTCCTTTGGAGAAAGTTTTGTTGCTTTTTGTGTTAATTTGGTCCCCTGTGACTCTTTATTGAAACACCCATTATTCATCTTCTTGATCTAAAAAATTGTACAGATCTGTTAACACTAAGTTGTGTTCGTATTAATTTTGGTAAAGTTTCTTCTGAATTTGTTAAACCCATGTTCTATTTTATTTTTTGGTGCAAACCCATGTTCTAATTTTGGTTTGATGAGAATGCTTTTGTTTTCTGTTATTGCACACTTTTTTAAACTTTGTTTGTTGTAGTTGGTAATTATCTTATGAACCAATAGGTAAATTTTGTTTGTTGCAGTTGGCTTTAATTTGTGATAATCTGTTAAACTCATGTTTCAGTTTGTGAAAGTTTCTTAGACGTATCTTTATCTCATTGTTTTGGATCTAATATCTACAAATCTTTTTTTTTTTTCAAAGAGTCAACTTGGAATTTTACACAAATTGTTAGTGTTATTGGACAATTTTATATGTTGTTTAATTATTGTTTTCTTTTTCTTTGATTCAATGCAGTAACAATAGTTGTTCTTTCTTCAAGTAATCTATATATCAACGGAAGGGTTAGTTTGAAAATATCTTTCAAATTAATGGTCCAGATCTATCTAGATTTAAAAATAATGGCTCAGATTTACTTTTACAAATATCTTTCTCACAAACTATCTTCAATGGTCCAGATATCTTTACCTATCAACTCTTACCAACCCACCTACTGCACTTTACCTATCACTATGAAAGAAGGAAGAACGAAGGAAGAACAAAGTTCTAAAGGAAGATCAAAGCTTTGAAGGAAGAACAAAGCTCTCTGCATTCCTTTTCATTTTTTCTCCACCATCACCAAGTAAAGCACTCTTATCTCCTCACTTTCTTTTTGTTTTTTCATTCATTTTTTTTACCCCCCCCTTTTTTTTTCTTCAATTCATAGCTCTGTTTTTTTTCCCTATGTTTCTGGACATGGGTTTCATCTCGTCATGCATTAAAATGACATATCCCAGACATGCATCATTTTTTTTTTCCAGCTCGTGCATCATATAATATGCCAAACAATAAAGAAGTGATCTTGGGACGAAGTGGACTATAAAGAAGTGAAATGATGAATTTCCCATGTACGATTTTCCTCAAAAACATCAGTAAACAAATCCATACAGGGCTAATGTTAACATTAAAAATCTAAAGCAAAAAAAAAAAAAATATGTGTTGTGTTTTGTTCTTAGTTCTTTTTTTGATTTTCTTTTTTCAATTAAATGAGTTAATGTTAACATTAATTGGGTTGAGATTTTCTTTAATAATCAATGGGGTTTCAACACCCACTTCCCTCTCTATCAAATGGGGGTTAAGGAAAAATGGGTTTCATGTTAGCAACGGGTTAAGGGAAAATGAGTCTCATAACTCTTTATTAACACCCATTGTTTGGTTCTTAGTTCTTAGTTCTTTGTTAATAATCTGAAGCAAAAATAAATAAATAAATTTATGTGTTGTGTTTTGTTCTTAGTTCTTTTTTTGGTTTTATTTTTTCAATTAAATGAGTTAATGTGATATTTGATTACATTTATGTGTTCTCATTGCCTAAAAATTTGTTAGGCTCACATTTATTTTATTTTATTTTTTAATTCTACATTGATTTATTTAACACTTTGTTTTTTTTATTGACAAATAGTAACATTTTATCAATAATCCCATGATTCTTTGATTTTGAATAGAGCTGACTATCTCAGTGTGCTTTTTCTTTTTTCTTTTTTTTGGTTGACTTAAATGTTATTTGAGAGAGAATTTGTACAGCCATGACCATATCCATTCGTAAATGGGTCAAAGAAAGGTAGAGATTGATTTTTTGGGTCCAACATTATCATCCAAATTCAAAAGAATATGTATAATTTAGGTCTATATTTTGCATCTTTTTTAGTACAGGGATAATTCTTCTACTTTCTCCACTCCCCCTCCCCCCCCTCGGTCTCATATGCAAAATCTGCAATCACCTCAAATTGAAATCCCATTGTTGAAGCATATCATGCAGTCCAATCCTCTTGATTCATGAACAATCCAATAATCACCTCCTATGGGGAGTTGGCTTTAAAATGAAGTGCTAACCACCCTCTTCCCAACTTTGCCGATCTACTCTAGCCTTGCTCGATCTCCCCCCTAAAGCTCCAACTCCCTCTTCCCAGTCCCCGATTCGCCCTTCTCTCTCAAGTACAATTTGTGTTCTTTTAGTATCATTGTTTGTATAATTTTGAATATTTTTATGTAGTTTATGAAATCTGTTTGTATTTTTTTTGTAACCATTCCTATCTATTACTTATATAATTTTTTTTTATCTATTTTCTTATTTAATTGTATTAAAGGAGAATTTGTAATGTCCCTTGGTTTTTCGGTCGTAGAATGGTGAAGCGATGTCAAAGGTATGAAAATTAGGTATGGATTTTTTCTAAATCCATTTCTGAAATTTGATTTCTTCTTGCTTAAAGATTAACAATTTTTGGTGTTTCTAATATAATCACCATATGTAAGAATATTTTTATGTGATTCATGATTTTTTTTGGATTTTTTCTTGCTAAAGGTCAACAATTTTCGAGGTTTCTAATATAATCACTATTTGTAAGAATATTTTTTATGTGATTCATTATTTTTTTTCCTATGTATTTTTTTTTTATCATTTGAATAGTCATGAAATTTGTTTGTACATTTGAGGTTCAAGTCATTTTAAAAGCATTATAACTACACTTTTTGTTATTTTGTTATTTCCCAAGCCTACTTCACAATATTTCCTGCACATTTAAATGACAACTTCTTGGTAATTAGCAATACATTTTATTGCTTTGCATTTTCACATTCAAAATTTGTTGTATATGGTTTTCTAGAATGGAATCGCCTCTTGATGATCTTTTGCGTTAGTCTGCAAGAAATAATTGAAGTAATTCTGATTATGCTTTTACAAGATCATCCAAATAATTGAAGGCATTCATTGACATATACTTTTCATATTTAGTAATAGGTGTAATATCAGTTTTGCCATGGACTACCAGATTTGTTATGTTCATGAAAAACAAAGAATTTAAATTTAGTGAGATGTCAAATTTGTTCCTACATGCAGTATTTTTTTTTTAGTTTGCATATTCGGGATTTTTCTTCCAATGAACAGCTGGATAAGTGAATATTGTCCCGAGGGCACAACAAGATGGTGAATTTGATGGCCATAGATGTCATGGATTTTTTTTTTATTAATTTAAATACGTTTGTAATTTCTAAGCTTATTTCTTTTAATGGGATTAAGTGAGAAACATGAGATAATGTACTATTAATGATTGTGTAGGATCTTAGATTTTAAAGATTCAAGCAGTCTCATCACTGTCTAATGAAATCATGCATGATGTAGTCAATAATTTACAATATTACTGAATATTATAAATTTTATATGTTTATTCCTTAATTTGCATTAAGGTTAGGGGGAGTTGTTATTTTTAATTGAGTTCTGTAGAGTGTATCGTACAAGTAAAATTGTTAAAACTTCTTTAAGAAGAATCAAAAAATGCTATGGACTCCATAAATTTTAACATGATATGTATAAATTATAATTATATTTTAATCCCAATATTTTGTACATATTTATTTTTGCTTGCTGGATTATTGTTCAGATTCATTTTTTGCTTCCAAATTAGTTTTAGTGTTTGCTGTGGCCAATAGAAGCTCTGCATTTCATATCATCTTTGTTTTTTTTTTTTTTTTTTTTTTTTTTCTCAATTAATTTGTCATGTGTTGCTTCATGCATTGTTGGGAATATAAAATTGTGGCCTCATCATGTCTGTCAAAGATTAAAAATATTGTGTTTTGGACTTATATGGCAGTGATGACACAAATTTTTGATTTTTTTGTGAATTTTGCGATGAATAGTTTGTGTTTTTTTAGGGCTTTTTAATTTAATTTTTTTATTATTTGATCTATTTACAGAGCTTAGATAATTGGAAAAATGATGAGTTCATCAATGCGTGTTCTATGTTTGCTTCATTGTAGTAATTCATTATCTAGATCAAAGTGTTTGGAGAGGTTTGCCTAATTCATATTTTTGCTGTTGTTGAAATTTGCTCCCCGTTCAACTAGGAAGACTTCTATACAAGAGTTATCATTTTATTGTTAAGTTTCACTATGTAAAACCTGTGTAAACTTCTCTCTTGCATTCATGTTTAGAATCTTTGCTCAATACTATTTTTCATGTGTGTTTCAGCCAATGATGGGATCAGAATTATGCTTACCATTGGTATATTTAGAGCTATCAGAGAAGTAAATGAATTTTGTGCTGAAAGAAGGGGATTAATTACAAAACAAATTGAAAGAAGATTATTTGTTGCTATGACAATGTCCAGTCCAAACCAAACCAAACCAAACCAAATTAAACCAAGTCTTAAGTCCCATTGCTATGATAATGTCATTGCAAAAAATTGTGAAACATGCAATTATCACTCTTAAACATGGGTTTGTTGAGTTTTTTTGGTATTGTTCAAATTGAAATCATAAAATTATCTGATTCAATAATATTATATTAAGCTATTCATGCATTTGTTATTTTTTTCAAATTATTTTTATTACTGCAATGAGTTCATTTTGTTGTCAAATTAGAGTTGCTTTTAAAGAATCATTTTGTTGGTTTCTCATATGTATTTTGATGCGATTTCTCATAGCTATTGGTTTTTTAAAGCGAATTTAAGCGAGTGATTTTGTTGCAGGTGGCTGATCTGTATTAGAAACGTTGGGTTATGTTGCTTCTCTTTATGTGTGTAGTTGGTTGGCTCTCATTCTAAACTGGATGATTAATTATTATTTTTTTTAGTTAGATAGGATGATTATTCTTTTGTACCAAAATATTCATTCACCTTTTCTTGAAGGTATTGAAATTTGTTAAAGTGAAAAGGTTACCAGTTATGATACTAATTCAGTAACATCATTTTATTGAAGGTTTGCTATACATGTGTCATTTTGACGTGGATTGAATTCTAAAATTTGCTGTTTGGACTTAAATTTTAGCAAATATTTTTAGATTCCATTCTTTGCTTATGCTACACTGTAATATAAAATTCATTATTTGGACTTTAATTTTGAAGTTTGTTATTTGAAATTTATGAATGTTTTTGCCAATTTACTGTATAGAAACAATTTCAACTTCTTATTTGTGAAGTATTAAACTGGAGTGATATATCATTTTAAATTGATTTATTACAATTGAATTCCGTAGCACGTGTGGTACTAAAAACATTATTGACCTTGCCTTTAGGCACAGGTTATCCCTAGTTATATAATATGGCTAGGTGTGTTTGATTAGACAGATTGGATAAGGGGGATTAGAATCCATCGGACTTGAGTTCTGGGACTGTGAATCCCCCGGACTATTTGGTTAAATTGGATATGTATCCTGTGTTTGTTTTTTAGTGAAAACGTGTGGTTGGACGGACTTGATAGGGTAAATGAACAAAAGATTATTTTATCCTTTTTTAATTGTTTACTAAGTAATAGCAATATTAAACATATCTTTAATATTTTAATTATTTTTAGCTAGATTAAATAAATTTATTTTTTAAAAATAAAATAAATAAAATATCAATAAAAATATATGTTATTTTCTAATTAAAATTTTAAATAAATTTGTTTTTAAAAATAATAATAATTAAACAATGAAATTAAATAAAACATCTATTAAATTTAAATAATGAAATTAAATAAAATATAAATAAAATTTTAAAATAAAACATTAATAAAATATCTATAAAAATTATTTAAAAAAAAATTAAATAAATAAAACATCAATAAAAAGTTAAATAAAATTATTTTATTTTTAAATTGAAACATTTAAATTTTATTGAATTTTATTAAATATAATACATAATTAAATAGTAGAAGGTCAAAATGGTCATTTTACCACCTAATCTCAACAGTGGATAGTCCCCCAAAAATTGTCCCATACCCCCCTAGGATACAATAGTCCCCTATATAGGGGATAAGGAGTCCGGCTGAACTCCATATCTGGCGGACTAAAAAAAACAAATGGCGGATTGGATGGTTCCCCCGGATTACAATTCGCACAGTAAATAATTCCCCATTATCCCTCCAATCAAACACACCTTAAAAGTAAAAAGGTACAATATAATTATATTAAAGTTGCGAGACTTATCATATTTTTGTTGAACTTTACATGAGGGCAGTGTAATTTCTCTTCGTTTCTTTATTAAATAGAATGTCCTATATAAAGGACAAAAAAAAAAAAAACCCCTCTTTAAAATGGTTAGTTAATTTCTTATAAAGTAATGATACGATTACAACTATGCTTTCTATTACTTGTACTATCCCTTCAATTCCAGGACATCCAAATCTTAGTTAATGTCCACGTTTAGTCGTTTTATCTGTTTTTTACCCGCCAAAAAACTTCACAACCGATTTTTAAAGGACGCTGCAATAATAACGAAGCATCAATACCGCAATGTCCACGCTCACCACCTGTTCGACAAAACGCCCCACGGAGACCTCTATTCTCTCAACTCTCTTATCGCCTCGTATGTTCGCAACAATGACCCTCTCACGGCATGGAATCTATTCGTTCACATTCATCGCATTCGTTCCGACCTCAATGCCTACACTTTTACGCCTGTCTTGGGCGCCTGTTCGTCTTTGTCGAACTCCGATTGCGGCCAACAAGTCCATGGTTTGATGATCAAACTGGGTTCTGACTCGGGAATTGTTACGAAAACTGCGTTGATTGACATGTACTCCAAGTATGGCCAATTGGGTGACTCGGTTCGTGTCTTTGATGACATGGGTTTCAAGGATGTGGTTGCTCGGAACGCAATGCTATCGAGCTTTCTGCGCCATGGTTTCCCTGTGAAAGCGCTGCGTGTATTTGAGGCAATGAGGAAGGAAAGAGTGGAATTTAGCGAGTTCTCGTTGTGTTCTGTGCTTAAAGCTTGTGCCTCTTTGAATGCAAAGCGACAGAGTAAGCAAGTTCATGCACTGGTGATTGTAATGGGCCGTGATTTGGCAGTGCTGAGTACGGCTCTGATTGATTTTTACTCGGGTGTGGGATACATCGATGAAGCAATGAAAGTTTATTGTAAATTGAATCGCCAAGCGGATGATATAATGCTTAATTCATTGATTTCTGGGTGCATTCAGAATCGAAAATATGATGTCGCTATGTCGATTATGAGTGCTATGAAACCTAACGTAATCACGCTAACCAGTGCCCTCGTTGCGTGCTCTGAGAATTCAGATTTGTGGATTAGGAAGCAGATACACGGCATCGCTATCCGTCAGGGCTTCATCTCTAATACCCAGTTGTGCAATATATTACTGGACATGTATGCAAAATGTGGGAAGATTTTGAATGCCCGTTTGGTATTCGATCAAATGCCTCAAAGTGATGTAGTTTCTTGGACAAGAATGATAGATGCATATGGCAGTCACAGACATGGGTGTGAATCTCTGGAGCTGTTCAAGAAAATGGGGGAAGAGGGTAATCGTGTTGCGCCTAATTCTGTGACATTACTTGCTGTTGTATCTGCGTGTGGGCATTCAGGTCTCGTGGAACAAGGCCAGGAATGTTTTGCTTTGTTTCAAGAAAAGTACGGTGTGGATCCAGGTCCAGAGCACGATGCCTGTTTTATAGATATATTAGGTAGGGCAGGTCGGATTGAAGAAGCGGGCGACTTTTTCATGATATGGTTGACAACGGTATTAAGCCTACTGCTGCTGTATGGGCAGCGCTATTGAATGCTTGTACAATTAACCAGGATGTCACTAGGGGTGAATTTGCTGCTAAGCAGCTCTTTGAGTGGGAACCAACTAAGCCTGCGAATTACATAGCGTTGTCGAATTTCTATACGGCCATTGGAAGGTGGGATTCGGTTGACTTGCTGAGAAGCATTATGAAAGATAGAGGGATTGCTAAGGAAGCAGGGAGTAGCTGGGTTGCCATTGCCAGCAGCAATGAGAATTAAACTGGCCTATCGAGTTTAGAAAAATTAAATGTCAAACCTTCAACAATTTTCAGCATCAGAAAATGAATTGTGTTACATCAGGATTGGTTGATTCAAAGTCCATTTGGGGGTGGTCATGGTGAAAACAGTAGCACCACCATTGATTTTGCTTCATCAAAACTTCATTTGTCATCAAGGTCAGCTTTCCATATCAGCTTTCACTTGATTCTGGAATTGACTTACTGAAATCAGTACAATATTTTGACATCATACATGCACTTCAGCACTTAAAACTGATCTTGTCTTCTTTCAAACTATGGCAGCCACCTTTGACTGATGAACCTGTTAAACTAATACACCATGTGGTTGGTTGTGTTTAAACATGCACAGCTTCATGAAATTTTCTTCTGAGAAGTCAATAAATACAATTTATGTTTTTGTGCTCGGAACATGTTTTTTTTTTTAGAAGTGTGACCTAAGGCATGTAATTTGAATCAAATTAACAGGAAAACTATAAAGGAAAAAATGACAAAATTAATTTCTATTTCATTCACTTTTTTCATTCCCTCCACAAATTTCTCTTCAAATTCAAGATTCAAACACAACTTAAATGTTAACAGTAAGCTAAGCAGATGCAGTCTGTTTGCCATGCCGAAGTTAAAGCAGATTGAAGGACTACGGACCTGTTTGGAGTAGCTTGTTAAGCTGCCTATCTCTTGTTATTTCGGGAATCTGTATTAGACTGTTTATGAGAAAAAGTAAATAAGTTGAAAAACTGATTATTGGGTGACAGATGCTTCTAGTTTCTATTTACTTCCCTTGTCCCATTTTCCTTGTCCTCGCCTTGCCCGTCGTCATTGTTACTGATTATTAGCTTAACCATGTATCCCTCCATCCCTTGGTTTAGCAAAGCTGCCTATCTAGTCCTTATTTGAAGTGGTCAATGGCACAAAAAAAAAAAAAATTGAAAAATTTAAATTAGTCCCTACACTTTCAATTAGTTAAATTTTGACTCTTAATTTTAAATTTTATGTCAATTTAGTCTTATTGATAATATCGTTAGTGATTTTGACAAAAAGTGATTACTGAATTAGTTGAAATTAACTCGCTAAGATGAATAAATTTATAATTTTTCTTCTTAAAGTATGATACAAATCACTTATGTGTGTATTTTTCATTACAAAATTCTACTAGATATAATCAATTAGACCAAAAATTTAGATAAAATCATAAATTTAAGGGAAATTACTCATCAGGGCTAGCTTTTAAAAATTATTACATATTTATGAAAAAATTATAATTATAATTATTAACATTTATAATGTCATGTAATTTTTTTAAAAATTTAAAATCAAAATCAAACTAATTAAAATTACAATAATCAAAATTGCACAAGAAACAAAATATAAAGATTATAGAGTAATCATATTTATATATGTATTATTAAGAGCAATTTTTTTTTATGCTTAGTGGCACATTATAAGGGTTTTTTTTTTTCCTAAGAGAACCACGTCAGTATGTATTTTCTTAATTACATATAGAGTTTCACCCAAACCCAAACCTAATTTAAATTATACTAATTTTATCTATTTTATATTGACACTATTTGACAAATATTTCTTTTCTATATGTTTTTCATGATAAATTGAGATAATCTACAAACCCAATACAAATTTTGCATTTCACGTTTTTCTTTTTAATTTTTTCTAGGGTATAAGGATTTTTTTTAATGCTAAATTGCCTTTTTTCCCCCCTTCTTATATTCCTGTGCATTATTCTATATCTAATATCAATTATATATTATGAATTTATCATTTAAATTTTATAATAATTATATATATGAAATTATACTTCATTTTCTACATTGTTTTATATAATCACAACTCACAGGAAGAAAAATCTGCACAATAATAATACTCTTGAGAAATCTCAAAAGTTTGGATTTACTACTAGAGTTATTTTTTCAATTGTTAAATAGTAAATTCTCTTATGTTTTGATATCATATTGTCAGATGATTAATCATCTGACACACTAAAATGTATCTGTCGTTTGGATGTTTTCATTATTTTATTTTTTTGGGGTTTAGATGTTTTTATGTGATTTTTTTTAGATAGTTGTTGTTAAATTTCTTTTATATAGTTGATATTTTAATTTAATTAAGAGTGTTTATTTTAGGGGATTTTTTTTAAGGTCCATGGTATTAAGATTTTATAGCATAAAAGACACTCAATATTTTCATAATGTCTAAGGTCCCTCAACATCGATCCAAAAAAAATTCAATCCAGAGAATTTCTCCGGATACATCACAGAGAAAATTCCAAATAAGGCAGAGAAAATTGAAATTTCACTGGATTCAAACTCTTTTAACATGTATTGCAAACAAGTCAGAATCCTTCGGCATTGTTTGGGAACTTGGTTTGGGGCTAAAATAGCCACAAAAAACAAAATAGGTTATTTTAGCCACAATAAACAAAACATCACATCCAACCCATAATTATTACACTTTTCACTCACAAAAAAAAGTCAAAAAAGCCAAAAAGCCCTTCCTAAACCAAACTTTTTAGCCCAGGCTAAAATAGCAAAAAAAGCAAAAAAGCCAAAAAACCAACCCACTTCCCAAACGACACCTCATAATGAGTTTAAAATTTACTCAAAACCAAACCATTGCACATCATGGTTTGGTTGGTGAGCATTGAAATCATGAAATATACACAAACAAACTATAGATTTCCAAACCAGAGAATTTATGTGGTCCAAACCAAAGAAATTCAATCCATACCAGAGAATTTCTCTGGTTTAAACTAGAAAAATTTGGTGGGGATGAGGAGAGAGGGATTGAAGAGAAATAATCAAACACTTGGAGCGCATAAACATAGATTGAACATTTCAATCAAGAGAAAATTGAACAACCAGAGAAAAGTTCAATCTAAAGAAAATTGAACAACCAGAGAAAATCTCAAACCAGAGAAAATTGAATTACTCAAACACCAAAAATAGAGTCAAATAGATATCAATTTCATAAGCTTCAGAACCAGAAAACTTGTTAGGCCAAGTCCTCAGTGACATTTGAAATTTCAATATTCGGATTCAAAGAAGACACATTCTTGACTTCAATCTTTAGATCTCTAGAAATGTTTGCAAATTCTCCACTGCCATCGACAAAGGTCTTGGGGAAAATCACTTACCATGAACATCAATCCAAGCAATCAAACATTGATTCCCACTCTCCAAATCAATCCGCAACATTTAATAAAAATCAAACAAGCAACAAACTCTCCCATATGAGTACAACAAAAATTTATTGAATTCCTTCAGAGAAAATGATAGAAATTTCCCAAACAATTGATAGAAATTCGACTTCACAGAGAATTTCTCTAGGCTTTCCAAATTTCTCTGACCTTCCCTAGAGAATTTCTCTGATGTTTTGGTACTTCATAATTTCTACCATTTGATTCCAAATACTGTCATTCACCACGATCTCTTTTCTTTTTGACTCAACCACCTCTGTTTCTTCATCTTTAACCGAAGCCATTTTAGAATCTTCACCACCGACAACTTCTTGGCTTGGACTAATGCAAGCAGTAATCAATTGATTTTTCGCCGCTACATGAAAGATTTGGAGGCTTGAAGACATGCGAAGTTTGCGATGGTAGTGCAAAGAGAAATGAACTTGCAATTACAATTGCAATTGGTTGAAGAAAGTCGGACTATTATACGATTGTTTGAATTTAGGGTTTTGCATTAGAAAGTAAGTGTTGCGATTTAGGCAAACGGGAGGTAATTGACGTACCTGACGGCGTTACGTTGGCCACGAAGCTCCGAAGGGAGTTTATGGTTGTTGACAGCGTCGATAACGCCGAAGAGACGATCAGTGATCTTCTTATTGGGCTTTAGAGAGGCCTCTGACAAAGATGACACCCACCTAATTTTGGATACGCAGCCACGACCCACAATTCCGATCAGAAATGATGCTAAGTCGGCAACTCTCGCGACCCTAGTTGCCATGGCTTGGTGGCATCGAAGATGAAGACCGAAAGAGGAGAAAGGAGCAAAGAGAGAGGAATGTGCACAAAGATAGAAGGCTTGGTTTGGATAGAATGAAGATCAGAAAGAGAGAGAGAGAGAGAGAGAGAGAGAGAGAGAGAGTCAAATTTCCCTGATTTGATAGATGAGTGTGGGTTTAGGGACCTTAAACATCAAAAAATAATATTGTGGATCTCTTCCATTACTAAAAATGGGAGAGTGATTTTAGACTAATTTTCCTTTTATTTTACAATCTTATGATTATGGCTTATTTTGGAAAGAGAGTTAAAGTCACTTCCCAATTTTTAACCTACTTCATTTCTTACAAAAAAAAGCCAAAAAGTAAAATAAAAAAATAAAAAAATCAGCTTTTAACTATCTTCTCAAAACACCCATATATATATATATATGATAATCCAATTACAACATATGGACTTTCCCTTATACACCCAGTGGGGGTTGACCCCCAGTGACGTGGGGCTCCCCCACTGGTCAGTTTTTCTTTTTTTTTTTTTTTTTTTTTTCAGTCCAATCACCCAGTGACACGTGGCACTGGGTGTAAAGAAAACTGGGGGTATGAAGCATTTTGCACAACATATTTACATTTAATTTTTTTAATAAATTTTATATAATTTCTATTTCTACGTATTTTTATTTTCTAAATAAATATAAAAAAAATTAAATAGTTAGAATTACTTTTAATTTTATATTACTAATTCTTCTTCTAATTTAAATATTATTATTAATATCAAAATGAGTATTTATTTCATTATTTTATAATTTATTATATATCATACAAAATTATTATATGATAATTACACTTTTATAATAAAATAAAATTAAAATTATAAAATACACAAATAATTTAATTAAAATTAATATATATATATATAAGTATTCAAATAATAATTTTATCGAACGATAGAATTAATATTATCAAAATAAATAATTAAAATTATATTTTAATTTTAATTTTGATTTTAAATTAAAATTAAAATTATTTTTTAAAAAACATATTATATTATTTAATTTTTTTGTTTAAAAAAATAATACTAAAATAGGATAACTCGTGGTGGTTTTGCAGACTAAGAAAGTCAAACAACAAAGGCCCACACTACCGACACTACCTACTGCATTCATGCCTAAGAGCCGTCTGAAACCTTCAGAAGAATCACCAAGCAGCATGCCAAACACGACCAAATCAAACCCTGTATATATATATATATATCAAAGTGATAACTAAATCCCCTTCATTTTAGCACTGCAAGTTCAGGGCATTCTTAAATCTTTGAAGCCATGTTTAGAGCTCTAAGCACACGTGGCGGTGGCGGTGGCGGTGGTGGTGGTGGATATGAGCGGTTGGTGGATGAGTCCTCCGGCGGTCTTTTAAAGGCGAAGTTGAATAGAGTCACAAGCTTGCCAGCTAAGCTGTTCAGTTCATCGTCGACGAAATTGACTTCGGAGTTCAATTTTCCAGCGAATTTTCCGGTGAAGCAAGCGAAGAAGGTTAGTAAGATTCACCCGTGGTTCGGATTATTCGACAGGCGCCGCCGGAGGAAGAAAGCGACGGCTAAGCCGGAAGTAGCTAGATATTTGGAGTATGTGAAGGAAGGAGGTGTATGGGATGTGATTTCTAATATGCCTGTAATTTACTACAAATGAAGGTTTAATTGTTATTTATTCCTTTTTCTTTTCTTTTCTTTTTTTTTTTTTTTTTTTTGTTTTGTTTTTGTGGGTACTTGTGGTTTGTTTGTTTGTTTGGTTTTTTTTTTTTTTAGGTAAATTACAAACACCTCGAGATGTACTTAAATTATAAATTACTCCTTATAGTTCTAAAAATTACATTATGTCCCCTGAGGTTGTTAATTTCATAACAAATAGGTCATTTTATTAATAAATCATCAAGTTAATTAATAGTTTTTAATAATGTTAAAATTTTATTTCAATTAATAATTCAGATAATTTTATTATTGTATAGGTGAACAATTAGAAATTTTATTTTTTTAATAAATTCTGTTAAATAAAAAATTTTGACAGTAAGGTATTTGTAATTTTCCAAATCATAAGGGAGAATTCATATTTTAAACAAATCTCAAGAGGTGTGTTTATAATTTATCTTTTTTTTTGTTTGGTGGTAATAATCGGGCTGAAGCCAAAGAAACAAAGACTACACCCTAATAACCCTAGAGGAACAAACCCCTTTTTGTGGTAATAATTGGGCCAAAGCCAAAGAAACAAAGACTGCATCCTAGTAACCCTGGAGGAACAAACCCTGTTTATCACTCTTCAGAACCATTGTCAACCAAGGTGGGACATCTAGCATAGCTTTATGCAGGCCTTGTAGATTTAAAGCATTTTTCGCAATAAGGTCTGCACATACATTCGCTTTACGCCAAATCTGCTATAGCTCACACTGCCAATCCTTTGTCAATAGTTCCCTAGTCTCCTGACAGAGATTGAAGTTGTGGTGGGCAATGTTACTCTGTTGAATAGAATGAATCGCTTCGGCAGAATCCGTTTCAATGATAACATTGCGGTGTTCGTGGGCCCACGTCATATGTAATCCTTGGTAGATGGCCCATAGCTCCTCAACAAGAATAGACGAACAGCCTGTAAGATAATCTTAACAATGGCAATGGTTCGAGGTTCCCGTGAGGGTGTTTAATCACGCAGAAGAATACAATCTAGAAGAGAAAAAAACAGAGAGAAAATCGAGTAAATAGAACCCATGTTCTTTCCGTATATTTATAGTATATATGGTGGCTGTTGATCAACGGTTATAACCATTGAAATCAAACTCAATAGTCACCATATATCCAAACGTTGTGTCTCTTTATTTAAACTTCTAACTTCTAACTTCCAGTTGCTTCTTCCTGCGGGAAGACTGTATCACCATATAAAGATTTGATTCAGTGTCAGAAGATCCACCATATTATGGTGTGATCACCTCTCATACCTTCATTTCCCACTTGATCACATTATAATATTGGTGATAAAACCTGAGTTGAACATGTTTACCTTGGTACCAAAATTTTGCCTCATGCCAACTTTCATCTATGAAATTACCTCATAGATCGACGTCTGATTGTGACTTGGCCATACGTACGCATGTTTTCGCCATCAATCTGACCGCACCTGTACGAATGTGTACTCCTACTGACAACACACTCCATATGACTTTAATTCACTATATTTCAAGTGAACGGCATCAATTTTCAGTGATGGGTTCATAGTCCATACCCAATCACCATTGACGACTTCAACCGCACACATTTTTCATGTGCTGACCTGCACTGAAATTATTGTTAAGTACTTCCTTTAAGACCCATTCCTGAAGGTTTTTGTTAACACACCTTATCAATGAATTTTTGCTGATTAAGCAGACAATATCATCTAGTTAGCACGTTGCATATTATGGACTTTACATTTCACGCTAACTATGATATCTGTACCTTGTCAGTTCCTCTATCTTGTTACTTGACCAAACACATGTTTCCAAGCAAGATAGAGTCGCAAAACATCGGTTATCTAGGCATCCCCAGAGTCATAGGCGCCCCCAGAGTCATCCAACTATGCTCTTATATAAGTTGCTAAACCACCTAACTAGTCATTTTTCAATCCTATATTAGCTATATGTTCTCTGAATTTTTCCAGAGACAACCCTTTGGTCATAGGGTCAGCCACCATCTCTTCTGAGGGTATATAATTGACTTTAATTTCATCTCTCTCCATTATGTCCTGAATATAGTGGTAACTTACATCAATATGTTTTCCCTTAGAGCTATTTGCTCCACTTTTTATTAATGAGATGGTGGACTTAATTGTAAACATATTGATCGGTCTGGCAGGTATACTTAATTGTAAACTGTTAACAAAATGTTTTATCCAGACCGCATTAATCACAGAAGTGCTGCAAGCTACATATTCAGCTTCCATAGTGTACTTTGCAACACAACTCTGTTTCTTACTTAACCAAGAAACTACTGTTCTACCAAATAAGAACACATGACCACTAGTAGATTTTCTGTCATCTACATCTCCTGCAAAATCCGCGTCAGTGTATCCTTTTATGTCTAGATCACACAAACCAAAACATAATTTCAAATTCTTAGTGCCTTTTAAATATCTGAATATTCTTTTGACTGCTTGCCAATGTTCCTTACCTGGATTGGATTGAAACCGACTTACCAATCCGACTGCATGACAGATGTCAGGTCTTGTGCTTGTCATATCATACATTAGGCTACCTATTGCCTAAGCATACGAGACATTTCTCAATTCCTCAACGTCAGACTTAGTTTGAGGACTCATACTTTTACTATAATTACCAAAATAAAACTGTCACATCATTTTTGGTATAAAATTTTGTTCACGAATTTTGGTGGAATAGCATTTTCCATATAAAAATGATCTACCTGTTCCATCTTATATGGTATTGCATAATGTATTGTATTGAATTGTCAGGTTCCTAGATTCAAGAAATCATTGTTATTTTGTTTTTTATTTTTTTCATATATATCCCACTCTCTGCTCCTCACAACATTCCAAATCCCTAGCTAGTTTTTGTTTTTCTAATGAAGTTTTTTTTTTGCTTCCTTTAATTTGCGTCTTTGATTTACCCCCAAAAATAGAGAGGTTGGAGCTTTGAACTTTGTCCCAGTTCAGTGATGTAAAGTGCAAATTTAAACTCATATAAATGAATCTGATTTATATCAAAAGAAAAACGGTGAGTTTGAAGGAGTGATGGGGTTTTTTGGTTTTTTGGTAAGAAGAGTGGTTAAATGATTAATTGTTAGTAATTGCTTTTTTGTGCCTAACACAAGGTGTGATTTTAGTTTAATCTTTGCTAACTCTTGAATATTGATAGTGAATTTTGGGCGGTTTTGTGTACTAAGATTTATGTGTGATTGCTGCAGATACTACAATTGGCACATTAAATTGCAATCTATTAAAGTAATCTATCATTGGATAATTTTTCATTGGTAATCTATTTGAGAGTTTGGCCTATTCTATGCAGGTTCTGCAAGCTTGCATCGATTTGAAGCTTGGGAGCTCTTTGCTAGATTTTGAATGCCATTTCAACGAAGCCCTTGAAAAAAAGATGTGATGAGTTGAGTTGTTTTGTTATGTAGCTAGATATAACTCCAATTACAATCTGTTCATTGAATAGTTGAATGCTACAAACAATGCTTATGGCACTAGCCTTATAAATTGTAAATGATACTTTTGAAATCTCTGTCCGTTTATGATATACAATCAATATATTACATACTAATGAATCAGAGCATGATATTTGTTTGTTATTGAAATATTTTTGATTAAGCCTCTTTGCATGTGATGAGCATTTTATTTTATTTTTTTTGGTGTAATTGAATTTTAATTTGGAGATGAACAGATGGTCTGGTGATATGTTTGATATTTTCTGTTTGGTTGTTGAGAAATCAAGAAAAGAATATAAGTTGATGTTCAAACTAGTATTTTTAAAGGAATTGTTACAAAATCAAAAAAAAAAAAAAAAAAATTTATCAAACTTTTAGAGACCAATTTTAGTTGTTTCAAAAAAATTATAACCTTTACACCATTTTCATTTGTCCCAAAAACTGAAACTCTTAGAGACCATTTTCATTTGTCCCCAAAACTAAAATTTTTAGAGACCAATTTTTGTTGTCTCAAAAATTAATTTTTTTTGTCTCCATAACTACTTCGTTTGCTCTGGATTGTAATTAGACTTTTAGAGATAAATTTTGGTTGTCTCATAATCAAAACTTTTAGCAATCACATTTTTTTGTCTCTACAACAATGTTTTGAAAACCGAACCAGTGAGCGAACCGGAAAAGGGACCGGGTGGACGGGTCACCGGTTCAACCGTCGGGTCAAAGCGGTCGAACCATGACGTTATAATTAAAAAATATAATTAAAAATTATAAATAAATAAAAATATATATAAATACTCAAATAAAAATAAAAATTGTTGTATAATATTTATTAATAATATTTAATAAAGTCATAATTGATAAAAAAAATGTCACTTGTTTTAAAGAAATTAAAATTTTTAAGCATTCCCTCCAAACAAATTGATTCAATGTTAGGTTTAATTTTGGAGGGAAATGAAATTTTCAACTCTCCCTCCCATCAATATGTTTCAAATAATTTGGTTGAATCCCACATAGAATTTTGTATGTTCTTTTTCAAAAATCTTTTCCTATAAATAGGAATAGACTTTCAAAATCTTCTCCAACTTCCAATGAGACTCTTCCTTATGAGAGGAGACTCTTGAAGTAAGAATTTTTAGTCAAAATTTTAAAATATATTTATAATATATATATATATATATAAAAGAAAGAAAGAAAGAAAAAATAGATAGAGAAAATAAAAAATAAAAAAAAAATTTGACCGGTCTAACCCGCCAAAACCCGGTCCGGGTCACCGGTTATCTCGGTTCGACCGCCGGTTTTGGCGGTTTTCAATTTCCAGACCGGTTTTGCTCACAGTTCGGTTCTGGAGGGTTGACCGGATCGGAGCCAGGCCCGGTTCGACCGGCCGGCCCGGTTCGACCGGCCGGTCCGGTCCGGTCCGGGTTTCACAACATTGCTCTACAAGTCTATTTATAGTGACAAATGCAAAATTTTGTCTCTAAAAGTCATTTTTTGACTTTTCCAGAAGGGCCATTTGGGACAAACTTCGCGACGGAGAAAATTAGTTGGCTAAAGTTTTTTCCAACAAATATTATACTTTTAGGGACGGAATAAATTTGTCTCTTAAAAGTTGATTTCTTGTAGTGTACAAACAAATTTGCAGTTGTTTCTATATTGCACATCAAGTTGTTGAAAAACAGCATCGCTGAACCATATTCTGCGGGGAAAAAAAAAATAGTTAATTTTTTCGAGGAAAATGATATAGAATCACTTTCTAAACCCACTAATGTGTAAAAGAGATGATTGGATGATGATTAAAGAAAATAGGAGAGAGAGAGAGAGAGAGAGAGAGATAGTTATCTTAGATATTTACTAGTTTGCCACATCATTGGATTCGAGAAGTGACTAACTTTTAGGTTAGAGTAGCACTATTTTTTCAATCATTTTGGGTATGGAATTTACTCATAGAGTTGGTGTTGCATTTATGACATGAGAATTACTTGATTTTTCAAGCTTTACACGTATTTCTCCTTATCACTATTTAATCTCTAATGTTTTCATCATGCCTGACCAATTTCCATTAAGATGGCCAAAAGAGAAATGGAAAGGGAGAGATGAATCATTAGAAGTACTATCTCTATCAATTGCAGAGAAAAGAATACTTCTATAAAAGAGACTCAAATTTTATATCTCAACTACCAAACAAGAAAGAGATATAGGGAGAGAAATGTGAAGCCAATAACTTTTATAAAAGAGACTCAAATTTTAGTCAGTCTTACCAGTGCGGCAGCTTGACTTGCAATTTTGAACAATTGTTGATAAGTTCAGCAAAATAAGAATATCCAGTGATCGATTATTATTTTGATGCTGACTGCATGTATTCATTCCATCAGAAAAGCTGCCTAGCCTAGTTGACAAATACAATATCTTATTAATTACAATACTTGCCCTTATTAAATATAGGTTCACCTTTCAAAGAAAAAGAAGAAAAAGAATAAGAAGGAGAAGAATTAATAAGGTAAAAGTACTAACATCACTAATTTTTAATTTCTCACTTTTCTAAATCTATTAAGACATGATGTGATTTGGTGTTGAAAATTGGTGGATAATTATAGACTGTGTATTTGATATGATTGTGATTTTGAGTTGATTTAGTACAGAGGTAGTATGTGGCAGAGTTTTTATGATGTATTCAAGCTAATTCCATTTGGATTTTGCTTAATTTTATTGTATGAAAATTGATGGTATGAAAACACACTTTGAAATAGACATGTGTTGTATAGACAGAGAATTTCTTCAGGTTGGAATGAGCTGGAATGCATGTGTTGTAGCCTTGAGTTAATGCTTTTGGATAGTTTGCTTCAGTTGGCAATAGTGGTTGGTTTCATCTGGTATTAATACAGACATATAGAATTTCTTCTCTATTCTCCATGTATAAGCTTTTATTACACATAATGATATATTACTCATGTGAACAAATGTATTTTAGAACATTCTGATTATGTTCCAAGCCATATAGGTGATTTTCATTGAGCTGGTCGTTGTTTTCGTGCTGAGAAACCTGTGTTATCTTAGGAACTAAATGCTTTGTGTCTGAAGTGGAAAACTTTCCATTTTAAGTAATTTGTGCATTAATTGAAGTAGAATATTTTGTGTTATCTTAGGACACTACAACAAAAAAAGGTTTTTACGGCGCGCAATGCACGCCGTAAAAACCCTTCTACGACATGCAGCGCACGTCATATTATGACCAGTCATGGAAAGTCATTCACTTTTAACGACATGCTCCGTACACTGTTAAAAACCATTTAACGGCAAATTTTGTGCGTCATTATTGCTTTTTCTACGACATTCTATAGTTCGCCATTAAAAACTATTTAACGACAAATTTTGTGCGTCCTTACTTTTTCTGCAACTACTTTTGCACGCCGTTAATTGGCGAGACAAATAACGACGCTGATTGCGTGTCGTAAAATGTGTAATACAACAACTTATTATGCCTGCCGTAGAATATGCAAATTTTTTTTATTATTTATTTATAAATTCAACAGATTCTATTTGATCAATTTTGTACAATCTAACAAATATTACAAACAAGCATCACAAAACATCAATCAACCACCAAAATATTATTTAAAACATAAAAAAGAAACTATCCATAAATTATAAACATTCAACAATTGTCTATACATTCCCAACATTCGAAAACTATATCTTTCACTTCTAAACTGTACAAAAAGTTTAAATCATCCAAAACTATGCATATCTAACTTTCTAAACATATCGACAACTATTAAGAGATTATCTAAAACTACCGACAATAGTTCCTATAGCAGTTGCAATTGTAGTAAATCCACTTGCTCCCATCACAGGAACGAGGGTGCCCAATGTATGTGTTAAGGCACCTAAACCCGCAACAATAGCTGGAGCAACTAACCCTGTTGCATTTCTTGTCTGCATAACAAAGGAAACTTCACATAAGTACAAAAACCAACGACTAAGCGACAAAAATATTTCTTCAGGTATTAAATAATGTGGTGACCAGAGTGTGATGCCAAAGGCACAAAGATACCTGCAACCAATGCTCAACAACCCACCAGAATTTTTTTCATAAACAGATTCTCTAAGTGGCTGCGACAACATTCTCAAGCAACGACTCTAAATCTTTTAATCTGCAGGAAGTATATAGACAATCGGTTATGATTGGGATAAATAAAACTAAATATCCATATGTTGAACGCGAATGGCTACTTTACCTAACGTTACTCAAGTCGGGGTAGATTGCTATTGCATCTTTAAAATCCTATATAAATTAACAAAGTCATATCATTCCACGATTCCTGCTATTGGTTGCAAGCAACATTTAACTATAATGCCCAGTTATTCCCAATGCAGTGAGAGAGAGACATTACCTGGTTACTTGTCGATGATGTGTAAGTAATAACACATGACATCCCAGCACTTGTCACAGCCTGCATAGGTGAGATTAAATTAGTCAGTCCGAACATTAGCACCCATGCTGCAGATTCTAATGGTTGATTTATTGAAAAAAACAAGCAAAGCTGCCCGTGGCTGATATGGACACAAAAAGAATATCTGACGGAAGTGATGAGATAAATATTGGGACAGAAGATATATTTTCTTTTTCAAGATTCAATTGCCAAACACGTAACAGATGGCATGACCATGACAAGACACTGTAACAGTTAAAGCAAAAAAATTTATAATATACAATTGAGTTGCTATTCTTACCAGAATTTCATGACGTGAAGATGATTTACAGAATAAATTCCAGTTTCTTCAATTGTTCACAATGTGGTCTTAAAACTCTTTGACCTTAAAATTAAGGTTTTAAGCAATTATCACAAGCAAACAGATTGACCTGTAGCCCAATGACAGAATCTTCCACCACCAAACATTCTTTCGCTGACAGGCCTAGCTTCTGCAAGGTATAACATTTCTTAATCATATGACAAACTCAAAATTGAAAATCATTAGCTTGCATGTACACGCACAAAATACAGAGTATGTATCACACTATGTGGATTACCTTGACAGCTGTCAAATATATTGAAGGATCAGGCTTCTTTTCTTTCACATCATCACCTACACACAGAAAATTGAACTGCAAATGTTACTTCTTTGAAAGTAAGAGAAAAAAAAACCCTCACTACTTTCTATGAATTCAACGTGTAAACAATACTTTTGGCTATAAAATAAAAGATAGTGGAATTGTGCTTGTCGCTAATGGTGGCAGTGGTGGTGGCAATAGTGGAATTGAGCTTAAGGGAGAGGAGAGAGAAAATAAGGAAAAGCAAGAAACAAATAGAGAGAAGAGGTGAAGACTGGACAGAGAAATAGAGTGATGAAAGGAAACACAATGTAATCTAAGATACACAAACTTGCAAGAAGATATTATGTTCATGTTTGACACCAACACTTGTTTGACACTCCCTGACACATTCAAGAGGAAGCTCGGTGGGCACCAAAACAAACCTTGAATTCTAACCTCCAATCCAAGTCCTCTAATGGTTTCAAGCGTGATTCACAGGCTCTGTTCCCAGCCCAGATAATAGTGGAATTGTCTTCAAGATGAAGATCTAACTTGGTGGGGTTGTTGGCGAGCTTGGCAATTGAGCAGGTTGATGGCTAGCATTAGCATGAGGGGGTCTGACTTGCTTGGTGTGGTTGCTAGTGAACCAAGTGATCGAGCTAGCCAATCCCAAGCTTGGGTAAGGTTGAGCATGATTTGAAACGCTCAACTTGGTGATTGGTCCACTAGTCCACTAGCCGGAAGTGGCATGTGGCAGGTAAGGCTTGTTGAGGAAGCCATGATGTGATGATATGGCACAACCGGAGGGTACCACATATCATGGTGGATATAAGGCCATCTGCTAGTCATAAGTCCTTTACCCGTCAAAATCTCTAGCAAAGATTGACAGTTGGACCCACTAGAATTAATTGAAAAATTAGGGTCCAATGTGTTGCAACTGAAACTGCATAAATAAAATTGAAACAACGCTCAAATTATAAGGGTACTTAGTGTAACCCATACTTTTTGTTTTGTGATAAGTAGTGTAAGTAACCCATAAATTATTAGTTGCAAAACAAACCTGCCTTGCAAGTTTCCCTTTTTTATTCTTTTGGTTGTTCCCTACTTGTCTATCTTAAGATTTTATAAACAACAGTAATCCTTCACAAGGGTTTCATGCTTTTTAAAACTTTATTCCTTTCTTTAGATTCTGCAAGACATTTTTGATCTGCATAGATTCTGCAAGATACAAAAGCAATCCATTGACTATTTTGCTTTTGGTCATAGTCAATGAACTGTTAGTAACACAAATGCTTGCTGCAATGGTAGAAGCTCATGCTCAATTGAGCAAATGTGTGTTCAAATTAATGGTGGTACTTCATACTAAAAACGCCAGAAAGGTTACATCTACACATGGTCTGCCTTGTCCAGAATCCTGAATTGCCTAGACATACATTACTTAGTGGCATTAAATTCTGCTGTATAGGGCCCATGCTTATTAAAGCTAAGTTATACACCCTAAAACATATGCTACTTTCTCCAAGTAATGCATAAAGAATTGTCCAAAGCATAGTTAACCCTAGTATGCTGAACCTTCATTGCAATGTCTAGCATAGATAGGAACTCGCTAGGTAAGCATCCAAGAGTTGGACCAAGTGTTGGACATAGCTAGAAACTTTCTTTAACTTGTCTTGGTAATTACTCCCAAGAAATATGCAGAAAAATACTTACTGTGTGGAAATGTTGATAAAGTGAAGAAGTATTACTCAATACTTGGAATAAATTGATTCCACTTTAAAACTTCATTAAAGGTCAGTATCCTGTGTGGGAATTCTATATTATTGACCAATCAGTATTAAAACTTGCATCAATAACATGAAAACTTCAAGAAACCAAAACATTAATGAACTAAAGTATAATATATCCAAAACTCTATGAAGCTTACTCACAATTACTTGGGTCAACATGTAATCCTTGCTACTTCTAAAAGAATACTATTCTTATTGCCTCAACTTGTCATTTGAGCTTTCACTTGTCCTCAGTCCCCTTAACCGCACACATATCACACTAGACTATCTTTTCATTAGCATGTTTAGAAAAATATTCACATATGATATGTCTTCCTTCTTTTGCATGTGCCTAACAAAGAACATCAGAGATTTGTCAAGCATGTTCATTTGTAAAGGACATAGCATGTGTCCTTGGCAAGGTCATTAGAATGGAACTCAAAGATCCAAATTCTATCCTAATTTGCATGTGAAATGAATTTCTAGATAAATGCAAATTTATGTTTAATATATATGGAAATGAAAGCTTGATCAAGAATGATAATAAATTATGAGCATAAGGAGATCTGAATTATAAGTGACAAAATCTCAAATAACAAGCAAAGAATAATTAGAAATCACTGATGGATGAAAAGGGATCAACTACTTGCATAACCCTACAAATTGAACAGAGCATTCTGAAATATACAGATTGGCCAACTCAATTGATTCAACTTCCAATAGAAAGTAAACAACACAAAATGTTAACATCATAGATCACACAAATGAAGAAAGCATATATCATTTAGGACACAAATGTCAATGCATATTTTAGAAGGAAATACAAGCAGATTGATGAGTAGGTATCTGCATTGTCAACAAATGCCTGACACATTATACAGACAAAATAAGTAAAGAAAAATCTCTTCTTGAAACTGATCACTTACCTGCAAGGAAGCAATCAAGACTTTTGAAGCGCTCCTAAAACATGAAGACAACATTAAATAGGTTACTCTATCTTATATAATTAAAAATAAATAAAAAATTTCTGAGGAGGACTTACAATTCCAATAAGGTTCTCAAGGCAGAGCACGACAGAACTTTTAGTTGCAGCAGAGCAGACTGCTAATTTTTTACCCTATAACCATCAGCCGAAAAGCAAATATGATAACAGAGGGAAGCAAAGACAAGCGTTTGCAGGAAATTACAGTCAAGGTGTCACCATCCTCGTAGTCCAACCGGTAGATAACACACCTGATACATGAAGACAAATGTTATCCACACAAACCTTAATAATTATAATAATCTAAAAACTGCACTCACAAATCATTGTTTCCATTCTGAGTGCTTTGTGTCTTATAATTCACTGAAGGTAAAGAGGCAATTGTATCAGAAGAAAGCCCTCTGCTCTCAGTTCTAACTACTTCCCCCAATGCAAGCAGCTCCTAAAATATCAAACCAAACTCCATTAGCAAACTATGATAATGCTTCAACCAAAATTCAGATTCAATAGACAAATTTACCTCATATGATAGCTCATCCAGATCTAACTCCTCCCATGTATCCTGAAAGAACCCAGTGACACATGAGATATTAAGAACTAGTTAAGATTAACTTTAAAAGCAACAACTTTGGTAATCATATGCACACAAATGCATACATAACCTAAATTTCATATACATGATTAATAGCCATAGACTAAAAATCTTATTTCATTACAAAAACAGAGAGTACCTCTGCCCAGAAGCTCAAAAAAATAACTGCACATGACACAAATCACGAAACTTTTATGCCATATCTCGACAATGGTAAAACAATGTAACAGAGGAATAGTAAAAAATGCCTTCATATCTATCCCACTAGTGGTTAGAAAAGGGAAATCAATTTCTATTGGTAACCAAAAACATGAAATAAATGTTATAATAGAGTGGAAACTGATATACAATTCTAAAGATAGCAATTACATAGAACAACTTGAACATGAAAGAGAATAGTCATCAAACCAAGCAAGTGGTACAGAATGGTCAGACTGAATTGATAGAGTATGTTCAAAAATATAGTCTACCAATAGCAGAATGAACCATGTTAGCACCAATACTCTGTGGAACGCATCCTGAAAAATTCAAGCGACAAGACTAGCCACCATGTCGGTTTCAATTGGGACACAATGTCACAATGCACAATTTACTCTTACAGTTGCATTAGCATACCTTTTATGTTGTGATATTTTCCTCAATATGTAATTCCATAATTCTCTATTTATAATTACACTAGTTGGAAAATTTGACTTATACCTGATTCTTGTTCAAGAATGTTCTCATTAAAGTCAACTTTTGATGATATAACCAAACATATATACTGGGATAGATATGTAATTTTAAAGCTTGTTTGGACAGAGCCCAATGCCAAATGAATATCATCTTCAAGTGTCATTGGTACTTCAATTTCATTACTCTAGAATAACTTTCTTTGACAAGGCCTAGAATCCTTGGAAATGTCACGAGCTTCATATTAGAATAAATTTCTTTAACCTACATATGAGACTTCAAGCATATGTCCTCATGGGTGTGATGGCTACTATTTAACCCACTTCTACCAGATTTCTGACATCAAAAAGTCACTACCATCAGGAGTATGGTTTAGTTTCTCTTTGGCTTCTGCAACAATTATTATTTATGTACGTAGAAACCTGATTAACAAACAATATCCAAAAGACCTTTTAAGTTATGATATTTTTCTTGTAGATTCGAACACTTATCCTTATATAACTCCCCCCAATTTAACCTAAAGCCAACTTAACAATTAGCTTTAAAAAAACTGAGAATTTCTATACACCTCCAAATCTTAGCTTTTGGTTTTACCATCGATTATGCTTCCCTAAACAAACAAACAAACAAACAAAAGGCTTGTTGAGTTGAGTTGAATAGAACAAAACTGTAAGTGGCACAAATTGAAAACATTCAAAATCTGATTGTTAGTCTTGAATGAAATGTTTCAATTAAACAGGGAATAAATCACAAATCTACGAACCTAACAATTTTGCATGTCATCAGTCAAATTTGGTCTAGCTTTTGGTAAGATATCCAAATCATTTGAAAAGAATACTGTAGAGTAATACCAAAGTCATACGAATCATTTAAATTTAGAAAAAACCATAATAGTTGTTACCTGGAGGTCATTAGAAACAAATCTTGCATCAACAGCCGCACGAGTGGCCTCAACTGTGAAAAAGATAGGAATTAGTGAAAATTATATAATACTATAACTACAATACCAAAAACAAAATGTAATAGTGACACAAAAGAAGGAAGGTTAAGAAATTAAAACCATGCTAGAGCATCTTGAATGAAAATTATCGCGAGTCACGATAGTATTTAGAGTTTCAAAAAAAAAATTGAAAGTATGTCAACAATTGGGGATAACTTTCCTAGAAAACAAAAAATTAGCAATGAAAAAAAAAAGAGAGAAAATTAACAAATCTAGGGACATAATATTATAGAGAAAAACCTGCAGCACCAAGTTTCTCAGCAAGCTTCTCTATCATTTTAAAATTCTCAGCGCTTTTCAATGCTCGCCCCCCAGTGACCACTACACGTACATTTCCAAGATCTAGGCGCTCTGAATTCTGAGAACTAAGCTTTATATATCTAGATTTACCAATTGCATCTTCAAATAGAATAAAAAAGTTTAATGTTATGACATGTAGTAGCTTTTAATAGGCTATGACTAACCAAATCATTCCAATAAGCAAATATCCAAAATATTGTTAATCCTGTAGGGGCCTAAATATTCAGGAAGGACCATATAATTATATGCAAGAACAACAAGCCTAAAAAACGAAAATTGTGGAACTAACAAATCCCAGAAAACCACAGGACCTTAAAGGCGAACTTATATTTGTAAACAAAAAAAAAAAAAAAAAAAAAGGGTAAAATATCATTGCATCCCCTCAAAACGAAATTGAAGTCTCATCCTTAGATTCAACTATCACTTTGGGAATATCATTATGTAAGTTTTAAACCAAAATTATAAATATTTTTAATTAATTGATGAGAGTTCATGAATTTTAAGGTTTGAAGCCATGCATGCATTCAAACAATAATTCTGTGCTATAATAAGAATTTATATAATTTTGAGATCTACAACAAAGGTTCAAGTGAAAGAATTAGCATAATGTAATCACCAGGAGAAAAACAACTTTTTCCTTAACTAGAAGAAGAAAATGAAGAGTGATGAAGTTTGGGAATACTAAGTTTATGATACCCTTTTCTTCTTGTCTCAAAACAATGATCAATTTCAATTGGTATATAAAGTGAAGATCGCTATAGATTATCGTATTTAATAAGCTTAATCATAAGGGGACAAATAGGCAAACGACCCTGAAGTATGAGCATTATACAAGACAATGAATGTCTAGTACTTCTTTTGATAGTCTCTCGATCTCAGACGTATAAAAATCAATTGCATCTGCACTCTTCCCCCACTTCCTAAACACCCCCCATATATTAACCATCTTTCCAAATGAAATAAAATTTTGACTATTAAACAAAAGGTATAAAAATACAGTAATCACATATACATATTAACTTGATAAGACAGAGTAAACTTACTGTAAACTGATCTGGGCGTCGATGTTTTGAAGCAAGGAAAAGCAACCTCATGGAAGCAATTATCTCGTATTCCTTTTTCAATACATAACATGTCCAAAAGGTAAAGACATAAGCCATCACCAAATGGGTCCAAAATCTGCAATCCAAAACATGAGTAGAAATTTATTGCAATGAAATTTGAGATCTTATAAGTAACAACTCTTTGAACCCAAGTTCCCTTCTGTGTTAATGAGGAGAAATCATGACTAATCTAACCACTAGCTCCAACAGTTAAGTGGTATACTCTACATCCAAAGGGCAACTTCTAAGAAAGTCCTAATGAGGTTCTTCAAATTTTTTTATATGCGCGATAGCCTCCAATCTTTTGAGAGTTAACTGCATGCCTTACCTTTAGATAGTTTTGACAATTTTGTGTGAAAAAATGTGTTTCTAAATCAACATTGCTGCCATAAAAAAAGGATGCAAATTGACAAAAGGGAAGGGATATAACTTAATCATAAAACTTCATGAAAGCTTGAAAAAAGATGAGTTAACCTGAAAGAAAATTTAATTACTTCCCATTCTAAGCTAAATGCTACATGCCATAGAGAAAAATTATTTATTAAATAAAAATATGTGAAAAAACTGTAAATTTACTTTTTCCCCTCTCTCTCTCTCTCTCTCTCTCTCTCTCTCTCTCTCTCTCTCAATATTGTCTTGTTTCCACCAACAACAAACCAACTAAAAACCATTAAATTTTTTCCATAAACTAAATAGAAGAGACAATTTCCACAGAAAGCACTCAAGAGCAAATATAAAGATCAAAGTTCTATGGAGAGGATTCAGCGTATTTATACCAAACCAAACCAAACCAAACCAATTCAGCATATTTATGGAAAAAGAAAAAAGTAACTTAAAATATATAGCAAATTTAGCATAGAGTCTTGCTTATCTATGTGATCTAGTTGGAATGTTTGAGATAGAAAGCTTATCTATGTTGCTATAAGTTAAATTAGAATGCTCTAAAGTTCCATTGGTGTAATTAACTGGCACCATGACTGTGAAAGCAAGGAATGCAGTAGGAACAAAAATTTTAAGTCTGCATTGGGAAAAAAGGAAACATGATCAATCCAGGAAAGCAGAAAGAAACTAGCATTCTCAAACTCATGATGAACATAAGGTTAGACTATTCATTTATTATAAAGCTAAACAGTACCTGATGCAAGAAATATATATATATATATTTTGGGATAAAAAAATACCTGATGCAAGAAACTTTAAAAAAGGAAATAATCATGCAAAAGTATAAGATGCATTACACTACTTTGCACTGACATTATCATGCCAAAATCACAATGTGTTTCTCACTTTAGATCAAGATTTTGATGAATTTCCTAACAATCTAAAAGTTGATATATTTTAACTTGTTTATAACGTTTATATCTAAAAGTTTATAACATATATTTATATTTGTATAAATTCTGAATGTTAAGTAACTCAAAAATTCCAATGTAATTGTAATGAATGTAAGTCAATAAAAATTATAGGAACTAAAAAAAGACATTGGCCATATAAATGACAAAAGAATGCAGCATATATAATACAAAATCATTCAAATCAACCTGTGTTGTTCCTATCACATATAGATTCTTCTACTCGTTCTATAGTCAATTTTTTATAGTACTTATTTGAATTCAAATTTTTTAATTCTGAGCAAATTAATAATAATAATAATAATAAATTCAAGAAATTAATTCAAGAAAGTATATAATATTTTTTTTTATACTAATGGAGCTCCTGTAGAATTCTCTAGTTTTAGATTCCATAAATTAATTTTTTTTATACAATCACAACTACAGGACCCTAATTTTCATAATAGAGCCCAATTTCTTTAGATTCAACAAATTTATAAATAAAAAATTTAAAAAAAATTGTGTTCAACCCAAGAACCTAATTTCACATTCAGGTTTTAATTTTTACAATTCAGATTCAGATATTTTCCCCAACTCACATTCAAGAAATTTAATAAAAAAAAAAAAAAAAAATTCACAACCTAAAACACAATTCTAATTTTTGATTTGCTCAATCAAAACCCTAATTTGTCAGTGTGTGTGTGCGCGTGTGAGAGAGAGAGAGAGAGACCTGAAACAGAGCGGTAGCATAAATAATGTAGTTCCTTAGCCTCCCCTGAGGGGTTATACGAATCTCATTCTTAATCGGCGTCTCTGGCCTCGGTTTCTCTACCCTCTGATATCGATCCATCTAAACACAAAAAACCCAAAATCAAAAACACAATGTTTTCTCCAAAAAATCAAAAACCCAACGAGAAAACAGCAAAAGGGTACACAGAAATTAGATCTGAAGAAGGGAATAGGAAGAGGGGTAACCGTGGTGAGTGTTGAGCGAGTTTGGAACGGGTAAAAGGTAATGGAAGTCTCTGAAAACCCGCTCTCGCCGTTTGCTAGTCTCCATGGCAGCTCTGGAGCGATGAATTTGGTGAGAGAAGAGCCATGGCCGTTGTGGGCTGTAGAGAGAGAAATTGGAGGAGAGAGTGAGGGAGAGTGTGGGGTTATGGAATAAGAAAATATGCTAGAGAATTTAGACACTAAGGAGAAAGCACAACGATGGAGAAAATATGGAGGAAATTTACATGTCTTATTATCTTGGCACAAAGGTCAATATATAAACTTATAAGGTGAATACAAATAAAATAATACAACTTAATGCATATCTAATTTGTATCTAACTTTGCAAGACTTTTCATATAAAGTTTGTAAAAGTTCAACACTTTAGGCAAGCCTAAGCATAGGCTTTTTGACAAGTTTACCTCAGAATAAATACAAAGAGACAAAAATAAATACAAAAGAAGTACTACAATTATTTCCTCTTTGCTACAATTATATACACTGATACACTGTTTACCCTCCCCGGTTTTCAAAGAGATAGACTGTTGTAGATAAGTGTTGGCTGAGCTGTTTTGTCATTTAGCGTCGGCTGAAAAGATGTGGCTGATCCCTTTCCGCCAAATAATGCAGGTTGCTCCACGTGTCCTGGATAAGGTTGGAGTCGATCAGGAGACAGCTGCATTTGATAGTGGGGTCCACTATGCTTCCATCCTGTTGATGAGATTGTGATATTCTTCATCAGTCTCTGATGGAGGAGAATCCGGATCTTGGCTGTATTGCTCATTCCGAAAATGTTCTACATCATCCGCGGTCATGGCTAATTCCAACGGAAGGTCCAAATTATTTCTCTTTTTGAGATTTATTAACATGTCAAGAGCCTCATTAATTTGCGTTGGAGACCTTTGATATGTGATGGGAAAATGGGTTACAAATAATATTCTTCCATCTGTAACCATGAATGGCAATTTTGCTGAGCCATGGATGTTGGACGCTGCTTGTGAAACAGATATTAGACTGTCTATCCAATATTCTGTTAAAGAAAGTTTTTGGATATTTTCCAATCGCTCTCTCCGGTGATCTTCATCTAAATAATCATCTTCAAATTCAAAATCTTCAGTTTCTTTAAGATACCAAATCTGGTATGGTTGGAAAAAAATGTTCTCGTTCTCGCCAACCAACAGTGCTGGAAATCTAGAAAGTAAAATATTTGCTCCATCGAAAGCCTTTTACTATCCATGAAAGCATTGCTTTGATGATCATTGGAAAATCTATCCATTGGATTGGATCTAGAATTTGAAAAATAACTTGATTAATTATTCCCCAATCTATATCCTCAAAAAACCACATGTCATGGTTTGCCATGATGGTTATTTTGGGAATTCCATCTTTCAAATTTAATTTATCATAAGATCGTTCTAAGATTTGTCTAATCTTATCATGATGATCTTCAACTCGATTTTTGATTAACATAAAAATTTCTTTTGGAAGCAAAGTTCTTGCTTTCTCAAAAAGACAAATTCTTTTTATTAGTTCAAAAACTAGATCAGAAAACTCATCTGATATGAGGTCTGATAGTTGAAGAAAATTGTTTATTTTTTCAAAATTAAAATCTTCATTCCAATTCATTTGTTTAAGAATATTGAAACAAAGATTTTGCAAATCTTTTAGTTTAGCTGTTTGCTCAGCTAATTTGTTGGCCAAAACTCCCATGTGTTTTCGAAATTTCACTTTGTTGTCTACAATGTGAATTTTCCAAACTCCATTGAGTTCTGTATAAATTTCTCTGGATATACCAGGGTTGAAAAAATCTTTTATTTCAGATTCATCTGGTCTAGATGTCTGAATATTAGTTGGAACTGAGTTAGTTCTCATTTGATTCCTTTGAAAAATAGGCATGACTGGTGCACTGTAAAAAGCTTTTTTAGCTTTGGTCATGCTATCATATGCTTTATAACTTGCTCATGAATATCCACAAACTTGCAGTTTGGCGTCATTCCAGTCTGTGTAAATTCCAGGTTGTCTTCCTGAAAATACAACATAAACTTTTTCTTCTCGGGGTATTGCTTTTTTAGCAATTGTCACCCAATCTCCTTGAGCGGGTTGTTTACCTTTATCCATTGTTTTCCTCTTGGTCTAGAGGTCTTCTGCAAAAATTAAATTTACTTGTTTAGCAATTTAATTTTCTGAAACAATTTCTGCTAAGAAAATTGTTAGTACCTTTAAGATGTTCTACTTCAAAGGTATATTCAGAAATTTTATTATACCAGGCTAGTCGTCTTCCTTGCTCAATAGATTTTTTATTGATTAAGAAATATCTTACTGCCTTATTATCAATGCGTACAATAAAATTTTCTGGGGCTAAATAAATATGAAAACTTTTTATTGCCAATTTTATTGCAAGTAATTCTTTTTCGAAAATAATATATTTCTGTTCATTTGGTTTAAATGTTCCAGAATTATATCCGCAAATTAATTCTTCTTTTTGTAATTTTATGGGTATTGAATTTTTTCTTGGTCTAATCCCATTTTCTGATAAAGGTATCTCTTTATCATGCCATAAATTACAGGGTATAGCTTTAAGAACACATCCCCAACATACTTCTGAGGCATCTGTTTCTAGAATTAATTTATCACCTGTTTTAGGAAGATAAACATCTGGTAAAGTTTTAACATGTTCTTTAATTTGTTTGATTAAAGCAACATTTTCTGTTGTCCATTCAAAAATAACATTTTTCCTTAATTTGGTTAACCATGGAATTTCTATTTTTGAAAGATTTTTAATAAAATTTCGTCCGTAATTTAAAATGCCTAATAAACTCTGTAATTGTGTTATATTTTCAAGAGTATCAGGAAAATCTCGTACTTTGGACAAAATATGTTCTTGTAATTTCAAACCTTTCTGGTCTAAAATTATTCCCAAAAATTCAATTGATTCTTTTTCTAGTTCAATCTTTTTTGGAGACAAAATAATTCCATGTTTTTGAAATTTTTCACAAATTAATTTTAAATGTTTCTTATGTTCCTCCTTGGTTTTAGAGAAAATAAGTATATCATCAATATCGACTACACAACAATCTTTAAGGTCTTTAAAAATTGTATCCATCCACCGTTGAAATACCTGTGGTGCAATATTTAACCCAAAAGGCATAACATTCCAGTGGTAATGTCCTCTAGGCGTACTGAAGGCTGTCAATTTTTTTGACTCTTCAGTCAATTGAATTCGCCAAAATCCACTTTTACAATCAAATTTGCTAAAGATTTTTGATCCTTTGGTTAAGTTAATCAAAACATCTTTTCGTGGAATAAAATATCCATCAAATTTTAAATTTTCATTTAGCCGTTTATAATTGACTACCATTCGGGCTTTTCCTCTTTTAATTTCAGCATGGTTTCTTACCATAAAAGCTGGACTAGAGTGAGGGCTTTTGGTTTCTTCAATTAACTTTTTGTCTAAAAGTTCTTGGAGTTGAATATCAAATTCATCAATATCTTGTCTAGTATAGATCATTGGTCTTACTCTAATGATAACATTAGGGTCTTTCAATTTTAAACTACAATAACGTGGGCTACGTTGCCATAGTTTTAATGGATGTTCACTAAAATTTTCTTTTAAAATTTTATAAATCCAGTGTGATTCATCAATGGTTTTGATGATGGGAGTTAAGTCATCACGCGGCACGGGCGCAAACTCTTTATCACAAATGTATTTATGTTGTTCTAACAAGGGAATATGAATTAAGACATTGTTTATGCTTAATAAAATAGCCTTTTCCTGTATTTGCATTGGAAGGTATTTATATATAAAATTATTTTCAAGAAGAAAATCTCCATGCATATACGGAAAACATAAAATTTTTGGTATAATGAATTTGCTGTCATTTAACCAAATAGCTATATTTTTAGCCTTGAATTGTATAGAAGTATGGTTGCCATCTATTCCAGTGACTAAAATTGGATGCTTCATTAGTGTCCATTTTTCTTTTGGTATGGCATTCCATTTACATGAGCTGACTGTAGCTCCTGTGTCTATGAGAACACTGAGGCTATAGGGTTTCTAACCGGCAAAATTGAATGTTCCCAATACATATGTATATCTTCTTTTTCCTTGGCTAGGAGAAAAAATAATATCATCATTTTTTGTTTGAAAATGATACATATAAGCAGATTTAATATGTTCAAGTTTTCTTGTTCCTGGAAAAATAGGAATCTGAATATTGTTGGAAGTAATAGATTCTTGATTAGAATTATTACTTGATTCTCCAATGCTTAACTTTGAAAATGATTTATTAGTAAAATCTTTTGCAAATACAGAAGTTGTTCTTTTAATTTTTGGAACTGTATTTTCAATATATAAATTTTTTCCTGATGCCTGCATTTGTAATTGTGCAGGTTTTTTTGTTTTAGAAGATTCTCCTTGTCCCACTAGGTCTTGGATTAACCATTGTCGAGGGACTTCTAAATCGCTCCAATTCATTAGACGAGGTTGTATTACCGTGTCAAATGGTCTTGGTTCAAAGATTTCAACGATTTTATTATCGTTTGCTCTTGTTTTTGTTTCAGGAAATTTGGTTAATTCGTGAATTGTTTTCCACCGAATAGCCAAATCATGAGAATTTAATTTCATTCCTAATCCTTGTGTTTTAATTCTTATTCTGACTGTATCTTCAAGATTAGGATCATTTATGGAAATAAAGAAATTTGGTTTAACATTAAACCAAACTACTCCATTAGCCAAATTAGACTGAATTCCTCCAATGATTGCTTTCATTGGATCGGAAAATCTTTTATAAAAAATTACTGCCAAAATAGGAGTATCTATCCCTTGGCGAAATAAGGCTGTTATGGTTACTTGAATTAATCCAATATGAATATATTGAATTTCAGGATATTTCTTTTTCCATCTTGCAACCTTTTTCTTATCAAAAAAAGGAATATCAATATTTCCTTCTTCTGACTATTTTGCTTGAGTGTTACCACTGTATTGTTCAAACACTCTTGCTGAAAAGAAGTTGAATTTTGAAAGTTTATAAATTTCTGGAACAGCAACTTCTTGCATTTTTTCGAATTTTGCTAATTCTTCGTCGGTAAAAGTTTTTTCTTCCCCGATTACATCTCCAAGTCGAATTGCCTGCAATTCTTCTTGAGATATATTATCTACTTATTGAGATATTGCTTGACTATTATTAGTCATCATGAAGATTAGTTCTTCGTCTGAACTTTCTTCATCACTGGAAATTTCATATAAGATTTCTTCTTCATCAGAAATTTCTTCTCCATATATTATTTCAAAATCTTGTTCTTCAAGGACTTTGATCATTTTCTTTGCACTTTTTCCCCTTTTTGGGCATTCGGGTGCATAGTGGCCTTCTTCGTTACAAATGTAACATTTACAAGTTTTCTTTTTTGAAACACTGGTTGGTTTCTTTTTTCGAATATATTTTTTCTTTTTTGAAAAAGTTTTGTTCTTTTTCCAAGGTTTCCATTTATATTTTCTGCGGTTTTTGGAAAATCCTTTCTTTTTAGGAAATGTTTTACAACCAATTTTCCAATTTTCTTTTAAAATTTTATCACAACATTTTTGTCCGTATTGTGAGTTGGAAATTTGATTTTTTATTTGTTTTTTCGCCTTTACTTCTAGACACCGATTTGCTATCTCTCTTAGAACAAAGTTAATGCGAAAACCAAGATTATCATTTTCTTCCTTCCCCATTTTTTTGAGAAAAGCAGGATAGTTTTTAATACATAACTCATTCCATGGACTAGGGAGTTTATGAAAAAATTGATCTAATCAAGGTTGATTTGCTGGTGGATCAATAAGATAATAATATTTTTTAAAAGTTTGAATATAGTCTTCAAAAAGACAAACATTACATAATTCTAATTTTGCCAAAATATAATTTGCATCTGCTTGCAAATTAGTATCTCCATAAAACCCACATAAATTTTCTTTTATGAGTTTTGCAAATTTAGCTAAAATTGTGTCAAGTGTGAGAAAATTTGTTAATAAAGCCGTTTTTTGACTTTTTCCAATTTCAGATTTTTCCCACTGTCTTAACCATTGCAACACATCTCCTTGGAGAGTTGCTGCAATATAATCAAGGAGTTTTTCCTTTGACAAACTATTTTTATAATTGGTAATAATGATGGACAAGGATTGTGCCCAATCATCTATTGCTTGTGGTTGATCCTTGAATGGAACATGAGACAAGTCTAAATAAGTACCATTTTGAGCTATTGGATACTTATGATTATTATCTTTTCTAGATATTACTGGTTCAGGTGTAGGATTGGAGGTACTTCCAATATCATTTTTAACTTTATTTGTTTGAATAAAGTCAAAATTTTCTCCATCTTCCCATGTGCCAAATAATTCGGGATCAATTGGCTCTTCTGCCTTTCTTTTCCCTTTATTTATTTTTGATGAAATATCTTGATCTATGGATTCTTCAGATGAGGATGATTGGCTGTCATCATCATTAGTTGGCATATTAATATCATAATTAAAATGTTGTAAAAGGGCTTCATTTTCTAGATAAGTTTCTCTTATCTGATCTAGTAGCCTATTTCTTTCATCAATACCTAAATCTGGATCTTTATATAATTTTCTCCAATAATCCAATATTTCAACAATATTTTCATATTCAGTTCTATTATAGGTATTGGTTTGAAGTACCATAATATCTTCTGTTCCATAAAATAGCCTAGGGATATCACTATCTCCTGAACTATTCATTCCATCATTGTTTGAAGTACCATAATATCTTCTGTTCCATAAAATAGTTTCCAATTTTGTTACCAAATTGTTTATTTGGTTTTTTGCTTCTTTATTTAAGTCAATATTTATTATAGAACCCAAATTGTCTATTTTAGATTCTATAGACTCAACTTTAGTCTCTAGATAATTTTGATTTATTTTTTGATTTTTATCTAATTTAGAAAACCAAGAACACATAACATCAGTAATATTATTTAAACTAGAACACACACTATTTATATTTGCAGATTCTTTAGTAATATGCAAACTATGATCATATTTATTATTAACATTATTTTTTGTATTTCCAAAACATATTATATCGTCAGAATTAATTGCCATTTTAGATTGTTGTTGGTACCTAAGACCCTCCTAGTGTATTTTCTGGTGCCTAAAACCTCTCTTTATGATCTCTAAAGACTTAATTATGGCCAATAGTCAAAAGATCTTAATGAGTATATGGGCTTTGATATACACTAAGCATATAGGTTTTACAACAACTAAAAATGAAACAAATAATTATGAAGATATAAAATACGAAGGATTCACACAAAAATAAATTTTTGTGTTTTTTGTGTTTTTTTTATATCATAAAACACACCATACAAACTTAAAATTTATACATAGATAGAAATACTTACATAGGTTGATCTTGCTTTAAAAAGCTCTTCACCAGGCTCTGATACCAATTACAACGCTAAAATGGAAAGGAGCTTTTTTTCTAATTTTATTATGGAATTATGATGGGTTTATGGAATAAGAAAATATGCTAGAGAATTTAGAAACAAAGGAGAAAGCACAACGATGGAGAAAACATAGAGGGAATTTACATGTCTTATTATCTTGGCATAAAGGCCAATATATAGACTTACAAGGTGAATACAAACAAAACAATACAACTTAATGCATATCTAATTTGTATCTAACTTTGCAAGACTTTTCGTATAAAGTTTGCAAAAGTTCAACTCTTTAGGCATGCCTAGGCATAGGCTTTTTGACAAGTTTACCTAAAAATAAATACAAAGAGACAAAAATAAATACAAAAGAAGTACTACAATTATTTTCTCTTTGCTACAATTATATACACTAAGAGAAAATAATTGTAGTACTTCTTTTGTATTTATTTTTGTCTCTTTGTATTTATTTTTAGGTAAACTTGTCAAAAAGCCTATGCCTAGGCTTGCCTAAAGAGTTGAACTTTTGCAAACTTTATACGAAAAGTCTTGCAAAGTTAGATACAAATTGGATATGCATTAAGTTGTATTGTTTTGTTTGTATTCACCTTGTAAGTCTATATATTGGCCTTTATGCCAAGATATTAAGACATGTAAATTCCCTCCATGTTTTCTCCATCGTTGTGCTTTCTCCTTTGTGTCTAAATTCTCTAGCATATTTTCTTATTCCATAACCCCACCATAATTTCATAATAAAATTAGAAAAAAGCTCCTTTCCATTTTAGTGTTGGAATTGGTATTAGAGCCTGGTGAAGAGCTTTTTAAAGCAAGATCAAGCTATGTAAGTATTTCTATCTATGTATAAATTTTAAGTTTATATGGTGTGTTTTATGTTATAAAAAAAAAAAAAAAAATTTAATTAAAAAATTTTTCATCTAAATTTTTGTGAATCCTTCGTATTTTATATCTTCATAATTATTTGTTTCATTTTTAGTTGTTGTAAAACCTATATGCTTAGTGTATATCAAAGCCCATATACTCATTAAGATCTTTTGACTATTGGCCATAATTAAGTCTTTAAAGATCATAAAGAGAGGTTTTAGGCACCAGAAAATACACTAGGAGGGTCTTAGGTACCAACAACAATCTAAAATGGCAATTAATTCTGACGATATAATATGTTTTGGAAATACAAAAAATAATGTTAATAATAAATATGATCATAGTTTGCATATTACTAAAGAATCTGCAAATATAAATAGTGTGTGTTCTAGTTTAAATAATATTACTGATGTTATGTGTTCTTGGTTTTCTAAATTAGATAAAAATCAAAAAATAAATCAAAATTATCTAGAGACTAAAGTTGAGTCTATAGAATCTAAAATAGATAATTTGGGTTCTATAATAAATGTTGACTTAAATAAAGAAGCAAAAAACCAAATAAACAATTTGGTGACAAAATTGAAAACTATATCCTTCATAAACAATGATGGAATGAATAGTCCAGGAGATAGTGACATCCCTAGGCTATTTTATGGAACAGAAGATATTATGGTACTTCAAACCAATACCTATAATAGAATTGAATACGAAAATATCGTTGAAATATTGGATTATTGGAGAAAATTATATAAAGACCCAGATTTAGGTATTGATGAAAGAAATAGGCTACTAGATCAGATAAGAGAAACTTATCTAGAAAATGAAGCCCTTTTACAATATTTTAATTATGATATTAATATGTCAACTAACGATGATGACAGCCAATCATCCTCATCTGAAGAATCCATAGATCAAGATATTTCATCAGAAATAAATAAAGGGAAAAGAAAGGCAGAAGAGCCAATTGATCCCGAATTATTTGGTACATGGGGAGATGGAGAAAATTTTGACTTTATTCAAACAAATGAAGTTAAAAATGATATTGGAAGTACCTCCAATCCTACACCTGAACCAGTAATATCTAGAAAAGATAATAATCATAAGTATCCAATAGCTCAAAATGGTACTTATTTAGACTTGTCTCATGTTCCATTCAAGGATCAACCACAAGCAATAGATGATTGGGCACAATCCTTGTCCATCATTATTACCAATTATAAAAATAGTTGGTCAAAGGAAAAACTCCTTGATTATATTGCAGCAACTCTCCAAGGAGATGTGTTGCAATGGTTAAGATAGTGGGAAAAATCTGAAATTGGAAAAAGTCAAAAAACGGCTTTATTAAAAAATTTTCTCACACTTGACACAATTTTAGCTGAATTTGCAAAACTCATAAAAGAAAATTTATGTGGGTTTTATGAAGATACTAATTTGCAAGCAGATGCAAATTATATTTTGGCAAAATTAGAATTATGTAATGTTTGTCTTTTTGAAGACTGTGTTCAAACTTTTAAAAAATATTATTATCTTATTGATTCACCAGCAAATCAACCTTGGTTAGATCAATTTTTTCATAAACTCCCTAATCCATGGGATGAGTTATGTATTAAAAACTATCCTGCTTTTCTCAAAAAAATGGGGAAGGAAGAAAATGATAATCTTGGTTTTCGCATTAACTTTGTTCTAAGAGAGATAGCAAATCGGTGTCTAGAAGTAAAGGCGAAAAAACAAATAAAAAATCAAATTTCCAACTCACAATACGGACAAAAATGTTGTGATAAAATTTTAAAAGAAAATTGGAAAATTGGTTGTAATACATTTCCTAAAAAGAAAGGACTTTCCAAAAAACGCAGAAAATATAAATGGAAACCTTGGAAAAAAAACAAAACTTTTTCAAAAAAGAAAAAATATATTCGAAAAAAGAAACCAACCAGTGTTTCAAAAAAGAAAAATTGTAAATGTTACATTTGTAACGAAGAAGGCCACTATGCACCCGAATGCCCAAAAAGGGGAAAAAGTGCAAAGAAAATGATCAAAGTCCTTGAAGAACAAGATTTTGAAATAATATATGGAGAAGAAATTTCTGATGAAGAAGAAATCTTATATGAAATTTCCAGTGATGAAGAAAGTTCAGACGAAGAACTAATCTTCATGATGACTAATAATAGTCAAGCAATATCTCAAGAAGTAGATAATATATCTCAAGAAAAATTGCAGGCAATTCGACTTGGAGATGTAATCGGGGAAGAAAAAACTTTTACCGACGAAGAATTAGCAAAATTTGAAAAAATGCAAGAAGTTGCTGTTCCAGAAATTTATAAACTTTCAAAATTCAACTTCTTTTCAGCAAGAGTGTTTGAACAATACAGTGGTAACACTCAAGCAAAATGGTCAGAAGAAGGAAATATTGATATTCCTTTTTTTGATAAGAAAAAGGTTGCAAGATGGAAAAAGAAATATCCTGAAATTCAATATATTCATATTGGATTAATTCAAGTAACCATAACAGCCTTATTTCACCAAGGGATAGATACTCTTATTTTGGCAGTAATTTTTGATAAAAGATTTTCCGATCCAATAAAAGCAATCATTGGAGGAATTCAGTCTAATTTGGCTAATGGAGTAGTTTGGTTTAATGTTAAACCAAATTTCTTTATTTCCATAAATGATCCTAATCTTGAAGATACAGTCAGAATAAGAATTAAAACACAAGGATTAGGAATGAAATCAAATTCTCATGATTTGGCTATTCGTTGGAAAACAATTCACGAATTAACCAAATTTCCTGAAACAAAAACAAGAGCAAACGATAATAAAATCGTTGAAATCTTTGAACCAAGACCATTTGACACGGTAATACAACCTCGTCTAATGAATTGGAGCGATTTAGAAGTCCCTCGACAATGGTTAATCCAAGACTTAGTGGGACAAGGAGAATCTTCTAAAACAAAAAAACCTGCACAATTACAAATGCAGGCATCAGGAAAAAATTTATATATTGAAAATACAGTTCCAAAAATTAAAAGAACAACTTCTGTATTTGAAAAAGATTTTACTAATAAATCATTTTCAAAGTTAAGCATTAGAGAATCAAGTAATAATTCTAATCAAGAATCTATTACTTCCAACAATGTTCAGATTCCTATTTTTCCAGGAACAAGAAAACTTGAACATATTAAATCTGCTTATATGTATCATTTTCAAACAAAAAATGATGATATTATTTTTTCTCCTAGCCAAGGAAAAAGAAGATATACATATGTATTGGGAACATTTAATTTTGCAGGTTATAAACCCTATAGCCTCAGTGTTCTCATAGATACAGGAGCAACAGTCAGCTCATGTAAATGGAATGCCATACCAAAAGAAAAATGGACATTAATGAAACATCCAATTTTAGTTACTGGAATTGATGGCAACCTGTAACAAGGCCGCGAGGGACCTCGCTACAGTTCGGACTCGATTTTGTTGCGGTTCTAAATCTTGAACCAAAGAGTCCAACTCTGGCAAATCGTTTTGAAGAAAAACAGATTTTTTTTTTGAAAGAAGTGCCAAACATGGACTGCTTTGCCAGATAACAGAGTCGCCACCTAAATATTTTTAAAATGGGAAATTTAGGAAACCCTGACTCGGTGCCGAAGGCCACGTGTCCGTCATCACCAAAGTTGCCTCGGCTCGGGAACTTGGGTACGATTGGGGAAGGTCACATCGTGAGCACCCCCGCTCGCCCGGTCAAAGACCGGCCTCTACTAACCATGATATCTGCTTTTGAAAACATTGTATGCTCTTATTCCGGTTATTAGCCTAGATTACTATGTGATGCTCGCAGCAAACAAGTATAGACTGGGCCGTCTGAATTGGAACAAAACATTTCATGTTTGTTTGTTTGAAAATGGTGTGAAGGTGCTACCCGCAGGTAGGCTAAAATGCGGATTTGCCACCCTCCGGTGGGCTTAGAAAACATGATGTTGCCACTATCTAGTGGGCTTAAAACAAACAGTCGATGAATTGTCCCAATTCAGATAACCCAACCTTCACCCACAGGCATTCAGGCAGTTATATCACATAAGCAAATAGCCTTATGGCAAGCATGCTGTTCATGGCAACACTCACACGCATGCAAGGATGCTAAAGCATAAAACTCACCGAGTACTCCAAGCCAAAACAAAAAACTGATTAGGAATCATGCATGATCCTAAATACACAGAATTGCCTAATGCAACACATGCAAAGATGCAAACTATAGCAGGCTCGGCTATTCTAAATATGGCATATGAGATGCAACAGCTATCAAGTACTCAACTTGGAATTGAAATACAGATGCAGTTTGTATGATGCGCCGAGCCCGGTGCGTGCAAAATAGATGAATGATGCAAACATGCTGTCATGCTGTATGCTAATTGAAATATGCCCTATATCTAACCATTGTAAGCGGATAAATAAAAGGGAGAAAGAAATGGGGGTTGGAAGACATACATCACACTCACACACCCTTATTACAGTTGTGCCCTCGCGCAGAGGGTCCGAATAAATATACAGTCCGAATAAAAGAATAATACAGATTTCTAATTAATTAACAAATTAAACTAAGAAAACTGTAAAACTGGCATGCAAACCAGGGACTGCCTTGCTGTTGCTCCGGATGATGAAATGATGCATGCCCGGATGCTTTTGCGCGGAAATCCACGGCGGTGCCCCGATTAGCCTCTGTTTGCATTTTTCTCGAAATGCGTGCCGGACTCCGAAAAGTTGCTGATTCTTCATTTTGCTGCAACAGAGAGCAGGAAAGGGGCATAGCAATGTATTTCACGAATATATGCATGCCTCGATCCCCGTGCCACCAATCACGCATATCGATGCATAATGGCCGAGGAGCCGAATTGCACAACTCAATATAGGATGAATGCATATGAACGCTACAACAAAACCTAACTCCATCATGGGTAATCCGGAGTGTCGGTGACTTGGGAATTGGGACCCGTTCCGTCACTCAGGGTGCGAAACGTGCCTCGTTTCCCGTGCAATATGCATGATATGCATGGGATGCAACTAAGATACAGTCTAGTATGCACAATGTTAATAAAAAGATGGGATGTCTCGACATGCATGCCCGCAGGCACGCAAACCGAGAAAATTCATGAATGCAATCTAAGATACAACCTAGTATGCACTATACTGAGAAAATGGGATGAAAATGAGATGCCTCGAAAAGCGTGCACGCGGGCACGCAAACCGAGGCCATGATGTGAGATACAAATCGGATAAAACTGAAGTGCCTCGAAATGCGTGCACACGGGCACGCAAATTGAGGCGATGGTGAAATGCAAATCGGATAAAACTGAAGTGCCTCGAAATGCGTGCACACGGGCGCGCAAACCGAGGCAATGATGTGAAATGCAAATCGGATAAAACCGAAGTGCCTCGAAATGCGTGCACACGGGCACGCAAACCGAGGCGATGATGTGAAATGCAAATCGGATAAAACCGAAGTGCCTCGAAATGCGTGCCCACAGGCACGCAAACCGAGATGATGATGAAATGGAAATTGGATAAAACCGAAGTGCCTCGAAATGCGTGCCCACAGGCACGCAAACCGAGGCGATGATGAAATGGAAATCGGATAAAACCGAAGTGCCTCGAAATGCGTGCCCACAGGCATGCAAACCGAGGCGATGATGTGAAATGCAAATCGGATAAAACCGAAGTGCCTCGAAATGCGTGCCCACAGGCACGCAAACCGAGGCGATGATGAAATGGAATGAAATGGCATACGAAATGCCACGATGGGCTTACACCAACATGGGAGAGCCTCAGCTCACTCACATAGGAGGCCGTCGGATAAAACGGAGATGCCTCGAGGTGCGTGCCCACGGGCACGCAAACCGAGGCAATGATAAAATGAGATAGAAATGTAAATTGGGCTTATACTAACATGAGTGGACCTCAGCCACACTCACATCAGATGCCGTTGGATAAAAAAGAGATGCCTCGAAATGCGTGCACCCGGGCACGCAAATCGAGGAATGCATAAAATGGCATACGGAATGCAAATTGGGCTTACGCCAACATGAGAGGGCCTCAGCCACACTCACACAAGCTGCCGATCAATCAAATCGGAGTGCTTCGAAGTGCGCGCCGACGGGCACGCAAACCGAGGCAATGCATTAAGGCATGAAATGACATGGGAAATGATATGCAAGCATGCAAACCGAATTTCAGCACCTAAGTAAAGGGGAAAACAGTCCCGAAATGATACGAAATGACAACCGATGCATGAAATCATCCCGAAATGTGAATTTAAGCGCCCGAAATGGCCTACGGCTATGCCAAACATGCAAAAATGGCACATGACATGCAAACCAGTAGCAAGGCAGTCCCAAAAATGGCATTTTTCCAGTACAAAACATGGCCAAATTGTGAGAATAGATATGGCAACAATAGCTTGCAAAAATACGGAAAAAAAAAGGATTTACAAAGCAAGTGATATCTACAATGCTCAAACCCAAAAAATCAGTTCTACAACATTGAAGATGGAACAAAAATATGCACAAATGCAAGAGATGACAACCTCTAAATCAGTATGTATATATGCTAAACATAGCATGCAAAAAGGGGCTATAAAGAGAGGTATCATGAGCAATGACCAAACCACTTAAGACCCTTGACAAAAAGTGTAGAATAGACCAAAAAAAGACACTCTCTAAGCCTGATGGAGGCTCAAAACAGTAGCTAAACAGGTCTAACAAAGCATGCAAATTTACGGTAAAATGAAAGAATTTCAAAGGAAGTACCAAAAATATACACCAAATGTCTTAAGACCCTAAACAAAACATGACAATGAGACAAAAATAAGGCTTTATCTAGGCCTGATGAAGGCCAAAATCCGGAGCCAAATGAGTCTAGCAAAGCATGCAAATTAGTGGCTTAAGGAGGGATATTGAAAGAGGTCTATCATGGAGACACCAAATGAAGTTGAGCCCTTATAAAATGTTGTAGAGGGGCTCAAAATGAGCACAAAAACAGTAGGTGTCAAAGCCAAAAACTAAAAGGAAATAAAGTAAATATTTGACTCAAGATTATGCAAGAAAAAGGGATTTGAATGCTTACCCTTGAAGACAATTCTTTTGCTGCCTTGTAGCCTCAATTTGCTGATCCTTAGGCCTTGAAGAAGCTCCCTTTGTTGCTGAAATGGAGATGGTGGAGGTAGAGCTTGGAGTTGATGAAGGAATGGAAGCAAACTTGGATGTTTGAAGCTTGGAAATGGAGAGGGAGAGGAGAGGTGTGTATGGAGCTCTCAAAGGGTTTTTTTCTTCACCCTCCCACCAGCTGGAAGCTGCTGGTTTTATGGCCAAAAAGGTGGAAATATCTTTCCCCAAATATCTAGATATTTTGAGGGCAAAATATCTAGATATTTTGAGGGCAAAAAAAAAAAGATTTTGTTCGGCCACGAAGTGGGCATCTGAGACCGCAGTGTTCCTCGGAATGATGAAACAGAGGTACCTGCCAAAATTGAACAAAAACTAATGCAAAACGAAAGCTCGGGGACCAAAACCGCGCGGGGTCCCGAAAATGGGCTGTAGGCACCGGAAGTGGTGTTCGGCTGCGAAGTGGGTCTCAGAGACCCCAGTGTCCCTCGGAAGGACCAAATAGAGGTGTCTGCCAAAAATGAACAGACATCGATGCAAAATGAATGCTCGGGGCCTAAATCGCGAAGTTCGGGGTCCCGAAAATGGGCTGCCGAGCACCGGAAGTGGTGTTCAGCTGCGAAGTGGGTATCAGAAGCCCCAGTGTTCCTCGGAACTATAAAACAGAGGTGCATGCCAAAAACCGGAGAAATCGGAGATGGTTGGGCGGTCCCGAACCGAGGCACACGGCCTGACGGTCCCGAAAACCGGGAACCGGGCTCCGAAATGGGCAAAATGGCCTACGGCCACAAAACGTAGCCTACGGCCACTGAGAGATAGTCTACGGGACCACTCCCTCCCCTCAGGAAAGAAAACAGAGAAAATCGAGCCTGGTTCGCAAACCGAGACAAGGCACAGAAGAGAGTTCGGAAGTCCGGAGGCAGGGCGCACGGCCGCGACTCTGAGACTTCTGAACGAGCACAGTAGGCAATATCACCGAGCGCTCAATCGGTGACATCTGAGTCTTAAGGTCGGTCAAAAATGGGGTGTCTACAGTTGCCCCTCTTTGACAGAACTCGGAAGTCATAAGAATGACGGGAGTGAATGTCAAAGCCCAGAGACGACCCATTTTTGACAAGGCCGAAGACTGAGACAATCAAACAAGATAAACAGAGAATGTGTGCCCGCAGGCGTGCCCGCAGGCAGGGGGCAAAATGCAAAATGATAGGCGCGGAGCCAGATGATCATGCAAGTGCAACAAGCTGTGATGAAGCAAGTATTGACAAATAGATGCAACAGTTTTAAGCAAGAATGCAAAGCAACAACTACATTTCATGCAGTTAGGGATGCAGAAAGGATGTAAGAAAATATGCAATTCTCATTGCGTCTCACGCAGAGAAGGCTAAAAGTGACTACCGAGAATACCCGGAGTCTCACACACAACATCTCTCCGCGTATCACACACAGGAGAGAAGAAAGGAAGGCAAAGAGAAACCTCATCAGCGTAGTACACGTGAGGGAGGAAAGAAAGGCAAAATTTCTCAGCGTAGTACACGCGAGAGAAGAAAGATAAAAGCAAGGTGAAACCTTATCAGCGTAGTACACGCGAGAGAGGAAAGGCGAAAGCAAAAAGAAACCTCTCAGCGTAGTACACGCGAGAGAGGAGAGAAAAGCCTCTCAGCGTAGTACACGCGAGAGAGGAAAGACGAAAGCAAAAAGAAACCTCTCAACGTAGTACACGCGAGAGGGGAGAGAAAAGCCTCTCAGCGTAGTACACGCGAGAGAGGAAAGACGAAAGCAAAAAGAAACCTCTCAACGTAGTACACGCGAGAGAGGAGAGAAAAGCCTCTCAGCGTAGTACACGCGAGAGAGGAAAGACGAAAGCAAAAAGAAACCTCTCAACGTAGTACACGCGAGAGAGGAGAGAAAAGCCTCTCAGCGTAGTACACGCGAGAGAGGAAAGACGAAAGCAAAAAGAAACCTCTCAACGTAGTACACACGAGAGAGGAGAGAAAAGCCTCTCAGCGTAGTACACGCGAGAGAGGAAAGACGAAAGCAAAAAGAAACCTCTCAACGTAGTACACGCGAGAGAGGAGAGAAAAGCCTCTCAGCATAGTACACGCGAGAGAGGAAAGAGAAACAACGCAAGTAAAAAGGTGCACAACAATGTGGGCGAAACATGCATGACAACGCAAGTGAAATGTGTGCATAACAATGCAACCGGGATGTGCATGACAATGCAAATGAAGTGGGTGCATAACAATGCAATTTGAAACGTGCATCACAATACAAGTGAAGAGGTGCATAACAATGCTAGACAGATGTGCATAACAATGCGAGTAATGAGCATAACAATGCTAGTGAGATGGGTGCATAACAATGCAATTTGAAACGTGCATCACGATGCAAGTGAAGAGGTGCATAACAATGCTAGATAGATGTGCATAACAATGCGAGTAATGAGCATAATAATGCTAGACAGATGTGCATAACAACGCAACGAATGAGCATAGTGTGATTGATACACTAAAGGTGTGTGATGGATACACAAAAAGTGAATATGTGCGTGATAGATACACAAAATGGATGAAGTGTGATTGATACACTAAAGTGAAGAGAGTGTGAGTGACACACTAAGTGAAAATGTGTGTGATAGATACACAAAATGAATGAAGTGTGATTGATACACTAAAGCAAATGAAGTGTGTTAGATACACTGAGTGAAGCAAATAAAGTGTGATTGATACACTAAATGAATGATCTTAAATGGAAACTTCTTTGAATGAACCGTACATACAATATCGTGCATGACTGAGAAAGAAACTTGACAGGCACAATGCATTACAATGCATGATGCTTAAGGAAAGCAATAAATGGACAAAGCGGCGTTTTAGAAAACACCTCATGAGGTGAGTGGCGGTGAACCGCTTTACTCTGACGGGGATCCCCCTCGTGCTCTTCGAACACTTTACCTTTAACTCACAGTACAAAGGCTCTGAAATGCTGACAAGTAACAACATCTGTATGTAGGAGCTATGGCTGCTGCTTGCCTTCCTGATCATACTCACAACTTTCCCTATTCTCCAACGGGGTGACAGACTAGGTTGGTTCAGTATCCAGAATTGAGGTGCATACATGCTATCTCAACCTATGGGGCTTCCATACAGATTTCAAGCCGAGGGCACGCCTCTGGGTATTTAAACCAGACTTTAGTCTCGGAAATCCCGAACCTTTGCGTTCTAGGCCACGGCCATTCGAACTCTTGTTTCCACCGTCGCAGTTGGTCTCCTAGGAACTCATCGCAAACACAGTCAAGATGCATCTGGCAGGGGAAAAACTGAGAGAGCATTTCTGATTGCCATTCTGGCTTGAAGTAGACTTGATCTTGAGCTTGAGGTAGAGGCACACTCATACTTCAGAACATTGGCAAGACCTGAAGAGGTACACACGGAATATTTACTGAAGTTGGAACAAACTCAGATGCCCGACATTTTCCTCTTTTGCTTTTGCTTTGCAGCCCGAAACACATAGCTTCAGATAGGTCTTGGTTTTACTGTTCTCACATGACCTGGGTTGAACCCTGCAGTTTTATGAAAGAACAAATTCTGTTTTGCACAAATGTGGAGAACGGCACGGCACTCGGAGCACAAAACGATTTTTATTTTTGAAATTGAGAAATGAATTCTCAACCGGGTATTGAGCCTACGACTGAATACAGCACACTACGACTCAATAAGAAAACAAAAGGCACACAACCTAGACACATCGAGTAACACTCGAAACGACCCAAAACAAAATCGAGATAAAACAAAAAGATACGACACTCAGACGTGCACAGGGAGCCTGTTTCACCGGGTATATTTCCCACCCTTTCTTATTTGTGATTCTCACATCACTCGGCCCTCAAGCTCGGTTTTTCTGAAAAAGCCCTCTTCTCACTTTTTCTCTCATCGCACATCTCTCTATTCTTAAATCTCTCATTTTTCATCCCTCCCCTGGGTGGTTGATGGATAAACAGCAAGTTGAAGGCTCGGGCCCCTAGCATTCTGCTCGATTCTCTTTCTTCCGCTCACAGCTAGTGAATTCTTCCCACAGAGGGGTTGCACTACATTCGGGTGTGTAGCAAATCTGCAGCTGACATCGATTGATGATGCTTTGCTGGGGAGTTTGGACGTGATCAGATCTGTCCAGATGATGGAGTGGAATATCTTGGCCCATTCTAGTTCGTGCTTCGCACTTGGCTTGATACCTCGTTGCGTGGAGGATGTGAGAGAGCTTTCAGCCCTTTGTTGTGCCCTTTCTGGCGGATACGGTGCCCTTTTTGGCAAGCGCGTTGATAAAGGGAAAAGACAGAAAACCTGACTCAACTGTGCCCCTAGTTCATCATTTTGACAATTTTTTATTTTTGAGCTTTCTACTAAAACAATTTTGACCAAAATGAGAGTTAGATTAACATGCTTGTTCGATTTTTGATTTGAAATCATGCAAGTCAGGCTATGAGCACTGAAAATTTTCCTTTTTTGGGTCCAAGAAATGGTCCAGTTTTTGGAAAAGATGAAACAATTTTCGAGAAGATTAGTCAACCTCAGTAAAAATTCTCAAAAACTATTTTTGCAAACGGCCACTGCTCAACGAGCACGGAACCTACTCTTGAGATGTGCAACCTCAGATCCGAAGGAAAATTGCCCCTTGTTTGAAGGGAACTGCATGGCAACGGAAAGTTGCCCCTTGTTTGAACGGCACCGCGGCGCATTGAATGGCAACGGAAAGTTGCCCCTTGTTTGAACGGCACCGCGGCGCATTTGTAGTCAGTCCTCAGAGTGCTGAACGCAACCAAACTCTCGGATACAGTGAAGACAGAAATGACTAGAACCATTGCATGGACACAATCGAATTTGAATTGTTCTACGGCTGGACTTCAGAATGAAGTTGCCTACGTATCCCAAAGATGGGAATCAAGCCTTACGTAGTTCGGGATTAAGGTACACTCGGGTATTTAACCTCTCCTTTTCATGCTCTAACTTTTGCCAAGGCGCCTGTTGCAGGTTTTCGACCTTGCGAGCTTTGTTTTTCTTTCTTTTCTCTTTTTCTATTCTTTTCATTCCTTTTTCTTCTTCTTCTTTTTTTGTGCATTTTTCTTTTCTTTTCTTTTTTTTTGCATTTTTTGTATCTTTGCATTTTTTTCTCTTTTTTTCTTTTCTTTTTTCTTCTTTTTTTGTATTTTTCTCTTGCTCTAACTTTTGCCTGGGCCGCCCTTCTGGGTTTTCGGCCCAGCGAGCCTCTCAAAGGGTAAAAGTGTAACAAGTCCATGCCAAATGATTCTGAGATGGAAGCCCTCTGTATCCAGGAGAGTGGCTGTTGTATTGATTTACAAAAAGATCCACCTTTGGCTCTCCGAGCACATCGGATGTTTTTTGCCCCGAGTTCGAGGGGTGCTTCTGATCTAGCTTTGCAAGCTTCTTTTGACGAGGTCTGATCCTCTTGATCTAACTTTGGTGCCTCTTGTTCGAGGGCTGCTTCAAATTTGGCCACACAGGCCTCACATCGTAGTTAACCGTTGAACATTCTGAGTTTGAGTTCAAGGTTTGGAAGCAAAGGGGTTGAGTCTCGAGGCTGAGAGTGATCCTAAGCTGCATAATCTCAAGAGCGATTCCACACATGTCTTCGCAGGACCGCGCAAAACATTTTTTTTTTTTTTTGAAAGTTTTTAAGAAAGCGACAAATCGCTCGCGCCGAAGACAGTGTAGGACCAATCTAGATCAAAGCTAGGGTCCTTCTCAGTACTCACACTAACATGCATGATTTCATTCATTAAGGGCTTAGCACGCCTCTCTTTCTCTCAAATAATCAAAGTTTTGTAAATCCCGAGGAATTCCTCCCTCTTTGTTTTCACCGCAGTGTTCAAAAGGTTTTGAAAAACTCAGGTCATTATGATGACTTCAAGGCATAAGAGAGCAGGTGGAATGCACTGCCATTTCATTCAAATCCCGGCACAACTAGCACACGGCAGAAGCAAATGTGAGAGCGTGAAAATCACTACTATTTCATTCAAAATCTGTTGGCACAACTGGCTCCCTGGCAGAAACAGACTCAAAACAAAACGAAAAGACAAATACAAAACAAAATGGTGACGCCCGAGGTAACACCCCCGAAATCACCCGACTCCTATACAACAGGACTGACTCGATACAACAAGACAGACCCAAAACAAAAGAGACTGACTCAAAACAAAAAGACTGACTCAGAACAAAACAACAAAACTGACCCAATACCCAAGTTAGAAAGCACAAAAACTGGTATTTGCACATTGCTCAGAACAGTGCGTGCCATTTCCATGTCTGGAGTTAATCGAGCGCCACCCGCAGCTGGTTCATCTCCCTGATCACATCACATTATCCCCCAAGTTCACCGATCCAGTGCCAATAGACTTTATAGGACCTGGTACGGGGATGACTCTGTTGTCAATCAGATTTTGTATCTCATGGCGAAGACGAAAGCACATGTCAGTGTCATGGCCAGCTCGCTGATGGAAGGCACAGTAGTCAGCTGGGTTATGTGAGAGAGGGGGTTTCTTTGGTAATGGTTGTGGCTCCAGTGGCTTCAGATACCCCTTTTTGATCAGGGCCCTCAAGGCCGTTGACAGAGACATGTACAGCGGGGTAAACACCCTTTGGCCCTGAGGTGGGTATTTGGCCGTTTGTGAGCTGGTTTTGGATGCACCGGTGAATGGGGTGGTCATTTTTTGTGTTGTGGTGGTAACCATGCCCACGTCTGAAGTTGTAGCAGCTGTGTCACCACTGGTGGTCGCATTCGAACTGTGGGTAAATGCCCTCTTAGGCTGTTCCTTCTCCTGGTCAATAAGGCCCTGCTTCATAGCGTCCTCAATCTGTACCCCCATTTCGTGTAGGTCCGCGAAGGTAGGAAAGGGTAAGACTATCATTTTTTGCATCATACTGGGCTGGAGGTTGCGCACAACTATCCTTATCTGGTCTTTGTCAGAAGGCCTTGTAGTCATCATTGAGGCCTTTGATCTCCATCTCATCACGAACTCTGAGAAACTCTCGTTTGGTTCTTGGCGAGTGGCTTCGAGATCACGAGTTGTGACCTCGATCTGTGTGTTGTAGGAGTATTGAGCAATAAAGGCCTCAGCCAGCTCTTCCCAGTTCCGTTTCACAGGGTCCTTCAATTTTGCATGCCAGATTGCGGCTATCCCAGACATGGTTCGGCCAAAGAGAGACAACTTCTGAGCTGTGGTCAAACCCATTGGCTTCAAGATATTGGAAAATAGGTGGAGGTGCACCCTTGGGTCCCCAGAGCCGTCAAAGCGATCGATAGGTGGCATTTTAAACTGCTTCGGCAAGGTAACTACAGATTCAATATACCCGTCCTCTAAATCCGGGATGAGGTTTACTCCCTGTGTTCGTCTGAACAACTCCTCCAATTTATTGACCTTAAGTGCAGTTGGGTCAACCTTAAACTCACAGGGCGTGTCCACTGGATTAGCCGGTGCATTAGACAACTGAGGTGGGATTGGCAGTGGGACTGGCCCTGTCGGAACATCCGTACTTTCTTGGACGTGAGCTGCCTCTCTGGGTATTGGAACCATAGGTGGGGGTGGAGCTGGGTGCGAAGCAGACGCTCCATCTTGTTGGGGTTGCTGTTGCTGCTGAAGTTTGGTGAGTAAGCCCGCTTGTTGAGCCAAAACCTCCGCTTGGCGGGTGGTAAACTCTGCCCGACGAGCAGCATCCTGTTGCATGGCCTGCATGGCCTCTTGGAGTTGACGCATCTCCTCCTGCATATTAACTAAAAGCTGCGGATCCGAACAGAGGTGATGTGACTGGTGACTAACGGATCGGATGAACCGGTGAGTCCTGATTGGCCTTTCTTTGTCTTGCCTCAGCGGAAGAACACTGGTTTCCCTTGAATCAAATCTCTGACCTCGCAAGGTCTATCAGCACTAGTCCAATGTACCTGGGGGATATTGGAGCCCTCTGAAGCTGTGGTTCCCAGACTACCCTAGCAAAAGAGAAAACATGCAGCATCTCAGCCTGACTTCACCAGAACAGATATGAACAAAGCTGAATGAGTGTGCTCTCTACTGAATTCTGCCCAAATCTCTGCCTTGTAAACTGATACCCTCGGGTAAAACTGACTCCCAAAATACTGATGCCCGCAGGCTTGATACCCAAAATACTGAATTGGTGCCCGCAGGCCTGATGCCCAAACTCAACTGATGCCCGCAGGCCTGATGCTCAAACTCAAACACTGATACATGCATTCCCTGTAGAGCCGCACTCTAACAAGCACATAACAGATAAATGAGAGCCAAAACACCCCTATGTTGGGGTAGGGTTTCCCTGTCCTATTTTGTCAGGAACTAGGGTTTCACTACGCACGCAGCGTTTTCAAACAACCTATAAACGGGTAAGCAACCTGTCCTAGTTTGGAATGGTCACTATAGATCCGAATATGCACTAGGTCGAATGGTCAAAAAGGGTGCCCCGGTAAAATCGGGGTTTGTGTTCCCATGCTGTCAGAGCCCAGAGCCGATCAGCCTTATGGTCATGACTTGACAAGACAAGCCTCCAGCAAATCGTTCGGGAATGGCATATGGCAAACACGGTGTCCTAGGCGCACCAATGCAAATGCAATGCAAAGAAACCCACAGGTGTAGTCAAAAACAGATATCATGAGTTCGAGTCAAGTTCTCTAAATCCCCAGCAGAGTCGCCAGAAACTGTAACAAGGCCGCGAGGGACCTCGCTACAGTTCGGACTCGATTTTGTTGCGGTTCTAAATCTTGAACCAAAGAGTCCAACTCTGGCAAATCGTTTTGAAGAAAAACAGATTTTTTTTTGAAAGAAGTGCCAAACATGGACTGCTTTGCCAGATAACAGAGTCGCCACCTAAATATTTTTAAAATGGGAAATTTAGGAAACCCTGACTCGGTGCCGAAGGCCACGTGTCCGTCATCACCAAAGTTGCCTCGGCTCGGGAACTTGGGTACGATTGGGGAAGGTCACATCGTGAGCACCCCCGCTCGCCCGGTCAAAGACCGGCCTCTACTAACCATGATATCTGCTTTTGAAAACATTGTATGCTCTTATTCCGGTTATTAGCCTAGATTACTATGTGATGCTCGCAGCAAACAAGTATAGACTGGGCCGTCTGAATTGGAACAAAACATTTCATGTTTGTTTGTTTGAAAATGGTGTGAAGGTGCTACCCGCAGGTAGGCTAAAATGCGGATTTGCCACCCTCCGGTGGGCTTAGAAAACATGATGTTGCCACTATCTAGTGGGCTTAAAACAAACAGTCGATGAATTGTCCCAATTCAGATAACCCAACCTTCACCCACAGGCATTCAGGCAGTTATATCACATAAGCAAATAGCCTTATGGCAAGCATGCTGTTCATGGCAACACTCACACGCATGCAAGGATGCTAAAGCATAAAACTCACCGAGTACTCCAAGCCAAAACAAAAAACTGATTAGGAATCATGCATGATCCTAAATACACAGAATTGCCTAATGCAACACATGCAAAGATGCAAACTATAGCAGGCTCGGCTATTCTAAATATGGCATATGAGATGCAACAGCTATCAAGTACTCAACTTGGAATTGAAATACAGATGCAGTTTGTATGATGCGCCGAGCCCGGTGCGTGCAAAATAGATGAATGATGCAAACATGCTGTCATGCTGTATGCTAATTGAAATATGCCCTATATCTAACCATTGTAAGCGGATAAATAAAAGGGAGAAAGAAATGGGGGTTGGAAGACATACATCACACTCACACACCCTTATTACAGTTGTGCCCTCGCGCAGAGGGTCCGAATAAATATACAGTCCGAATAAAAGAATAATACAGATTTCTAATTAATTAACAAATTAAACTAAGAAAACTGTAAAACTGGCATGCAAACCAGGGACTGCCTTGCTGTTGCTCCGGATGATGAAATGATGCATGCCCGGATGCTTTTGCGCGGAAATCCACGGCGGTGCCCCGATTAGCCTCTGTTTGCATTTTTCTCGAAATGCGTGCCGGACTCCGAAAAGTTGCTGATTCTTCATTTTGCTGCAACAGAGAGCAGGAAAGGGGCATAGCAATGTATTTCACGAATATATGCATGCCTCGATCCCCGTGCCACCAATCACGCATATCGATGCATAATGGCCGAGGAGCCGAATTGCACAACTCAATATAGGATGAATGCATATGAACGCTACAACAAAACCTAACTCCATCATGGGTAATCCGGAGTGTCGGTGACTTGGGAATTGGGACCCGTTCCGTCACTCAGGGTGCGAAACGTGCCTCGTTTCCCGTGCAATATGCATGATATGCATGGGATGCAACTAAGATACAGTCTAGTATGCACAATGTTAATAAAAAGATGGGATGTCTCGACATGCATGCCCGCAGGCACGCAAACCGAGAAAATTCATGAATGCAATCTAAGATACAACCTAGTATGCACTATACTGAGAAAATGGGATGAAAATGAGATGCCTCGAAAAGCGTGCACGCGGGCACGCAAACCGAGGCCATGATGTGAGATACAAATCGGATAAAACTGAAGTGCCTCGAAATGCGTGCACACGGGCACGCAAATTGAGGCGATGGTGAAATGCAAATCGGATAAAACTGAAGTGCCTCGAAATGCGTGCACACGGGCGCGCAAACCGAGGCAATGATGTGAAATGCAAATCGGATAAAACCGAAGTGCCTCGAAATGCGTGCACACGGGCACGCAAACCGAGGCGATGATGTGAAATGCAAATCGGATAAAACCGAAGTGCCTCGAAATGCGTGCCCACAGGCACGCAAACCGAGATGATGATGAAATGGAAATTGGATAAAACCGAAGTGCCTCGAAATGCGTGCCCACAGGCACGCAAACCGAGGCGATGATGAAATGGAAATCGGATAAAACCGAAGTGCCTCGAAATGCGTGCACACGGGCACGCAAACCGAGGTGATGATGTGAAATGCAAATCGGATAAAATCGAAGTGCCACGAAATGCGTGCCCACAGGCACGCAAACCGAGGCGATGATGAAATGGAATGAAATGGCATACGGAATGCCACGATGGGCTTACACCAACATGGGAGAGCCTCAGCTCACTCACATAGGAGGCCGTCGGATAAAACGGAGATGCCTCGAGGTGCGTGCCAAACCGAGGCAATGATAAAATGAGATAGAAATGCAAATTGGGCTTATACTAACATGAGTGGACCTCAGCCACACTCACATCAGATGCCGTTGGATAAAAAAGAGATGCCTCGAAATGCGTGCACCCGGGCACGCAAACCGAGGAATGCATAAAATGGCATACGGAATGCAAATTGGGCTTACGCCAACATGAGAGGGCCTCAGCCACACTCACACAAGCTGCCGATCAATCAAATCGGAGTGCTTCGAAGTGCGCGCCGACGGGCACGCAAACCGAGGCAATGCATTAAGGCATGAAATGACATGGGAAATGATATGCAAGCATGCAAACCGAATTTCAGCACCTAAGTAAAGGGGAAAACAGTCCCGAAATGATACGAAATGACAACCGATGCATGAAATCATCCCGAAATGTGAATTTAAGCGCCCGAAATGGCCTACGGCTATGCCAAACATGCAAAAATGGCACATGACATGCAAACCAGTAGCAAGGCAGTCCCAAAAATGGCATTTTTCCAGTACAAAACATGGCCAAATTGTGAGCATAGATATGGCAACAATAGCTTGCAAAAATACGGAAAAAAAAAGGATTTACAAAGCAAGTGATATCTACAATGCTCAAACCCAAAAAATCAGTTCTACAACATTGAAGATGGAACAAAAATATGCACAAATACAAGAGATGACAACCTCTAAATCAGTATGTATATATGCTAAACATAGCATGCAAAAAGGGGCTATAAAGAGAGTTATCATGAGCAATGACCAAACCACTTAAGACCCTTGACAAAAAGTGTAGAATAGACCAAAAAAAGACACTCTCTAAGCCTGATGGAGGCTCAAAACAGTAGCTAAACAGGTCTAACAAAGCATGCAAATTTACGGTAAAATGAAAGAATTTCAAAGGAAGTACCAAAAATATACACCAAATGTCTTAAGACCCTAAACAAAACATGACAAGGAGACAAAAATAAGGCTTTATCTAGGCCTAATGAAGGCCAAAATCCGGAGCCAAATGAGTCTAGCAAAGCATGCAAATTAGTGGCTTAAGGAGGGATATTGAAAGAGGTCTATCATGGAGACACCAAATGAAGTTGAGCCCTTCTAAAATGTTGTAGAGGGGCTCAAAATGAGCACAAAAACAGTAGGTGTCAAAGCCAAAAACTAAAAGGAAATAAAGTAAATATTTGACTCAAGATTATGCAAGAAAAAGGGATTTGAATGCTTACCCTTGAAGACAATTCTTTTGCTGCCTTGTAGCCTCAATTTGCTGATCCTTAGGCCTTGAAGAAGCTCCCTTTGTTGCTGAAATGGAGATGGTGGAGGTAGAGCTTGGAGTTGATGAAGGAATGGAAGCAAACTTGGATGTTTGAAGCTTGGAAATGGAGAGGGAGAGGAGAGGTGTGTATGGAGCTCTCAAAGGGTTTTTTTCTTCACCCTCCCACCAGCTGGAAGCTGCTGGTTTTTATGGCCAAAAAGGTGGAAATATCTTTCCCCAAATATCTAGATATTTTGAGGGCAAAATATCTAGATATTTTGAGGGCAAAAAAAAAAAGATTTTGTTCGGCCACGAAGTGGGCATCTGAGACCGCAGTGTTCCTCGGAATGATGAAACAGAGGTACCTGCCAAAATTGAACAAAAACTAATGCAAAACGAAAGCTCGGGGACCAAAACCGCGCGGGGTCCCGAAAATGGGCTGTAGGCACCGGAAGTGGTGTTCGGCTGCGAAGTGGGTCTCAGAGACCCCAGTGTCCCTCGGAAGGACCAAATAGAGGTGTCTGCCAAAAATGAACAGACATCGATGCAAAATGAATGCTCGGGGCCTAAACCGCGAAGTTCGGGGTCCCGAAAATGGGCTGCCGGGCACCGGAAGTGGTGTTCAGCTGCGAAGTGGGTATCAGAAGCCCCAGTGTTCCTCGGAACTATAAAACAGAGGTGCATGCCAAAAACCGGAGAAATCGGAGATGGTTGGGCGGTCCCGAACCGAGGCACACGGCCTGACGGTCCCGAAAACCGGGAACCGGGCTCCGAAATGGGCAAAATGGCCTACGGCCACAAAACGTAGCCTACGGCCACTGAGAGATAGTCTACGGGACCACTCCCTTCCCTCAGGAAAGAAAACAGAGAAAACCGAGCCTGGTTCGCAAACCGAGACAAGGCACAGAAGAGAGTTCGGAAGTCCGGAGGCAGGGCGCACGGCCGCGACTCTGAGACTTCTGAACGAGCACAGTAGGCAATATCACCGAGCGCTCAATCGGTGACATCTGAGTCTTAAGGTCGGTCAAAAATGGGGTGTCTACACAACCATACTTCCATACAATTCAAGGCTAAAAATATAGCTATTTGGTTAAATGACAGCAAATTCATTATACCAAAAATTTTATGTTTTCCGTATATCCATGGAGATTTTCTTCTTGGAAATAATTTTATATATAAATACCTTCCAATGCAAATACAGGAAAAAGCTATTTCATTAAGCATAAACCATGTCTTAATTCATATTCCCTTGTTAGAACAACATAAATACATTTGTGATAAAGAGTTTGCGCCCGTGCCGCGTGGTGACTTAACTCCCATCATCAAAACCATTGATGAATCACACTGGATTTATAAAATTTTAGAAGAAAATTTTAGTGAACATCCATTAAAACTATGGCAACGTAGCCCACGTTATTGTAGTTTAAAATTGAAAGACCCTAATGTTATCATTAGAGTAAGACCAATGATCTATACTAGACAAGATATAGATGAATTTGATATTCAACTCCAAGAACTTTTAGACAAAAAGTTAATTGAAGAAACCAAAAGCCCTCACTCTAGTCCAGCTTTTATGGTAAGAAACCATGCTGAAATTAAAAGAGGAAAAGCCCGAATGGTAGTCAACTATAAACGGCTAAATGAAAATTTAGAATTTGATGGATATTTTATTCCACGAAAAGATGTTTTGATTAACTTAACCAAAGGATCAAAAATCTTTAGCAAATTTGATTGTAAAAGTGGATTTTGGCAAATTCAATTGACTGAAGAGTCAAAAAAATTGACAGCCTTCAGTACACCTAGAGGACATTACCACTGGAATGTTATGCCTTTTGGGTTAAATATTGCACCACAGGTATTTCAACGGTGGATGGATACAATTTTTAAAGACCTTAAAGATTGTTGTGTAGTCTATATTGATGATATACTTATTTTCTCTAAAACCAAGGAGGAACATAAGAAACATTTAAAATTAATTTGTGAAAAATTTCAAAAACATGGAATTATTTTGTCTCCAAAAAAGATTGAACTAGAAAAAGAATCAATTGAATTTTTGGGAATAATTTTAGACCAGAAAGGTTTGAAATTACAAGAACATATTTTGTCCAAAGTACGAGATTTTCCTGATACTCTTGAAAATATAACACAATTACAGAGTTTATTAGGCATTTTAAATTACGGACGAAATTTTATTAAAAATCTTTCAAAAATAGAAATTCCATGGTTAACCAAATTAAGGAAAAATGTTATTTTTGAATGGACAACAGAAAATGTTGCTTTAATCAAACAAATTAAAGAACATGTTAAAACTTTACCAGATGTTTATCTTCCTAAAACAGGTGATAAATTAATTCTAGAAACAGATGCCTCAGAAGTATGTTGGGGATGTGTTCTTAAAGCTATACCCTGTAATTTATGGCATGATAAAGAGATACCTTTATCAGAAAATGGGATTAGACCAAGAAAAAATTCAATACCCATAAAATTACAAAAAGAAGAATTAATTTGCGGATATAATTCTGGAACATTTAAACCAAATGAACAGAAATATATTATTTTCGAAAAAGAATTACTTGCAATAAAATTGGCAATAAAAAGTTTTCATATTTATTTAGCCCCAGAAAATTTTATTGTACGCATTGATAATAAGGCAGTAAGAGATTTCTTAATCAATAAAAAATCTATTGAGCAAGGAAGACGACTAGCCTGGTATAATAAAATTTCTGAATATACCTTTGAAGTAGAACATCTTAAAGGTACTAACAATTTTCTTAGCAGAAATTGTTTCAGAAAATTAAATTGCTAAACAAGTAAATTTAATTTTTGCAGAAGACCTCTAGACCAAGAGGAAAACAATGGATAAGGGTAAACAACCCGCTCAAGGAGATTGGGTGACAATTGCTAAAAAAGCAATACCCCGAGAAGAAAAAGTTTATGTTGTATTTTCAGGAAGACAACCTGGAATTTACACAGACTGGAATGACGCCAAACTGCAAGTTTGTGGATATTCAGGAGCAAGTTATAAAGCATATGATAGCATGACCAAAGCTAAAAAAGCTTTTTACAGTGCACCAGCCATGCCTATTTTTCAAAGGAATCAAATGAGAACTAACCCAGTTCCAACTAATATTCAGACATCTAGACCAGATGAATCTGAAATAAAAATTTTTTTCAACCCTGGTATATCCAGAGAAATTTATACAGAACTCAATGGAGTTTGGAAAACTCACATTGTAGACAACAAAGTGAAATTTCGAAAACACATGGGAGTTTTGGCCAACAAATTAGCTGAGCAAACAGCTAAACTAAAAGATTTGCAAAATCTTTGTTTCAATATTCTTAAACAAATGAATTGGAATGAAGATTTTAATTTTGAAAAAATAAACAATTTTCTTCAACTATCAGACCTCATATCAGATGAGTTTTCTGATCTAGGTTTTGAACAAATAAAAAGAATTTGTCTTTTTGAGAAAGCAAGAACTTTGCTTCCAAAAGAAATTTTTATTTTAATCAAAAATCGAGTTGAAGATCATCATGATAAGATTAGACAAATCTTAGAACGATCTTATGATAAATTAAATTTGAAAGATGGAATTCCCAAAATAACCATCATGGCAAACCATGACTTGTGGTTTTTTGAGGATATAGATTGGGGAATAACTAATCAAGTTATTTTTCAAATTCTAGATCCAATCCAATGGATAGATTTTCCAATGATCATCAAAGCAATGCTCTCATGGATAGTAAAAGGCTTTCGATGGAGCAAATATTTTACTTTCTGGATTTCCAGCACTGTTGGTTGGCGAGAACGAGAACATTTTTCCAACTATACCAGATTTGGTATCTTAAAGAAACTGAAGATTTTGAATTTGAAGATGATTATTTAGATGAAGATCACCGGAGAGAGCGATTGGAAAATATCCAAAAACTTTCTTTAACAGAATATTGGATAGACAGTCTAATATCTGTTTCACAAGCAGCGTCCAACATCTATGGCTCAGCAAAATTGCCATTCGTGGTTACAGATGGAAGAATATTATTTGTAACCCATTTTCCCATCACATATCAAAGGTCTCCAACGCAAATTAATGAGGCTCTTGACATGTTAATAAATCTCAAAAAGAGAAATAATTTGGACCTTCCGTTGGAATTAGCCATGACCGCGGATGATGTAGAACATTTTCGGAATGAGCAATACAGCCAAGATCCGGATTCTCCTCCATCAGAGACTGATGAAGAATATCACAATCTCATCAACAGGATGGAAGCATAGTGGACCCCACTATCAAATGCAGCTGTCTCCTGATCGACTCCAACCTTATCCAGGACACGTGGAGCAACCTGCATTATTTGGCGGAAAGGGATCAGTCACATCTTTTCAGCCGACGCTAAATGACAAAACAGCTCAGCCAACGCTTATCTACAACAGTCTATCTCTTTGAAAACCGGGGAGGTTTGAAATGGAAGAGTGGTGGAGTAGAGAGTAGTAGTAACTTCTGCAGATCACTGAGTTTTTAGCATTCGTGTAGAGAGAGAGAGAGAGAGAGAGAGAGAGCTAGGCTGATTTCGCTGACTATACCATTTTCAAAATTTTAGTCACACTTTGAGGTGTGTTTTTATCTTTCCATTATAGGGTAAAACGGTTTTAAAAATGTGTCATTTTTTGGAAAACGACTTCTGAAAAGTCGTGTTTTGTGATTAAAATAATAATAAAATTTGAACATAAAAAACGACTTTAGAAAAGTCGATTTTAATTAAGTTTTTAATTAATTCTAAATTAATTAAAAATGGTTTTGGTAAAATCGATTTTACATTAATTTTTAATTTTTTTTAATTTATATTTTTAACATAAATATTTTTTGACCAAAAATATGTTTAATAAAAAACGGTGTTAGAAAAGTCGTTTTAGAAAACGGTTTTGGTAAAACCGGTTTTACATTAATTTTTAATTTTTTTAATTTATATTTTCAACATAAATATTTTTTGACCAAAAATATTTTTAATGAAAAACAGTGTTAGAAAAGTCGTTTGAGAAAACGGTTTTGGTAAAACCAATTTTACATTAATTTTTAATTTTTTTTAATTTATATTTTCAACTTAAATATTTTTTACCAAAAATATTTTTAATAAAAACCGGTTTTAGAAAAGCCGTTTTTACATTACTTTTTTTTAATTTATATTTTCAACATAAATATTTTTTGACCAAAAATATTTTTAATAAAAAACAGTTTTAGAAAAAAAAAATTTAATTATTTTTTCTCATGTGGGAAGGTTGGACTTGGGAATCAAAAGATGAGTAAGAGAGCAGCAATTCCAATGCTTTCAAAGATGGGTTTCTTTAGAAAATTACACCACAAATAAAAATAAAAATTAAAACGTAATGCTTACTTTGAGTTTTCTAAAACATTTTTAAAAAAATTCTATTTTTTTATTTTTCGTATTTTTTTGTTTTTGTTGAATTTTTTAATATTTTAAGTTTTTAAACATACCTAGCATCAATACACTAAATACCAAAAATACAAATAAAAAAAAAAAAAATTCAGTACGTTTTTCATATTTTTGTGTATTTATTAATTTTTGAAAATATTTTTTTACAAATATTTTACTTTTTAAACACATTTAAGTAAAATGCATCTAAAAAAGTAAAAAAAAAATGCTTAAAATTTTAAAAATATTCACTAAAAACAAAAAACTCAGTTTTCAAAAAACTTAATTCAGAAAACTCAAACCTAGGGTTTGTTTGGTTTGTATCTCAAGATATAATTTTTGAGAAATTTTTTTAAAATTTTTTGAAAAAAAAATTTCAAAATCACTTTTTAAAAATTTCCAAAATTTCAAAGTGTTTACAAAACCCACCCTAGAGTGGGAATAAATATTTTATGTTTTAAATATTTATTTATTTTTTTAATGTGCACTATATTTCGGGGCTTTTCCCATATTAAGCCAATTTATCATCTTAATTCCCAAACTAGGCCTAGTTTGGACGGAATTCCCAAACTAGGCCTAGTTTGGACGGAATTCCCAAATTAGGCTAAAGCGCTATTAAAAAATACGTTTTCACTGTTTGGGGCCGAAAATTTGATGAACATTGAAAGCGCTATTAGAAACCACGCTTTTAATTAAGAAAGCGTGGTTGCAAACCACGCTTTTAATATATATTTTTTTAAAATTAAGAAAGCGCTATTAGTAGTGTAGTTTTTTGTAAGAATGAGAACGTTATTTGTTATATTCAATGAATAATGGTTACATTATTGGGTTCTCACGATTGAGAAGATGAACAAATTAAGAGAATGTGTATTTCTCCTAAAATAAATTTTGTCAACATTTTTGTAATAAAACTTAATACATAATATAAGAAGTCACTAATTTACTAAATACTCATACAGGCATGAAAACAACATAACTGAAGTTGCAAATGTAACAGTTTTTAGTTACATAGGTAGTACAGACATAAGTCTCCCACAAAAATACATTCTGGACACCATGAACTGAACACACAATACATACATCCTAGACACCCTAAATTGAACACACAATACATAAATATAACAGTTAGACAGATAAATATTAGGCAGACAAGCTGACAAACTCATTACGGAAACACTTAGTCTAACACAGACATTACATATTAATGCAAGTTGTTATATTGCCGAAGTGTAGACATTAACACCCAATTCGCGCTTAAATCCGCAGGTGGCTCAGAGTTTGAATAATCCGAAAGCTCAGCGTCAGAGACAAGTTCAGGATCCTCCATGATACCATTGATAGCCGCAACATTTGGTTATGTTCTGTTCTTCTGGGCATCATTCTTAACTATGTGTAGCTGCATATCGCGGGCTAACCTACGGCGCATTTGAGAAATCTTACGTTGTAGTCTTTTACATAGTCGATCAACATTATCAGGATCTTCCTTTTGGATCTAAACAGAATCTGCTTTTGGCACCTTCAGTCGATTTTCCCGACATAATCTTTCCATTTGCACTCGCTCTATAAATAGTGCGGGCCACTTCAGAAGTCTAGCGTTTGTTAAACCATATCCTGTTTGATTATCTGATGGATCCTCCACCAAACCACATGGATCTCGATAGTACTTGGGCATGACAAAATGTCGCTTCCCAAACCTATCATGATAAGCACAAGAGGCATCTAACAAAGTAAATGGTGTTTCATCTTTAGCATCGTCACTTCCCCTTCCTTCTCCTCATCATGAACTGTCACCTCTTTACAAGTTCCTACCACGTCTGCGATTCCCACTCCCTCCCATGAACCATGTAGCCATGCTAATTTTTTAAAACAAATGAATGATAATTTCGTAGGGCGAAATGAGTTGTAAGGTTGTGTCTTCACCTTTAGTCGTTTATATAGTTGGTTATGAACGGCTTTAGAAAGATGCCTCTGCATGACAATCCCACATATACGAACAAGGTATGAGTTGTCACTAGAATGAAAAAACAGAGAAAAACAAATACTGTGTACCAAGTCACGTGACTTGACAATCCATCTGCATATACCGACAAAATAAGGGCATACTCACTGTAAGGTAAATAAGTGAATTCACTGTTGCCATGTGACTTTCTGAATTGAGAATCCCACATATATCAATAAGAGATGAGTTGTCACTGTAATCAAAAAATTGATCAAAAAATCAAGAAAACCAATGCCTGTGCACCAAGTCACCTGACTTGACAATCCATCTGCATATACGGACAAAATAAGGGCACGCTCACTGTAAGGTAAATCGGTGAATTCACTGTTGCCATGTGACTTTCTGAATTGAGAATCTCACATATATCAATAAGAGATGAATTGTCACTGTAATCAAAAAATCGAGCAAAAAATTGAGAAAACCAAAGCCTGTGCACCAAGTCACATGACTTGACAATCCATCTGCATATACGGACAAAATAAGGGCATGCTCACTGTAAGGTAAATCAGTGAATTCACTGTTGCCATGTGACTTTCTGAATTGAGAATCTCACGTATATCAATAAGAGATGAGTTGTCACTGTAATCAAAAAATCGAGCAAAAAATCGAGAAAACCAAAGCCTGTGCACCAAGTCACATGACTTGACAATCCATCTGCATATACGGACAAAATAAGGGCATGTTCACTGTAAGGTAAATCAGTGAATTCACTGTTGCCATGTGACTTTCTGAATTGTCACTGTAATAAAAAATGAAGCTTATGTAGGCAATGTTGTGTTTCACTTAGCTATGCATCATTCGTTGTCACGACCAACTATTTGTATTTCATTGAAAAATATGACTTTTTGAATTTTTGTTGTCATTTGGAATTATTTTAAAATCAACTTTTAAATATTCAATTTATAATATTTTGGGAAACATTTACAATCTCAACTTTTGAAATAAACTTTAAAATAATGGTGGATCTTGTGAGTGAAACGTGGGTTAGGTAGGAGTACTTGGCCACCAATGTTTGTGAATATCATGGTGCATTCAAATTTGTCCAGAAAACTGGTGCATTCAAATCTGTCCGGAAAACTTATGTTACATAGTAATTTTGGAAGTGTTGTTCTCTTTGGGTATAAATCCGAAAAATATGAAATCAGCGTTATTAGAACTGGTTACAAGTCTAGTTTCTTACATTTTTGCCCTTGCGTTGATTGCTATTCTATACTAAGAGAATCGTCAATTTCTTCAAAAAGTTGCAGAAAACAATATGTTTGGGTATAATTAATTGTAAATAGTGATTTTGACAAGCAAATCAAGTAAAACCCATTGGGTTTTAAACTTAGTCCCCCAGCTGGACCAACCACTTGGCTTTGACCTTGTTTGTCTAGGCCCCCAAGTTTAGTTTTCTGTCAACCCCCCATTCCTTACCAAAGTCATCATTTTGACTGGACTTCCAGGAATTAGAAGGCGACTCTTTCTTCTTTCCTGATGGAGATTGAAATTTTCACTACGCCAAAATTGGGCTTTAGCGGTGGTTTTTTACCGCCGTTAAAGGCTGTAAAACCGCCGTTAAAGTCTTTAACGGCGGTTTTGTTACCGCCGTTTATGCACGTGTCAGAAAAAGTACAACCGTCATAAAAAGGTAAATTACCGTCGTTAAAAGTCGACCAAAAACGGCGGTAATATAAGACCAAAAACGGCGGTTCTTTACCGCCGTAAATAGGTTCAAATTTTTCAAAAAATAATTCTTTCTTCTTACACTTCCCAAGTCTTGAACCCTCAACCTCTCATTCACCCACACCAACCACTCTTCATGAAATATATTTCCTAAATAAATATTTAAACATTACTTTTACTTTATTGTAGATGGTCATGTTCAACCCTAGCTACGCGTGGTCACCACTCACCGGAGCTCCGCCGGAGCTTCGCCGACAAAGACCGCCGCCATTAACGGCGGTAATGAGAGGGCTTTAGCGGCGGTTTCATTACCGCCGTTTAAAAATGGCTTTAGCGACGGTTTTTTAATGGCGGTTTCATTACCGCCGTTAAAGGGTCATTATCGGCGGTTTGTTAACGGCAGTAACGAAAACCGCCGTTAAAGATACATTAACGGCGATATTAACGGCGGTTTCGTTATCGCCGTTAATAGTATCTTTAAACGGCGGTAACGAAACCGCCGTTAAAAAAACCGCCGTTAATGTCCTGTTTTAGCGTAGTGTTTTTACGTAGAGGATCCCTATTTCACGAGTCCAAGTTAAGGGAAGCTTTTCACCGAGCTACCTGTTCTGTTTTATGTGTTTTAAGTATTCACATAATTCAACATACATTAATCCAGAACATTCATTAATTCATTGCAATTCAATAAAGAAAGTCATGAACTAATAAATGTGTAGTTATAAATGTAGTTATTTCATAAACTTCAGGTTCATAAAATAAATACTTGAAATACATCCGTACGTTAGATGAACAACAATATTGTCTTACACTCCAGATGAACAACAACATTGTCTTACACTCTAACAACATTGTCGTAGTCTAGAATCCATTAAGGAGCAATGCACCGATTGTTTATTTTTCCATGCCTACTGTTACAAGAATTTCGCAATTTCTTTTAAAATGGGAAACCCCTTTATCCAACTAAGCATTTATAACACTCAACATGTTCAAGTAATTAACTATTGAGAATTTATTAACATCAATAAAAGTTTTTGTTTTTTTTCCTAAATATTTTCATACACTTTCAAATCCTTTTGTTATTTCTCATGTTTTCGAAAAGTTTGAAAAGTTTCCAATTCTATTTTCATTTCCAACCTAACCGAAAGAACGTATGGAAACGAAATTTTGATCCTATTAGAGAAGACGGGAAAATTATCACATTTTAATAACAACATTTGATTTCTTTAACATCAATTTATAACCCAAGTTTGACATCACATATGCACACCCATACAGTACCACCGAACAAAGTACTAGCCAAAATTAACATCAAACAAAGAAAAAAAGAAAACAAAAAAACTTACTAAAAATTAAAATAAAAAGAAGAAAAAATAAGCACTTTTTCATATTTTTTATTTTTAGTAAAATTTTTTTCAGACTTCTCATAAATATTAAAAATTTAAGTATATTTATATTAGGTGCATCAAAATAAATAGATTTTTAATTAAAATCTAAAAAAAATCAAAAATAGATGAAGACAAAAATAAAAGCTCATTTGTTTTTTGTTTTTTTTTAATTTCTAAACTCTATTAGAATGTGTGTATTTCTTAAATTTAAATTTATCACAATAGTACCTGTAACCCCGTGCAAGGCATGGGCATTTTACCCTAGTATCTATATATCTGGCCCTAAAGGGTTGCACTCTATCACAAAAATATGGTTTTACCATAAAATTGTGTAACATCAGTAACAAAATGTATAATCTCGTTACAAATTAGCATAATAAAATGTCCAAAATTTTGTGGTTAATGATGTAAAAGTTTTTGGCTTAGTTACGATATTTTTTATTATGCCAATTTGTAGTTAGGTTATGCATGATGTAAAAGTTTATGGTTTTGTTGCGGCATTTTTTGTTACGTCAATTTGTAATAGGATTACACATTTTGTGGCAGGTGCATATGGTTGCATTTTCCATATATCTAGGCTTGAATAACTCAATTTAGATCTGTTGTTATTGCATACGATGTAATGGGTTGGGCTAGGCTGTGGGCTCATACAAGAAAATTGTGGGCTTATTGTAGGGCTTGGTCCAAACAGGCCAGACTTCTATATCTAGAGGCTCTGAATTATAGGATTTTCCTTTTTTCAAAAAAGGTTTGATTCCCTTATTAGATGTGGGCTTTTTCTTTTTATATTTGTTTTGAGGATCTTTCTTGCACATATTTATAATTTTCTTTTTATGTACTAAAAAAAATGTAATTAAAATACAAGGAAAAATATGTTAAGTTTGTTGTGAAGTTTTCTCAAACCTATTATATTATTATTTGAAGGCATTTGTTATTCCCAAACTTTTAGAATTATGAACTTTTTTATCCTGTTTTTTCTTTTTTTTCTTGCCATTTCTATTGACAAATTTAAAATCCAAATGTAGAAATTAAAATTAAATCTTCTAAAATATGCCCCTCCATTCCTCGGTCATTTGGCATATTAATTCCATGTTGATCATTCAAGAGGTAAAGTCTCAGAAAAATATGAAGTCCAAGTGTCCATCAATGGCCGTAGGGGGTTCGAGGACAATAACGTGATGTTGAATCACCAAAAACTCCAAGCAACTCATTGTTGTCCTTTGTTTTTAATCTTTCCTCAACCCACTTACAAAAATATATATATTTTTTGATTGGTATCCGGCCGTAATGACTGACTAATATGATCTCAAAAATACATATATATATATATTTGGATTGGTATCCGGCCATATTGACTGACTAATATGAGAGATCAATCCCAACGTAGTGGACAGTGGGACAGTGGGATTAAGGGAAGAAGAAGAAGAAGAAGAAATCATAGAGTCCACTCTTTTGCTTATGTCTCATCTCTTTACTGACTGACTATAAAGCTAGTGTTTATATGGGTCAATCGTAAATAAGATAGCCTCTTGCTTAAAAATGCTATATGTATAATTTGCATTTATTGAGACAAAATTATACTATTAATACGTCTTGAATGTGGAGATTTAAAAGGTTGAATTTGGATATTTTAAAGGTTTGGAATCACTAGGAACTCCAATGATGTGTTAAAAATACCAAGTAAAATAGATGGACTACTTGAAATTGACAAGTTGAGAGTTAGCGAGTTAGCAAAACTCTTACATCAATTCGAAGAGAAGATCAAAAGCTTTCACGAGGAATTTGTGTTAAGGATGTGGTCGTATTAGGCGGGGAATAATGTCACAACTTGGGAATTTTATCAAATATTTGAGTTACGAATTCGATTTTAGATTTATGTAAAATTTTGTAGAAATCCTTATAATTAGGTAGATAATTGTAGAAGTTTTTCATTATAAGGTGGTGGAAGGATGTAAATAGCTTTCATACTACTAGATCATTGAAATTTATACATATGTAGACTATTAATTAAAATATATAATAGGCAATCATTTGGTTATAATGGAAGAATTAGATAGTTTCCACACCATTGGATTGTTAATATTTGTATATATATCTAGACTATTAATTGAAGATTTGAAGGCCAAAGGCATCATTTGGCCAAACTAACAAAGCAATGGTAAACTCTCTGTACTTCCAATTCGAACTTTACTTCTTGTGAACTTGCTATTTTCAATTCAAACTCTCTCTACTTCCAACTCAAACTCTATACCATCCTGGAAGTCCATCAGGGTGAGTACCACATGCACACAAACCATGGAAGGCCATGGCCTCCCTGCCTAGTATGTATATATATATATGGGTTCATTTTATGAGACATGAACTACCTTATCTAATTTTCAATTTTATGCTCACAAGACATACGGCTATGCATTTAAAAAATTTGACTTTTAGAATTTTGATTTTTTAGGTGTATACATAAAATTTTGATTTTTATAAAATTTTGATTTTTTAGGTGTATTTCCCTAGTATATATAAAATTTTGATTTTTTAGGTGTATTAGCTTGTGGCCAAACGTGTGGTGTGTATACTTGTATAAATCTGTGTGTAATGTGCTCAGCATCTCCATTGGAGATGCCCCAAGGATCCTAATAATGAGCCAAGGCCAGTAGTATTGCCCCAACTAGGAATGGTGTAGGAATAGAACACCACAAATCCAATCCCACTCTACTTCATTGCTATTCCTACTTTTGTTCTAAAATTTTGCCCTATATTCCCAATACATTTCCAAACACAAGATTATGTCTCAAGATTTCAATATTTCAAAATTCCACTACATCTTGTGGCTAAGAGTGTATTGAAAAAGAGGAAAATAAGGATATTATATGATAAACAAAAAAGGAGTGAATAGAGATACAGAAAAAGTGAACTGAGATACAGAAAATCGTAAACTATATCCTACGAATAACAAAATTTGTAACTTTTCAATGCCCTAGATTCAGCAATGAAATGAAAACCCCAAATTTCAAAATTTAATGCCCTAACTTTTCAATGCCCTAATTTCGAAATTTAAAATCCCAAATTTGAAATGAAAACCCTCATTTATTCGATACAAACCTGAATGTGGGTGTTTGATGAAGGTGTTCCTCGTTTTTCCGGTGGTGTACTGCTGGCCGTTGTTCGTTGTTTCCTCTTCGTCGTCGGTCTTCCCTTCAGAGTTCGGCTGAGTGAGGGAGAAGAAGATGGGCTGGAAAAGAAGAAACGACTTTCGTAAAGGGAGAAGGAGATGGGTTTTGTGTAAAATGAAACGGCTTTCCGAAAACCGTTTTCTATTTATGATAAAATTATTATTTTAGGCAAACAATATTTATAAATTGAAAATTTTTTTTTAATAAAAATAAAAACGGTTTTACAAAAACCGTTTTCTATTTATTTTCAAATTATTATTTTAGGCAAACAATATTTATAAATTGAAAAAAAAATTAATAAAAATAAAAACGGTTTTACAAAAACCGTTTTATATAAACTTAAAATTAATTAGGTGTTAAGTAAAAATGGTTTTACAAAAACCATTTTCATGAAGGAAAATTTTATTATTTTTTTATTCATAAAAAACGGCTTTGCCAATGCCGTTTTAATGAAAACGGTTTTGGTAAACCCGTTTCACCCTATATTGGGAATAAAGTAGAAAACACAACCTAGAGTCGGACTAAAATATTCAAAATGCCACAATCAGGGAAATTGGCCAGAGAGCTATGCTCACTTCGTAGAGAATTTCATTTTACCATTTGTCGCTAGAATATTTTATTTTGGCGCTTATTTTTTATTTTGGTTATATTATTCATGACAGATATTATGTGTCGTGAAAAGTAAAATATTTTTAACGGCTAGCATATGTGTGTCATGGAAAGTGTATTTTTTAATAACTGACTTTTTGTGCGCCGTGAAAAGTTTAATATTTTTAACGGCTGGTGTACACGTATCGTGTATAGTTGATGTATTAATAGCATGTCATATGCACGTCATAGAAAGTTTTATTATTTACGGCTAACATTGCAAGCCGTAAAAAAATCTTCATTATTAGCATTAACGGCCTACGCAATGGACACGTCGTGGTTGAGAAATTATTTACAACATGCAAAAAAGGTAAGCCGTAAAAATGAGAAACCACGGCTTGCATTTATTGTATGTCGTTAATGTGGAGCCATAAAAACTCAGTTTTGTTGTAGTGGGAACTAAATGCTCTGTGTCCGAAGTGGAAAACTTTCCATTTTAAGTAATTTGTGCATTAATTGAAATAGAATATTTTATGCATTTTTTTGTACTAATGTAACTCCTAGGCAATTCATATTAATATTTGGAAGAGTATTGTAACATTTTTCAGATTTGTATTTGCATTCATGTTAACATCTGTTTTAGTTGCTTTTGTTACTGATGGTGTGAGATGTGTGTAGCTACTTTTCTTTTTGTGCGTGCTTTGGCATTAATATTCTTAGTAATCTTGTGTAGCTTATTTTTCTTTTTTCAGGGAAACAATACGTTGAGTATGACATGGGATTGTGTACTTTCTAATAGTTTGAAATACCCAAGGTTAATTTGACCTAATGTGACTATTTAAAATAACATTCAGTAGCTTGAACTTCTCATATTTATTTTTGTTATCTATTCACTGCACATCTTTTATTGGCTTTGTTTTTATTATTATTATGATTGGCAGAGACCGAGAGGATTGAAGGCCATGGAAAGCAGCATGGAGAGCGATTCAGAATGACGGTGAAGGATGGATGGGGCTTTCCTTTGAATTTTTATTTCTCTTCTTTTTTCTTTTTTTTTTTCCCTTGATCTGACTGGGGAGTTGGGTGTTTTGGTTTACTTTCTTCTTATTTTTTGTGTTAAATGGGGAAGTGGTGAGAGAGAGAAGGGGGTAATGTTATTTTGTGGCTTTGTATACAAGGTAGTAATTTTTGATTGAGAATTGTGAATTCAATTTTTGGATATGTTATTTTTGTGGGTTATGGTGATTGGATATTAAATTAAATAATGTTGTATTTGTTATTTGAATGGGAGTTATTATTTCATATTGGTGCTATTCAGTTTTATTACAAGTGTTCTTTTAGTTCAATCACATAAAATTAGCATAATTTCAAAAAAAAGAAAAAAAGAAAAAAAAGAAGATAAGACGGCGTTTCTAAAAACGCCACTATCATACTAACGGTTGGAATTTCTAAAATTAAAAAAACTATGACGACGTTTTAAAAACGTCACTAAAACTATAGTGACGTCACATCACAATATTATTATATAAAAATGAGATTCCAACCAACCTCCACCATTTTGCCAACATCTAACCACCAACAAATCTAAGGGCACTTTTGGTATTAAGACTGTGGGAATTGTTGACATTAATTTAAAAGTTAAAAAATTATTAAAAAAATATAAAAAAAATTAACAAAATATTTAAAAAAAATTAAAAAAATTATTTTCTTTTTATTTTTTAGTGAAAATTGTTGAAAAATCTAAACTAAGAAGGATATAATGTATTAAGTTTAGTGTATATTTTTTATTAGTGAAATATTCACATTTTGTGAAATAGTTTGGTGAGATACAGAAAATGTAAAGTAGAAAGCATGCAGTGTATAAGCAGATACAGAGAATGCAAAGTAGAAAGTACATTTGTTGAACAAATGAAAAGCAAGAAGAGCTAAACAGAAAGTGTAAAGCAAAAAGGGGGAACTAAGCTGTGTACCTCCCAAGCCCGCCAGTAGCCACTGATCAAGCTCCCACTCATGCGAGAAGTTGAGCTCATGTATCCGTACAAAGTGGTGAGACTGGCTCCGCCCCAGTCGTAGAACTGAACTCGCTGGAGCACTACCAAGGTGCTCAGCAGATATAGGCCCACAGTATTCCACCTGTTCGAGAACAAGGTCGTACCGAAAAGGAACATGAGGAAGCCTCTGGCGTACTATTCTGTCGCCTCGACTGTCTCGGGCTCGGACCCCCTATACTGCTCCTCGAACCAGCTATACCGGACTATGCCTGCCCAGAGTGTCGGTGGGTGTGCCCCAAGTAGTGCGGCCCATGCTGCCTCTCACTCTCCCATATCTGGGTCGAAAGGGATTGGATCGCCCCCTACGCCTAAGCCAGTGATCATGGTAAAGTCGTAAGGAGTCATCGTCATCTCCCCGGTGGTAGAGAAATAGAAGGAGTTGGTAGTGTCCCACCACCTCTCCACTAAAGCCCCTAAGAGAGGATGGCTCGCTACAACCCGCGTTAGGCTAGAGCAGAACAGATCGAAGCCTGTCTCGTCAATGATGTTGCGAACTCTAACTGGGAGCTCACCATACCAGTCTCGAGCAGTCGTCGTACCGTAGCCTCTGAAGGAGCGGGATCCGTCCTGCGGTAATGTATGAGATACAGTCAGATCAAGGCAATTTATACGGTCAGATCAAAACAATGCATGAGATGCAATCAGATCAAAACAGTGCAAGAAATGCAAACAGTTAAAGGTAGTACTGCAGAAAAACAGTGTTCGTACCTCTACGGCGATGGCCGACAAATGAGATGCTGGCTCTCTCAGTAGAAGGTCATCTGGTACATCCTCAGCGAAGTCGGTGAAGACTTTGATGCCTCATGTGACAGGTACTATGTGAGTCTCAGGGTGGTACCTCGCTGGGTCGAAAGGGCGTATGCTCGGTGGTAATAGCTCCGGCTCAGCCTCAAAGTTTGCCTCAAACTCTACTGGAGGAAGTGCGGGGAGGGCCCCGTCATGAAGGACATCATCCGCCATCTGAAATAGGTGCAAAATGAGCAAAAGTGAGGAAAAATGAAGAAAATGGGTGAAACTTTGAAAAAGTCAACCCTATGAGAGAAGAAAAAGTCAAAAAAAGTCAAAGCCCGGAAAAGTGCACAAACCTTGAGAGAAACTCGAGGGAAGTGAGCCTAGAACGGTGGAAATGAGGAAAGAAGCGTCGAAATCAAATTTTGATTGGTTCAAAGTGAAGAGAACTAGAGGGTTTTAGCGAAGAAAATGTTTTTAGGGTGTTGGAAAACACGTAGAACGTGTGGATCTAGAGAGAATGAGCACCTAGAGAGCAAGGGAGAAGAATTTCATGCAAGGGTTTGTGAGGAAATGAAGTGGCATCACTTGTTTTTAAAGACCCAAGTGTGAAAAGTCAAGTTTGCCCCAATCTGCCATCGATGGCCGGCATTGGTCTATTGGTGGCCGGCAGGTGGCCGGCGGCCTCCCCTGATGGTCGGCAAGGTCCCACAAGCTTCCTATGCCTCTTTGTATTTGATCTGTGTCCTCGAATTCCAATAGATGCAAGGTATGCTCAAAATTTGATTCAGAATGTCTTCGTGGAAGCTCAGAATTGTGTTTCCAGTGCGTGGCGATCATCGCTCATCAACTTGAACAAGGTGTATCCTTTTTTAACATACTGCAACTCTTCCGAGAGGTAAATCGAAAGTTGCTTTTGAGTCGTCTTTATCAACATGCTTTTGTCGTCGCATGAAATATGTTGCATAGAATGTGCATTGTTTTTTTGTCGTTGCATGGAATATGCATTGTGAATTATTTCATAGAACATGCGTCACCATGATTGCATAGAATATGCATGTTGCATTGAATGTGCGTCATTGATTATTTTGCATAGAATATGCTTCTATTTCATCTCTTGCATGTTGCGCATGAAGCATGCCTCTAACCTTGTGTTACGGTTATTCGTCTCGTATGGAATATGCATTTCTGTTGCATTGTACCTGTCAAGTTTCTTTCTTATGCAGGCACGATATTATATGTACAGTTCATTTAGAGGAATTCCAGGTAAGATCATTCCTGTCTTTTGAACACCTTGTTTTGGTTAGAAGCATTCGGGTATGCCTGGTGCTTACACCACACCTTGTTTTGGTTAGAAACACTTGGGTACGCCCGGTGTTTACACCACTCCTTTGTTGGTTAGAAACATTCGGGTACGCCCGGTGTTTACACCGATACCTTGCTTTGGTTAGAAACACTTAGGTATGCCTGGTGTTTATACCTCCCTCCCGATTAGAAGCATTGGGTCGTGTGCCCGATGCTTATACCTCGTTGGTTAGAAACATTCAGGTATGCCCGGTGTTTACACTGACACCTCATTGGTTAGAAACACTCGGGTGCGCCCGGTGTTTACACCGACACCTCGTTGGTTAGAAACACTCGGGTGCGCCCGGTGTTTACACCGACACCTCGTTGGTTAGAAACACTCGGGTGCGCCCGGTGTTTACACCGACACCTCGTTGGTTAGAAACACTCGGGTATGCCTGGTGTTTACACCGACACCTCGTTGGTTAGAAACATTCGGGTATGCCCGGTGTTTACACCGACACCTCGTTGGTTAGAAACACTCGGGTACGCCCGGTGTTTATACCACTCCTCCGGTGAGAAGCGTTTGGGTCGTGTGCCTGACGTTTATACCTTGCGTTGGTTAGAAATATTTGAGTACGCCCGGTGTTTACACCGACACCCTCCTTTGGTTAGAAACACTCGGGTATGCCCGGTGTTTATACCTCTCCTTTTGGTTAGAAGCATTTGGACCGTGTACCTGACGCTTATACCTCTCTTCCAGTTAGAAGTGTTTGGAATGTGTTTCGACGCTTATACCACTTTATTTTGTTTAGAAACATTGGAACGTGCTCTGATGTTTATACCACCTTCCGGTGTTTGCACCGCTCCATTTTTCCTCTCGCGCGTGGTGCATTAGGATGCTTTGGTTAAATGCATCTGGACGAATTTCGATCCTTATACCGTTCTTTGTTTTGATTGCATAATGGTTGGATGTGTTTCACTTGTTATCATTACTTCTTTTCTCGCGTGTGCCACCCGTTGGGATCTTGTTTGCCGCCTCAGGTGCGCCCGACGGTTGTTGTTCTTTACCTTTTCTGCGTAATGCGCAGTTAAAATTGCATAATTTTCTTACATCCTTTCTGCTTGAAAGGTGGTTTGGTTCATGTTTACTTGCTTATGTATGAGTTTGCTGTAGCATTTCTTTGCATAACATTTGCTTCTAAATGCTTCATTACAGCCTCATTGCATGATCATAAGTTATGTGCTTGCATTGTGCACATCATTTGCATTCTGCCCCAGCCTGCGGGCGCATCTATATATTATTATCTTGAATGTCTGTCTAAGTCTTCGGCCTTGTCAAAAATGGGTCGTCTCTGGGCTTTGACATTCATTCCCGTCATTTCATGACTTCGGAGTTCTATCAAAGAGGGGCAACTGTAGACACCCCATATTTAACCGTCCTTAAGACTTGGATGTTCTTACAAGTACATCCAGTGACAAGTTTGATTGCTCGTCGAGCACTCGAATTCCGTGACAGAGCGCCACAGGTTTGAGCTTTCCAAACCTTGCATCAATTCTATCTTATTTTTAGACCATGTTTTGGTCCTTCCAGCATGTTGCTTTTGGTGCATTGCCACTATGATAAGGCACTGTCGGCCATGGACTTTGGCTTACCGGCCATTGATGTGCCCTGCCGGCTATCAATGAGCCCCTACCGGCTATCACTGATGGCTGGCCGGCCACCAGTGCATTAGTAGATATTTTCTGATATTTTGGTGCCAGTTGTTTGCACAGATTGGAGCATCTGCTTGCACGTGGATGGTTGGATCTTTTCAAGAGGATTTTGTATCTTCTATATATAGAATTCATCCTCTTGCATGTAAGGGGTTACAAAATTTTGTGAGCAAAATTTCTCTCTCTCTCTCTTTAGAATTCTTTCTCTCTCTCTCTCTCTCTCTCTCTCTATTTTGTGCTTGAAGTTGAGAATTCTCTACACATTTGCACTAAGACCCTTGACCAAACACCTTCATCTTGGAGCTGAGGTTCTTAGAGGCCTTGTTTGAGCTCCTAAGGGTGGTTTCAGTTTAGAATTTTGGTTGTTTTGTTGCTGTGCTTCAAAGGTATAAAGCTTACCTCTTTTAAGCTTTGTTTTAGTTGATTGTTTGGCCATCTTTTTACACTGCTTTGACCTGGTTTTTCAACCATAAAAAATTCTGTTTTTAAGGTTTTAAAATGATGGTTTGAGTCTTGTTGAGTTAGAGAGTGGTCTCCTCTTTTTACTCCTTGGCTTGTGAAGCTTTTTGTGCCTTTTTTTCAAAGCTTTTAAGTTAACCTTGTTTGGCCTTTTAACCACTAAATTCCAAATGAATTTCAGTGGTAAAAAATTTGTTTTGAGATCCAAAATAAGAGGGGGTGGCCTCCTTTCTTTGTGTCTTCTTTGTAAGTGTAGATAGCCTAACATGTGAGCATATTTTTCTACCTTTTTGTGACTTGATCTTAGCATGTTTATGGTACTGATTTAGCATGCTTTAGCTCTGTTTTGAGCTTTCTTGGTCATATGAGCCTTGCCTTGCATGGTTGTAGTGAAAATGCCTTCATTAGCTTAGTGTTTTAAGGTCTCTAACATGTTTTGCTTGGGATGATTACATGCTATAACATCATTTAACATGTGATTTCAATGTGTATAGCTCTGTCACACTCTCACTTACTTCACTCTTTCATTGCTTTTGAGAGTTGTGTTTTGAGTCTTGTTTGTAGCCTAACACATGAGCATGTTTTTCTTGCGTTTTATGCTTTAATCTCAGCATGTTTTAGCCACTGTTTTGGCATGTTTAAGCTCTGTGTTTGAGCTGGTTTGGTTATTTGAGCTTGGTATTGCATGCCTCTAGTGTAGTGTTCTTTACTAGTTTTAATACTTTTGGCTTTTGAACATGTCTTGCATGTGTTGCTTGCATGGTTTAGTGTCTTTTGCATGCCATTTCAGCACTGAAAAGTCTGCAACCTCCCTCTATTCTTCACTTTTTGATTTGCTTTGAAAGTGGTCTTGAGCCCTTTGTTGGCTTGATTGTGAACTTGAGGCTCTCATGCCTAATGGTTTTAACTCTCTCTTGAGGGTTCCTCCTAACCAACAGCATGAGGCCGCTTTCATGCTCAAGACACCTGTGGTTTAGGCCATTTTTCCAATTAGAGGACACTCATCTTGGACTTAACCGGTTAAAGAATGAATCTACAACATTAAGATAATAAGTCATTTGGCATAAAAAATCACAAACCATTCTAACCACACAAAATTAGTATGCCACTAATAAAACATAAATAAATAAATAGCTCAAGGAAACTGAACTACTCAATAAACAGAGCACAAATCCAAATCCAATAAATAGCTCAAGGAATGATATAATTCTTAACAAACTTATTTGCATAAACAAATAGCACAAATTGATTCTCAATTCCCAATAATATTTGAGAGTACACATTTAAAAACACATAATCTAAGCACAAAATCAACTCTAAAATCAATAGAATAGATCAAATTAATCTTGTTGTTCCTGAATGATATACTAGTATTATTATTGTCAAGAGGATCAAATTCATCTTCTAGATCAAATTAATTTTGCTGTGAAGAGAATCTACTAATATTCTTGGTGGATTTAGTAATACTATTTTTCAAGCTAAATGAAGATCATTTTCTTAGATGAAACCTAATTTACTTCCAGAAGTTGCTTTTAGAATCAAAACAAATTTAATCCATTTACCCAAAGAAAACTTACACGTGGACATTTATTTTATGATCCTAAATTTGATTCTACGATTCATTCCACAATACCCACCCAACAATTACACAGTTTTGGTTTTTTAATTGCATCATTTGGGTTTTTGTTGTCTAATAGTTTTTGGATTTTTATGTTCTTGCTTTATTTGTTTTATATTTCCAAGTCATGTGCCATACATTTCTCTTGCTTGGATTGGAATTTTCAACTTAGAAAATTGGATGGGGCTTATTTTTGATTCAGAAAATTAAGCAGGTGAACTCCTCAATTATTGAGACATATTAACAACCACATGGTGTGCATCTGTGTGGGTAAGGGTGACCAACAGTGTGGTTCAATATTGTGCAACACACTTGTAAATAGTAGCCATCACATAACAGATGTACGAAATCATAGATGTACGTACTAGGATTTGCAACTGTAGGACCAGAGCTTTGGATGGACAATTTTCATAACGTTACGGCAGGAAGAACACCGATAGTGATGGGAAGAAGAGGACAACAGCAACTCCGTCAACAAAATATATATATATATCTTATGAGAAACCCTATCTTCGAAGGGGCAAAATTTGTTTTCTTCTTCATTGTCGGTGTCGTTGAGCTCAATTCTATGTGGGTAAACCCAAATTTGCACAAAATGTGGCAGAGAGGAGCTTTGGGAAATAGGCAAACCGAAGATCATCATTTTGGGACATTTCTACGATGAATGGTCTTGGAAATGAAGAAACAGCAGCAGAAAGGAAGTCAACATTTGTACATATTGAATGATGGAATTTGTTTATTTGTGTGTGTGGCTAAGCTGAAGGCCACGTAGCCAGGTCAAATCTGTTTTGAGAACAAAGAAGCAATAGACTTACAACAGAGGCAGAGGCACAAACATGACACCATTTGTTACACCACTCTTACCTTCTTTTTATATATGTTATAGATTTTTTTATCTTGATTTTTTAAATTAAAAAACTTTTGATATAAAATTAAAAAATAAAAATAAAAACAATGGTGATTTTTTATATTTAAGCCTTGTTTGACAACTTTTAATTTTAGTTAAAAAAATTAAAAAATCACTATAAATTATCATATCACCCTTCTTACTTTTTTTACATAATTTTTTATATAAAAAATTAAAAAATTAATATAACCGGTTAAAAAACATAAATCTCCTCAAAAATTATTATGTGTGTTGGGCATCACTATCATTTTACCATTGGTGTGAGTGATGTGACCGGGGCGTTGTATTAATATTACCAGCACCCCTGTGCTGATCTGGGCCGTTCATTCAAGTATTTGTGGACACGTGTATGGATGGGGTTAAAAGGAAGTCACACTCGGGCCTAGGTGTGAGAGATGTGGGTACTTTTGATTCCTTTGCCGGATAGTGCTATACACGTGTCACGTTTGTGGTGGTTTGCATAGTTGTAATAAAATATTGATAAAATATTCCCTCTTTAAGCACCCAATGCCAGTGGGTTGGTCTGAGTAAATGTGTATGATAGGAGGTTAGATGGTAATGACAGTGTGATAACTCTGCTCCGTATTATGCTAATTAGTCTTAATTATGATTGTGAGTATGTGTTTGGTATGATTTTGGGTGCCCTTTTATATGATTATGTGTGGTTTTGAATTTCTATCTGTTCACCGTAGGAAAATCTGTTCAACTTATTGTTATGAACTGAAAATTAAAGGCCTTATCGGCCACAGAAACCGAAATTGACTACGCCATTGTGATTGGCGTAATTTGTAGAGCCTATGGTGAAATTTAATTGAAAAACTATTTGGATCAAAATAATTAAATTCAGAACGATTAATAAAGCTCAATTACTTAGCCTTAATCAAACTTGATTAGGCAAACATATATAAGGGGCCCTAATACACTTAACTTGATTCTTATGTGCTCAAATATGAAAATCATACTCTAGAGAGAGAGAGAGAGGGGCCGGTTCTAGAGAGAGAAGAGGAGAATTATGTATTTGGCTCAAAGTTTGTGAAATTGGAAGCTACACTCAAGAATTAGCTAGAATTTATGAAGGTTGAAACTCCTAGGTGAGTAAATTCATGAGTTTGAGTTTGTGATTTTGTGAATTCAAGAATAAATGGTAATCAAGAACATGAATTGAGCTAATTATGATGAGATTGAAGTCTATATGCACATGCATGCATAGAATTGCTATGAAATTGTCATGAATTTGCATGTTTGAGCATGAAATACATGATCCATGTTGAATTTTGAGTGAAGTTCATGCCTTTGATCATCATTTACATCATTTAAGTTGAGAATGTGAGTTATGTTCCACATGCAAGCACAAATCATAGAGGTATTCGGTTGCTTGAATTGAAGCATTGAAGATGAATTTGGCAAGAATTGTATGTGTATGCAATTGATTCATGGGAATTAAACTTCATAATGTTGTAATTTAGCATTTGTATCATGTTAGAAGATGTGCATGTGAGGTATGAGTCATAATATGCAAGTTACATTGGTTTGAATACAAGTTTGAAACTCAAACAGCTTGCTGGAAAACCCAGAATTCGGCATGTCCGCTCGAGCGGGGTAATGGCCGCTCGAGCGTGAAATGTTAGTTCCCAGAACTTTTGCAGACTTTGATGTCCGCTCGAGCGGGGAGATTCACGCTCGAGCGCCAAGCCATGTAGCTTGACTTTCAACTCGAGCGTCCGAAGTCACGCTCGAGCGTAAAAATGAGACAACCAGTACTTTTGTAGACCTAATGGGTCCGCTCGAGCGGCAGAAGCCACGCTCAAGCGGGGAGCTCTGTTTCAGAAATTTTGTAAAGATGTTTTGTGTTTCATTTTCCGTTCTCTTTCATTTTTAAGTACTCTTAAGCATACATTAAGCATTGTAAATGAGTTAAAAGAATAAGAAAGAAGCCTAAGAGGGATGTATGAATTAAGAGCGGATTGAATCGTTTGTGATCCATTATGTTCATGAAATGTGTAGGGTCAAGCACGAGAGCAAGTCCACCAGCAGATCACTGTGAGTAATATCTTAGTAAAGATATTTTGAAGTACGTTATTTGTCCTATTGCTCATTCCTTTATAAGTCTTATAAGCCTGTTAATTTGAATTGTGGACAAATATTTGTTATGCTATATGATAGGGCCAAAGGCCGTTGGATATGAATGATTGGGCCAAAGGCCGTTGGATATGAATGAAATGGGTCAAAGGCCGTTTGACATAAATGATTAGGCCAAAGGCCGTTTGACATAAATGATTGAGCCGAATGAAATGGGCCAAATGCCGTTTGACATAAATGATTGGGCCAAAGGCCGTTTGACATAAATGATTGGGCCAAAGGCCGTCGGACATAAATGATTGGGCCAAAGGGCGTCGGACATGAATGATTGGGCCAAAGGCCGTCGGATATGAATGAATGGGCCAAAGACCGTCGGATATGAGTGAATTGGGGCCGAGGCCGTTCGATACGTCTAGAACTTTTGTCGTCGAATACATTAGATAGAAACATGAATTGGGCCTAAGGCCGTCTGACGTAACTGTTTCAAAGTTCGTTCATGTACCTTCTTTATTTGATATTATTCATTAGGCTTTCACTCACTCTCATTCATGTGTCTGTAGGTGAGCCAAGAGAGGTCCAAACCCAGCCTCAGTGAAGTATACGAGAAGCAGTCAGAGTTTTGAGGAGTCAGCCTTAACGTCTCACGCACGAGACTGGTTTTTGCCCTTTTGTTCATTGGTTATATTTTGCTACGTGGGCGAAAACGTTGAGTCACCTTTGTATATATATATATATGTTTGTCTGGCTGACTGTATGACTGAAAGTTCCTGGTTATAGATGAATTCTATGTGTATGTGTGAGTTATTATGAAATGCTTTTGGAATGTTTTTGCTATACCATGTAAGCACAATTCTATGGACAAAGTTTTAAATTTGCTTCCGTTTTGGCCCCTTGACTCTGAAGAGTTCTGTTTTATTTGGTCTGAGGCCGTAGGTAATCTCATGATTATTGGCTGGTTATGTCCTTAACCCATAGGGGCGGGTTCGAGTCATGACAGACAATTTGCAAGCGTACTTTAAGTACTGTTTGGTAGAGTTTTCTAAATATGATTTGAGAATAGGAGTTGTATTTTGAGTTAGTGAGTTTTGGAATTATGATTTAAGTGTAGAAAATTTGTTTAGTGAATAAGTTTTGAATTGAGTGGGGAATTTTTGATGTGACATATGATATTTGATACAAAAACTTACAACTCAGAACCAAACACACAATTCAAAATTCTATTAAAGCTCATAAAAAATTTTAAAAATTCAAAAAATATTTTTTGTTGAATATATAAAAATTAACAAGTGTCAATTGCAAAAAAAAAAAAAAAAAATTACACTGTTCCGGTCAACCGGCTGGACGACCGGTGGGACGTTCGATGGAACGACCGGTTAGCTCAAATTTTCCCGCCTTTGACCGAGTTTTCAAAAGTGAGTGTGGAATTAATTTTTGAAACTCGTAAACAAACATCATATGCAAAATAAGCCCTGGAACTAACGTTCCAGAGCTGTACCAAACAGAGCCTTATTTTTCCCGTGGACTGCCATTACGAATTAGCTTATTATAGGAATGGTTATTGTTCTATTAACGAAAAACAGGTTATATTAAGGCCATGTTTGTTTGGTTGTTTGGGAAGGGAAATTTAACTAATAATTCGGAGGACCCATCGATTGAGTGTTTGGTTGGAGTCATGAGTGAGGGGATTAAATCTCTCATTGGACTAGTAATCCCCTTTATTGGTAAGTGTAACACCTGCATCCTTTAATCCACCAGAGTGTGTATTTAATTCCCTTATTTTCTTTTTGGGTGTCTTTGGAGTTGTTGAATGTTGGTTTTAGAGGAGTATAATTCGATTTAAACTTGTTGGGTTTGTTTGTTCTGACTTGTTCTTGTCAAAAAGTTCCTTGGAAACTTAGAAATTCTATTTTAGGGTCGACACTAGCCTTCCTAAAGGTCGACCCTTACCTGTTGGTGAAGTTTCTAGAAGTGTTGCTAGAATTTAGGGTCGACACCTGCTTCTTGTTGTTGTCTACAAGGGTCGACACTAGTCTGGGAAGGGTCGACCCTTGCAAGTTGTTGAATTTGGAAATTTCTTGTTGAAATTTAGTGTCGACCTTTCCTGGCTAAGGGTCGAGACCTTGCCTGTTGCACAGATTACTTTCTTTCCTGAAGGGTCGACACCTGTGTGTAATTTTCAGATTTTTGGGCTGGTTTGGGCCCTACTTTTTGTGAGTTTTTGACTTGTACTTTTCATTTGACTTTGGGGCTATTATTCTATTATTACCTTGCTACTATAAATAGGCTCCAAACATATTTTCATTTCACTTTTCCTCCTTTTTCCTCTCTCTCAAACCGCGAGTTCTCTTCTCTCTCTCTCTCTAAACTCAAGCTTTTGGCACTAAGATCTCTAGATCTACTCACCTAGAGTGATCTTTTCACCATGGTCCTTTGAGAAAAAGTGTAGATCTCGTCAAGGGCATCCTTTTGGTCCGAATAGTTCGTAGTTTCGTCGTCGGTGATTTTTGGGTCGTCATCTCTTTGCTTCAAGAGGTAGGGGTTTCTAGTTATCTTTCAATACCCTCATTTATAGATAGATTTGTGGTATTTTCTTTATATAAACACAAAAGTTCACATTTTTATGCATATTGTGATGAATCATGAGATTGGAGGTTAAGGTTTGAAGAAAGTTGGGTTTATTTGTTGGGTTATGATCTTGGGTCATGAGTTTGGGTGTAAAAGTAATAGAAGGGTTAGAATAAAATGTGTTTTGTGAAAAGCCTTAATTTCTCTTAAAAACTCTAGTTTGGCTCATGAAGATGGATAATGGTTTTGCTTTAATTAATAGTAGAATAATGAAATTAAGGTGTTAAATTACATATGTACAAGTTTAATTAAAGTTTTAAAGAATTTGAGAAATTTATCTAAAAGTTGCGATTGAACTCATAAGGTTAATATTTTAAATTATGTTACAATATGAAACCAAACTTGAGGGAAAAGAAATTACTAATGGTATGGATGATATAAGCTTTGTGTTGAAATGGTTGTGTTGAATTTTATTGTGTGTTTTGTGAATTGTATTGGGTTATGTTGTGTTGAGTTGGTTGAGTTGTGTTGTGTGGAGTTGAGTTGTATTGGGTTGAGTTTAGTTGTGTTGTGTTGGATTGTGTTGCGGTTGGTACTCGCACAGGAAATTGAAAAATGGTTTTTCGGTCCCCACGACCGTCTGTATAATAACCGGTAAATGTGGGGAATATTTTAAAAATTGAAAAATGGTTTTTCAGTGCCCACGACCGTCCGTATGATAGTCGATAAATGTGGGGGTGGTTTGAATTCAAGGTGCCCAATTGCCCTGTCTAGCTTATCGCTGGACGAATGTGGGAAAAATGATTTTTGGGTGTCTACACAGTCCTGCCATATTGTCACGACCCAAACCCGCCCCTATGGGTTTAGCACCGTAACCGGCCAGTAATCTGTGATTACCGAAGGCCTGCTTAACAGTAAGACAATATTACAGAGTATAGGGGCATGGCGGAAGCCAAAACAGTAATTAAACAATGTCCAATGAGCTGTGACAGTCTGTATGCAAAAAGACTTTTCATATATATACACATTCGGAAACAGAACAGTAGTTACAACGTATACAGAAACATTCAGTACGGTACAAGTCCCACTCAGTCTATACAGGACACAAACAAAAGCGGGAATCTAAAACACCCCATAGCCTTGGCTTGAATAGTACTGGAACCTTGAGGTGAGGCACAAAGGTTGGCTTGACAAAACAGTGCTTAGCTTGACGCCCCTAGCAGCGGTCTTGTGCCTGAACACCTACATATATATATGAGCAGTGAGCTAAAGCCCAGTGAATAACATAATGCGTAAAGAGGTTAAGAATGAATGTCCTTTCAGTATTGAAAACAGTCAATTGATTCAGTATATCAGTCATTCAGTCATAACAGTCATATGTGGTACATCCATTAGTAGAACAATACAGTAAACAGTAGGTCTTGAAAGACCGAGCAGTCAATGATGGCCATCATAACAGTAAACAGAAGTTCCAAGATAGGAACTAACAGGGATCACTGTAACAGTAGCAGTAACAGTAACTGTAGTTGCTATGGATGCCACAATACAGTTCAGAATAAAGGACATATATTCATTCAGTTAACAGTATCAATTCAGAAACAGTACAGTTTAACCATTCAGAAGATATTCGTATTTGAACATATCTTTACACAGTTGTTACTCACAGAGTTCAGGGCTACAGTTAAGCTAGAGCGCATCCTCAGATGCCAACCCTATACAGTTTACAGGATAAACACACTCTAAGTTCACATTCGGGAATCAAAGACTTAGTCCCTACTTAGACTCGGTGCGGTTCTACATCTATATCTTCATTAAGATGTCTTAAACTAGGCCTAAGAATGCCTAGGATGGAGTAAGGATGCAAAGATGCACTTTTAAACACTTTACAAAATTTTCAGAAAAAAGGGTCCCGCTCGAGTGTGGCTTTCCCCGCTCGAGCGGACATGCAGACAAAGATTCCCCGCTCGAGCTTCACTTTCCCCGCTCGAGCGGACTGCAAAATATGGCAAAAGTACTGGATGTGTGAAAATCACGCTTGATGGGCGCTCGACATCCGCTCGAGCGTGTGACACAAGTCCCCACTCGAGCGTCCATTATTCCGCTCGAGCGGACTGTAAAACAATGCAAAGTGCTGGGAGCACGAATTTCACGCTCGAGCGCCACTTTCCCCGCTCGAGCGTGAGTCCAAATTCTGGAAATTCCAGATTTGAACCTCAAGCTCAAAACCAAGTTTTAATGCATCAAATTCGATCCCCTTGGGCTAATTTTCTGGAAAACACTTGTAAACTCATAGTATTACATGATTCAAAGCTCAATTTGTAAAATCAAAGCCCAAGGGTAGTTCAATTAAAACACAATTTCAAATCATCTTTTATGAACATGCTTCCAATTGAACATGCATGAATTTAAACAACTATCAAGCCTCAAATACTTGCTCTAATGAGCCAATTCTTTCAAAAACATGATGAATTCATGAACTAGAACTATAATATGAACATGCATGTACAATTGCATGAACAATAACTTCAAAACTCAAGAATGGCAACATGCATGCATGAATTAAGCTCTTAATTCAATATATGAAGCTAATTTTGACTCCAATCTTCAATATAACAAGAATCAAGCAAGAACTAACTCAAAGACAAGTTTAAGAAGGTGGATTTTCTACCTTAGCCCTTGATTATCAAGTGTAGGAAGCTCAATTATGAAATCAACCTTCAATCTCTTTAATTCACCAAGCAAATCACAAGATGGAACTCAAATTCTCACACCCTCTCCCTCTCTTCTCTCTTGGTCGGCTATGGCTCAAGAAATGGGTTAATAAAATGCAATGAAATCAAGTCCCAAATGTTGTAGAGATAGGCCACTAAGTGGCATTTTGGTAAATAAGGCCAACTCTTGCAATTTAACATGATTTAATCCAATTTAAACATACCAAATCACATTTCAATTAAATATGCCATAAAATTACATAAATTCTAATGATCATAAAACATCGACCAATTTCGGATCCGGCCGCCGACAAGGCCTTTAATTTGCAGTTTAAAGCATAAAACATGGACAGATAATTTAACAGTCAAACAGATAGAAATGCATTTAAACTAGTACATTCAATCAGTCAGTTCAGTATTTCAGTCGATTCAATTACTTATCATAATCAGTCTCAGTTTAGCAGTATTCAGTGGTTAATCAGTAAACAGTGGTGAGGGTTGTCACACGTATTATAGCTGGCGAAAAGTGGAAAAATGATTTTTGGGTGTCCACACAGTCCCGCCGTATTGTAGCCGGCAAGAGTGAAAAAACGGATGGTTTTTGAAAATGTTTTGGGTGCCCATGTCTTGCCGTATAATAGTCGGCAAATGTGGGAGAATGGTTTTAAAAAGTTGAAAATGATTTTCGAAAAAAGACAAAGTTTTTGAGAAAATGATTTTTGGGAGTTCACTTCCTGTCGTATAATAGTCAGCAAAAGGTGGAATGTGTTATGAATTGGGTGCCCACTAACCCGCCGTATCAAGTCGGCAAAAAGTGGAATGTGTTGTGACGTGTGTTGAGGTCGGTGATGGTATGTGTGACTTGTGATGAACTTACGAAATTACCATTTGATGTATAATTTAATATGAAAGGGGAATGTATATGGAAATTATTTGAAAAGAATGGATAATAAAATGGTAATTGGATAAGGGGTTAGTGATAAAGAACTCACTGGGTTGTTTGTATCTATAAGGAAAGATTAAGAGTTTTGCTTTGTGATTAATTGAGAAATTGAATTAAAAAGAGTTTATTATCCTTGTGATGTGTTGAGTTATAATTGATAATGCAAATGTGGATGTGATGTAATTGTTCTTAGATTTCTACGTTAAAGAGTTATAGCAATAAAGAATTGACAGGTGGAAATAGAGTGTATGAGGGTTGTTTTGAGTATTAAGGGAACATGAACTTGAGGTTATGGAGTTTTAATGAATGCAATTAGTAAAATGGGAGAATGGAAATAAAAAGAGGAATGTTAAGATGGAAATTAAATGAGGAATATTTTAGAATGGGTTAATAAATTTAAAATGATGTTGTTCCTTAAATATATTTGTTTTAAAAAAAAAAATATTTATGGTTTTCTTATAAAAAGGGATAGTTTTTTATGGTTGAAGATTTTCCTTAAATGTTCAAATAAATTTTAAAAAAAAGATACTCTAAGTATGATATTTTGAAATTACAAAACATTACTTTACTATATGGTATCACCCTACATGCATGATCATTTCTATTTATAGGATGGTTATTGATTTTGAACTATGAGATTCCTACTGAGTAATTGTGCTCACCCCTCGTTGTTTCATTTTTCTTACATGAATATAATTTGGATTGATTGGTTGGAGAGTTAAGAAGTTCATGTACCTCTTATGTGTAATCTTATTAAACATGGATGTTTGTATTTATTTATTTGTAACTCTGTAGCCGAAACTTGGCATGTATTATTATTATTGTTGTATTCATTGCGAGAGGACATGTATTATTATGTTTCTATTACTCAAGGGTAATAGATATTGGTAAAAAAAAAAAAAAAAAATTGACCTAATTTACAAGCTTTTGGTAATATTTTCGAGTAATTAAAATCGGAGCGTGATAGTAAGACTATCAATTTCATGGTGGGGTTAGAATTAGAAATTGAGTGAGGAGATTAGTGAATTTTAAAATAATTTTTATACAAAATTTATATGTTTTAGAACAAAAGAAAAAAAAATTAATTATAATATTAAAAAAAACTAACAATTAAAATATATTAATTTTATATATTAATACTAGTATTACTAATTCGGTGATATATAAATAAGCATTTTTTATTTTGTATCTCCAATTTAATATCACCACACTAATAATCTCTTATTTAATTTCACCACATTCTTAATCCCTTTCGTATTATGAAGTCAAATAAACATCACTCAAGTGAATTTTATTTTCTCGGCAATCAGACTTGATTTGAACACCACGTGGCAGTGCTATAGAGCACCAGATAACTTCTCCTTACCACCGCCTCTCTTTAGATTTGACCAGATCTTTCTCGTTAATTTTGGATTATTCCTATCCTCGCGAAATCGGCTCTCCATTCTTATATATACTAACCCATCACCCATGTTATACAATACACAAAATAATTATAGATATTTATATTTATTTTAAATTTTTTTTAATATATAAATTATGTTTTAAATTTTTTTTCTTATCACTAATCATAGTATATGGGGGGAAGTTGAAAAGAGTACTGCAGTAACTATACACGAATTGTATCTATAATTATTTGTATGAGGGGATTTTAAATGCTGATCAGGAGATTTTGACTAAATCAATAATTACAGGTATGTGGAAAGATATGTTGATTGAAAAAAGTTAATAAATGCTGATCAGAGGATTTTGACCAAATCAATAAATGCTGAGTTTTTTTTTTTTAAATAAAAAATTAAAAAAATTCAGATTGGGATATTGAAACTCCCATAGGCCTTGGAGGTTAAAAACTCCATTTTGCTTAATATATATTATAGATATAGATAGATAGATACATATATCTTTTTATTTTTGTTTTTATTTTTGTGTGGTTTCTATTCGGGTATTTTTTTTTCAATTTATTTAAGATGGAGTCGTGGGTATCTTTTTTTTTTTTAAATTTAATTTATTTGTGGTTTCCATTTGTTTTTAATTATTATTATTTAGATAAGTTATGATGTGAGTTAGATATGTGATAGACATGTGAGTTTTATTGATTTAAGATTTTTTTTTTAGTTTTTTAGTTTTTTTGTTATGTTATAATATAATATATAAAAATATAGGTAGATATCTATAACTTTAATAGAAAAATATTATCTAATTTTTGGGGAGAGAAAATGAATGCAAGTTTTAATATTTTTTTTTTTGAAAATTTGTGAGAGATTAGGAGGGAGAGATTATGAAATATTTTTATTATTAAATAAATAAATCAGTCAATAGTTTTTTTTTAATCTATTTGTAAATTAAAAATCAATAATTTTAGAAAATTGATTAATTTGTTCCATTAAGTTATTTAAAAATTTGATAGATATACATAAAAAAAAATACATAATTATATTATTAAATCATAATTCAAATTTAGATGTTATATCTTTTTGAGATCTATAGCTAAATTCTTATCTTTTTTTTATTTTTTTATTTTTGTGTGTAACCATAGTGTATGGGAGAAATTGAAAAGGATGTTACAATAATTATGAGAGAAGTCAAAAAGGATTGTGGGTTGGGAGAAGTCAATAAATGCTGAGGTTTTTTTTTTAAAAAAATCAAAAAATTAGAAAATTAGGATTAGAAGATTGGAACTCCCACAAGCCTTGGGGTTAAAAATCTCCTTTTGCTTAATATATAGTAAGTATAGATAGTATAGATATCGCACCTCTCTTACACCTCGTTCACATCAGATTCCCAAGTCTCCATTTACAATCTCTCTGTTTTCAAAGCCAAACCAAAAATCTCTGAGGCCTCGTTTGTTTGGGGGTTATAGGGTGGGGATTGAGTTTAATAGTGAGGAGGGGATTGAGAATGGAGTGTTTGTTTTGATAGATAGGAAGGGGATTAGTAATCCCTTGGGACTAGTAAGAAGGATGAAGGGGAATTGGTAAGGAGGAGGTAAAGATGATATTAGAAAAATAGTGAGGGGCTTAGAAATTTTTTTATTTTTTTTATTTTTTATATATTGGAATTTTTTTTAAAAATATTCATGTTTAATTTTTATATTTTTTTATTTGTTTTATTATTTTATATAAAAATAATTTAACAATTCCTCACTATTAATCCCCTCACTAACAATCCCCTCGCTATCAATCCCCTCCATTCTATCTCCCAAAACAAACGGGCCTGAAGGTAATTTAGTCATCTTTTCGATTCTAATTTCAATAGTTGTTGATATAGATAGATCAATTGTATTTGATTTCTCGTTATTCCCGATTAACAGATGCAGATCTTTGTGAAAACCCTTACTGGTAACCCAAGGGGGTGTAGCATTGTGGTAAGGCCTTGGGGTTTATGCCCCAAGGTCACAAGTTCAACTCCCTCTTTGGGCCAATCTCCTGAGGCGAAGCACGGTTGGTTAGGAGGTTGGATCTCAAGTTGTCTAGTCAGCACTTGGTGTGGGTTCAATACTCCCCCGCTGTGCGAGTCCTGACTTAAGCGGAGCTTGTCTTGGGAGGTCGGGGCAAGTTCTCAGGTTATAGTCTGCTCACTCGAACCGGCTAACAGGACACCTTGGCGATCTCTGTAAAGGGCGCTGCCTTGGACCTGCGGGCAGGTAGGTAGGGAGGATTTTCCTATAATCGTCGAGAAAGAAAAAAAAAAAAAAAAAAAAAAAAAAAAAAAACCCTTACTGGCAAGACGATCACTCTCGAGGTCGAAAGTTCTGACACGATCGACAATGTCAAGGCGAAGATCCAAGACAAGGAAGGTGTTCCGCCGGATCAACAGCGCTTGATCTTCGCCGGAAAACAGCTCGAGGACGGCCGTACCCTCGCCGATTACAACATCCAGAAGGAATCGACTCTCCATCTGGTTCTGAGGCTCCGCGGTGGTATGCAGATCTTCGTCAAAACCCTAACCGGAAAGACGATCACTTTGGAAGTCGAGAGTTCTGATACGATCGAAAACGTGAAAGCGAAGATCCAGGATAAGGAAGGAATTCCTCCGGATCAACAACGTCTGATCTTCGCCGGAAAACAGCTGGAGGACGGCCGTACTCTCGCCGATTACAACATTCAGAAGGAGTCCACGCTCCACCTCGTGCTCCGCCTTCGCGGTGGTATGCAGATCTTCGTGAAAACCCTAACTGGCAAGACGATTACGCTGGAGGTGGAGAGCTCCGATACGATCGATAACGTGAAGGTTAAAATTCAGGATAAGGAAGGGATTCCTCCGGATCAGCAGCGTCTGATCTTCGCCGGAAAGCAATTGGAGGATGGCCGTACTTTAGCCGATTACAACATCCAGAAGGAGTCCACGCTCCACCTCGTCCTCCGTCTCCGCGGCGGTATGCAGATCTTCGTGAAGACTCTCACCGGAAAGACGATTACTTTGGAGGTCGAGAGCTCGGATACAATCGACAATGTCAAGGCAAAGATTCAGGACAAGGAAGGGATTCCACCGGACCAGCAGCGTTTGATTTTCGCCGGTAAACAGCTTGAAGATGGTCGCACGCTCGCTGATTACAATATTCAGAAGGAATCTACGCTTCATTTGGTTTTGCGATTGAGGGGAGGTATGCAGATTTTTGTGAAGACTCTGACTGGGAAGACAATCACTTTGGAGGTGGAAAGTTCGGATACGATTGATAATGTGAAGGCAAAAATTCAGGACAAGGAGGGGATTCCTCCTGATCAGCAGAGGTTGATCTTTGCTGGTAAGCAGTTGGATGATGGTCGTACTCTAGCTGATTACAACATACAGAAGGAATCCACCCTCCATCTTGTGCTTCGGCTTCGCGGTGGACATGTCTGAAAGCTTGGGTGGTCTAGTTATTTCATCATCTTAGCGTTTGAGGGTTGATGGGTCTGTTATGAACCTGTTAATCTGGACGTTTGAATTGTTCTTAATAATAGAATCTTTATGAAATTTGATATAATCTCTCTCTCTCTATATATATATATGAGTTGCTTTAATGTTTGCTTATATTGCTTTAGCACAAGATAGTTGTGATTTTGTTCAACTAAATTTGAAACATAAGATTACAGTGTAAAGCTTGATTCTTAGTTTTTTTATTTCTTTTATATTTAAAACAATAGTTTTGGTATTATAATAAAATAATATTTATGTGGTTTCATTTCTCTCAGTTTGTCTCCACTTTGGAGAGATTGAAAATAGTGATTATGAGGGAAATGTGTTTCTTTCAATCTCTTTAATATTTGGCAATCTAACGCTGTGTTTGGTAACTTAGGAGGTAACTTAGGAGAGAAGAGAAAAGAAAAGAAATGATTACTTAAATAATAAGAGAAAAGAAAAGAAAAGAAATGATTGTAATTTTTTCTCTTTTTGTTTGGATAAATAAGAAATAAAAGAAAAAAAAATGATTGTGATTTCTCTCCTTCTTGTTTGGTTAGATTTTATTAAGAGAAAAGAAAAGAAATTATTTTATATTATATTACCAAAACAATTTTTTTATATTTTCAATCATTTTATTTATTTTATTTTTATAGGGATAAAATTGGTATTATGAAAATATAAATATTTGTGGGTTTCTTTTCTCTCCTAATCTCTTCATTTTTGGAAAAATTGAAAATAAGAGTCTCTATTTCTCCCCATTTCTCTCCACTTAAGATAACTAAACAAGGAAGAGAAATACATTTATCTCTATTTCTTTTCTTTTCTCTCCAAATCACTCAATCTAAACACATTGTAAGTATGGGATTGAAATTATTTTCATTTCTTTCCAAAGGAAGTGTTAATTTCGGAGCCTTCAAAGGTGAAGAAGAATTGCATCAATCTGCTACAATCATTTGTGTAATTTAGGTTTAGGAAGTTCCATTGGTTTATAACAGGTCACTTTGTGAAATTCATTGATGCTTATCTCCATTGGTTGGTTTTGATGTGTATGTGGGGTTGTGCCATCGCTATCTACATACATTAGTTGATGTACTTATTTTGATCCATGTTATGTCTATAGGTAGTCACAAACTCACAATTTACTATCGGTTCAACTTTGATTCCAAACCATAATAGATTTTGATTCATATGATATCATGGAGTTTCTAGGGGGTGAAGGATTGAGGAGCTTACTAGAATATTTTTTGGGACAGGAGATTGTTTTTAAGTGATGATTTTTTGGCATAGCACCATCAACAAAATGTTACGAGTGTTCATGAGTTTTGACTTCTCTCAATTCCAATTCCAGGTTCACACTGGCATTCATCAAGGAAGATGAAACCCAAATATTAGGTTAGCTTGGTTACCTAAAGTAAGCCGTGGAGTAGCCATCTATTATATGATGAAATTTTGCTGTAGGACATGAAGGGAAAAGAGGGAGGTAAGTGGATTAGGAAAATGAAATAATCAAGAACAGGTTGTATTGAATGCCATGGAGTCTTGGAGGGAATGAAGGATTGAGAGAGGAGATTGCTAGTAAACAATGATTTATGATTTTTTGCACCAGTGATGATGTGAGTAGGTCCAGTCTTCTATGATTCTCTCAAGACCAAAATTCCACTCTCATACTCTCTCAAGCTTTTCTATTCTACTACCGGATTTAAGTTTTGAGGTTTGACATAAGTATGTCATTTGGGAGATAAAGTTCACTTTCTTAGCAAGTTTTTGGCTCACCCAGGAAAGGTATTCAGTCATCTTGGTTGATGGAAAATTATTATATATCCTGCAGTATACGTTGATCTTTTGTCAGTCCAAAAGAGGGTTAAATGAGAAACTTTTGTTAATTATCTAACAAAAGTGAGACATTGTATAATTTGATAATCTAAATCGTCATTCGACAACAATCAATTATTTAAAGAAGTCAACAATACAAACTCATAAACCTAACACTAACTAAGAGCCCTATAATAAAAAAGAAATAAACAATTGAAGAAAAAATTGACTCTTGACCTTTTCAGTCTTAGTTGTGGAAAACCTAAGGATGAAAGTTGTCCGCTAACGAAAAATCTAAAATTCTGTACAAAGTGTTGCAACATTTGAGTTTGTTTGTGTCTTTTGCATTTCATCCAATCGTTTTCTGTACTCAAATTCTTGCTCCTCTGAAACCGGCGGAGGAAATGTCAATTTCATGATGAGAATGAGGATCCAGAGGGATTGAGCTCATCGCCTGACCCTCTGTCTCTGGTTGCACCTCCAAGTCACGGTTTCTACCATGGTGAGACCGTGGAGGAGCATCATCATGGTGACACGAGTGGGAGGGGGAAAACGAGCCCTCATTTTCTGAGTATTCGTTGTCGAAGTGGGAATTCCTGGAAGTGGTATGGACGCTGTCGATTTCACTACTGCGATAGTGGCGGAGAAGATGAACAGGGGACATGCCGTGCTGGGGAATTCCAGGTCTGCTTGGCGATGGAGGCACCGACCCGTCTGTGAGGCGGTTGTTCTGTTTTATGTGTTTTTTTGCATTGTAGTGCCAGTTTCTTAGAGCCTTCGCTACTTTCTCATTGAAGATGGTTGGCTTCATAGTTGTACCCATCTGTTTTATTTATGTACATAAAAAAATCAACATAATTAATAAGATGGGAAATTTGTATATGGTTGAATTGAATCAAATTTTATTTTAATCTTTTTTTCAGAATCTAACCTGAGTGACCAATGCATAGAGTGGAAGAGTGACATAGCTGCAAAGTATTTGAATGACAACCCTGACCAAATCACAGTTACATGGGGGCATCATTAGGGTTCTCTTGTATTTGAATGTAATTATTAATGCTTCTAATTAATCAATTAATTAATGATATACTCTGTTCACTTACCCCATTGTTAACCTGATGACTATGTCCGCCACATTTTCATGAAAGCAAGAACGCAAGCCAAATTCATACTGCCCAAAAAAAACAAAATGCAAAAACAAAAAAGGTCAAAAATTTATGGAACAAGAACTAGGAATTTGAGAAGGAAATTAATTAATGCTTGTCAATGGTGAAATGGCTTACCCATGCCCATGCAAAGAAGGCCAGTTGAAATGCATTCTGCCAAAAAAAAAAAAAAAAAAAAAAAAAAAAAAAAAAAAAAAAAAAAAAAAAATTGCATTCTACAAAATTTAAATTATTAAAAAATCCACTAAAGTATGAAGACACACACAAAAATATATTATCGTTTGTGTCATTTTAGGCCTTGTAATTTCAATTGGCTCAATTTTGACTTTCAATTTTAGAATTTTGTGTTGATTTGGTCAAATTGGTAATGCTGTTAGGATTTTTGATAAAAAAAATTTAATGAATTGATTGAGATTAAGTCACTAAATCGATTGAGTTTATAATTTTATTTTTATTTTTATTTTTTCACTCTTAAAAGCGTGACAAATACCGTTCATCTGCGCATTTGTCATAAAAAATGCTAACAATTAAGATTACTTGGATCAATTTGAGACAAAGTCAAAAATTTAATATTTAAATCGATCCAATTAAAATTATAGGACCAAAATGATATAAGGGCTAAAGTAGAGAAACTATCAGTATGATTTGTTCAAAAATTATATTTCAAAATTCAAAACCAAGAGAGTAAAGATTTATTTTGTGGATTCATGTAAAATGGAAAAAAATTAAAAAAAAAATGTTTGGAAATATAAAAGAGTGTTAGATAGTGATAAGAAAATAATACCTGAAAGAGAACAAAGTGGATGAGATAGAGAAGGAGACGTGGGCGGTTGAACCAGAAGAGTTCATCACCTGGCTCCACCACTGGTGTTCCCTTTACTACACCTCCTCTCTCTTCTATTTTTAATCCCATCTTTGTTATGATTACTTGCAGTTTTGCCCCTACTAATAGAATTATCTGCATTCAGACCCCCCACAAACACATTAATTTAATTAAGTGTTACAAGATTAATCACCCCTCCATGACCATTGGATGAAAATTAGATCCAATGGTTAGAAATTGTTATGCTTACAATCAGTGGGATGAAGGGTAGCCACAAGTAGGAGTACATGCCTGTACACAAACAAAACCACATTATTAGCTTTCCAAATATTTCTTATACTGAAGATGTCAAAAATCAAAAAAATTGTGTAAAAAGTATATAAAAGTGTATTGGAACGTGTATAAGAACTTCAAAATATGTGAAAAAAATATTGAGATTATAAATATTTTGACATTTAGTGTTTATTATTCACAATGTTGTATGAGCTGTCATTAAGAGGATCCTTATATTTTTGGATAAACAAGCAAGGATGGGTACAAAGATTATAGTGTTTAAGATCATAAACGGCCCTTCGTTTGTGCTTTTGTTTTTCATATTTTTAATAGGAAAAAGGTTGAGATTCCATTTTTTCTTGACCCCCACCACCCTAATGTATTGGAATTGGCCAACATTTTGTTTTTTGTTTTTTGTTTTTTTTTTTCCCCTCTTATCACTCACTGACGTGTCTGTGGGATTGTGGGAGTCAAGAAAAAGGGAGTCTCTATCATTTCTGTTTTCAATAACATAAACAATGACAAATTTAAACAAGGTTATTGTTTTTACGTTACTTTTTATTTGGTGTAACTTCTTACAAGTTGATAATCAGTTCTCCCTTAATTTGTTTAATAATCAACTTATTTAAGTTATTTTTGCCTCATAAGTTATAAAATTACTAAAATAAAAAAGAAGAAGTTATAAGCAACTAATAAACTACACCAAACAAGGCACAAGAACCATTTCAAAAATAAAATTACCTTGTTTTGAATTTAAATTTGTTTTTCCAAAAATAATTCATCAAATAAGTTTCATTGTGACTAGTGGCAACATAATACATTACGAGTGAGCTTATAAAAAAAATTTAGAATAAGTAATGGAAAAATTAACCGGGGGTATTTTTGCTTACCATGGGTATTAAACAGTAGGAATAATACTGCAAAGAACCAGATCAATGGGCTGCAAAAATGTGAAATGAAAGTAATTAATCGATTTGAATCTGAATCATTAGAGAATGATGTTTCTGTTTAACTACGATTAACATGGCTTAGTTGTCCCTTACTTTTCTACCCCATTGTATTTGAATGATTAAATTTTGTTCTAAAAAATGGTTTAATAAGTACTTTTAGAATGCTAAGATATGATATATGTGAGGTATTGCGACATCCCTTCAAAAGAATTTAAATGAAACACTTTATTATTGGAAAAACTATTTATCCCAAAAAAAAAAAAAAAAATCCTCAAAAATGAAATATATGTGTAGATGTAAATAAATTTGAGTCGCCCATTTTATTTTTAAAACAAATGTTTGAGTAGTATTGTTGATATTCAATTATTCAATTAAAGACCGACCTGATGCCAACAACAACCTTGAAATCCTCTTCAAGTGATCTTTGGATGTACTTCTGGAAATCAAAATTAGTTTGACCTTGTGGTGCCAAATGTGCCTGAAAATACCGAATATATTTAATAATTTACTATATAATAGAAGGATTTTGAAGGGTAATTCGAGGATATAAAAATGATTTGTGTGGAAAACTTACAATAATAAATCCATGGCGGAGAGTCAAGTAATCAACCTTTGCAATTGATCTAACGAATTGTCTGAAGAAACAAGCCTACAATTTCATAGAATTCCCATTAATAAATCCAAGCATTATTTGTCTTCAAATTTTTTGTTCCTTTATTCTCAATGCACTACTAATTGCACGATTATGTCTCGAGAATTGTGAGTTTGAATGTGTCATCTAAAAGTCATAATTCAATGACAAAGAAGATGACAAATAAACAATAGATATATAAAGTAGAAATAAAATGAGAATTTTTTTGGAAAGTCTTACAATCCAAAGGAGAATGGGAGAGTTGCTCCAAAAGTTCAAATGCCTTCTCCCAAACGATGTCTCTCTTGTGTACCTGAACCTCTCTGGATCTGCAAAATTCAATACCCCATCATCGATCTCCTTAATAAGTAGATAATAATACATGATTTCATCACATTACTTCTAAAGAAATGAACTGGATATTTTTGAAATCACATTAATCACTATCAATAAAATTATATGAATAATACACACATAAAACTTAAAAGATTAACTATTCATGTCATGATTTTAGACCACGTAGTATGGTCCAATTGACTAGAGTCGATGAGTCTAGTCCATCTATCCAAGTAGAGAGAAGTTAGACCCATTATTAATTAGGAACACTTTTTTAGTTCTTATTTTATATTTTTTTTTTTATTGTAACTAAAGGGTTATTATGGTCAAGTTATTTTAGGAAACAAATTGGAAGTTTTAAGAAATCTTATGAACTGAGAAAATTTATTCAAAAAAATGTTTATAATTTGAATGTGTAATTATAGATTAAAAATTTAATATAATGTGGATTACATCTAAAATAATTTCAATCCACATATTTCAATTTATTATTTATTTATTTATTTTAATTTTTTTGGGGCAAATTATACTAACAATCCCTATAGTTTGAGACTTGTGTCATTTTAATCCCTGACTTTTCAATTGTGATATATTGGACCATGAATTTTGAATTTTGTTCCAAATAAGGATAATTGAAGATACCATTGCTCAATTGCAAGGGTAGAGTAGTCAATTTGATAAAATATAAACTAATTTGACAAAAATAAATGTTAAAAAAACATTTTTGAATTTTTAAAAAAAATTCTACCCACCAAAGATAAAATTATATAAAATTGATAAATATTTTAGACATTTATTTTTTTTACTATATTAATTTTTATTATGTGTTTGGATTATGATCATGTAATAGGTGGTTGTTAAGCTTTTACTATGTAATCGATATATTTAATATATCAAATATTTTTAGTTTTAAATTTTTTGATTTAATAGATTGGTTTAATAATGATATCAAAGTTGTCGCTATATTTGAATTTTGAAAAAATAGAAACTAATTTAATGAAAATAAAAACAATCACTCATTACATGATCATCATCTAAACACATAATAAAAATTAATTTGGTAAAATAAATAAATAAATAAATATCTAAAAATTTTATCAATTTTACATAGTTTTATCTTTAATGAGTAGAAATAAATTTTAAAAATTTAAAAATATTTTATTGACATTTATTTTTGTCAAAATAGTTTATATTTTACCAAATTGACTATTTTGCCCTTGAAATTGCGCAATGGTATCTTTAATTATCCTTATTTAGAACAAGATTCAAAATTTAAGGTCAAATGTTTCATAACTGAAAAGTTAGAAACTAAAATGACACAAAACTCAAACTATAAAGACCGTTAATATAATTTTTCTCCTTTTTTTTCAAAGTATTGCTTGGGAAAGAAGAACCCACCATGTGTGAATTGGTACTCAGTTGTCCTTGTTTCCATTTCCCAGGATTTCCACTTTTTCATCTGCATTCCATTCAAGTTCATTTGAATTACTAGATATGGTTACTCTCACAAATACCTTATTAGAAAAAAAATAAATAAATAAATAGAGTGAGAGATGAATAAAATACCTTTGCTTGGCCTAGAGCCAAGGTGATTAGACAATAAAGCACATGGAAAACAGCCAATACAAATATGAATATGTGGAGTTGGTGGATGCCATATGTGGAAACAAAGGGAACTTGGCCCTGCAAAAAGTGCAAACTAAACACACCTCAAATCTCAACTTCATGTACAAACTTGCATAGCATAATTTGTTTCAAGTTTTTATTTATTATTTATTTATTTTTTGGGTTAATTATACTAATGATTCTCAAAGCATACATACACTTTGTTATAATTCAATCATTAATCTTTTAATATTTTCACTTTGGATCTCAAATTATGCAATCTATTCATTTTAACTCTTTTTTTTTTATCAGCAAATGTTAGTTGATAATTATTAGATTAGCACCCATGGAAGAAAATCTCTCTATCATTAGCAAAGCACCTAAGTACTTGCACTCTCTTAATTTAACCCCGTAAGGGGAATTGAACCCATGACCTCTTTGGGACTAAGCCCTAAGGAAAGCATGATGGCCAACTAAGCTGGACCTAGTTGGTTCTATTCATTTTAATTCTTGACGTCAGGGTCATTCAAAATTCGGGGAGATGTTTAAAATTTTACGTGAAATACAAAAAATAAAGTATCACTACAAAAAATTAAGCCTCTCAAATTTTGTTAAGATTTTAAATATTTTAATATTTAAATATGTTACAAATTTTTAAATTTTTTTGATTTTTTGAATATTTTTAAATATTTTAATTTCAAAATATTACGATTTTAATTTTTTAAATTTAAAATATTTTATAAAAATAATTTTGAACTCTATTTTATAAAAATATTTTTAAATATTTTAATTTTTTTGTTATGTATTTGGTTACGATTTGAGTGTAGAGTTGTGAAAGTAGTATGAAGTTTCGAGTTATGTGTTTGGTTATGAGTTTTAAAAATAATTTCTTAATTGAGTTTTGTTTTATGTGTTTGGTTACGATTTGAGTGTAGAGTTGTTTTTAAATTTAAAATATTAACATCTTAAATTATTTAAATTTTTTGAATATTTAAATTATTTAAATTTTTATGATTTAAATTTTTTGAATACTTATTTTAATTTTTTACTTATTAAATTTTTTAGATTTTTTAAATTATTTAAATATTTATGATTTAAAATTTTTGAATATTTATTTTGAAAAAAAAATTATTTCCTTTGTAGTATTTTCAATTAAAAAATTGATTAATGTTATTTTCTGTTAATAATAAATTTTTTAATCGAATTTTAAAAAGAGTTTGGTTATAAGTGTTGATCAGAATTTTTAATAGTGTGAAAGTAATGTGTTTTGTTATGAGTTATAACAATTTGAATTAAGTTTTGAAAACTCTTTCCAAAACTCATAACCAAACAAATTTTCTTACTTCACATGTCAAATCAAACTTTCAAAACTCAATTTCACACTCAATTCAAAACTCAATTCAACGCTCTATTCAAAAACCATAACCAAACAAATTTTCTACACTCAAATCATAATTCAACAACTCACAAACTCAAAATACAACTCATACTCTCAAATCATATTTACAAAACTCTACCAAACGCAACCTAAGGTTTTAGAGACCAAAATTTAGAAACAAAATTATTTTTTAGGGACCAAATATTTTTGTTGCGAAAAGTGTGATCATTATATTTTTAGCAACAAAAATTAGACATTAGTGATGAATTATTATCCTTTTGAAACCAAATTTTTTGTCTAAAAAAATAAACTATTTTGAGACTAAATTATTTTGTCCCTAAAAGTCTTAGTAACATTTTCAAAATTTTGTCGCTAAAAGTCTTATTTTTGACTTTTCGAAACGACCTTTTAGCGATTATCCTCATGACGATGAAAATTAGTCTCTAAATACCTTTTGCAACAAAATATTTACTTTTAGAGATCAAAATATTTGATTTCTAAAACTTTTATATGTTGTAGTGATATTGGGAACCAAAATGCAACAAAAGACATACATTGGAGATCAAAATAAAACAGAATCCATAATTTTATAACAAAAATGCAATAAAATTCTTACTTTGGAGACCATGTATATATTTTTAGTCTTTTTAATTTTACTAAGACTTCATTTAAAATTTCAAAAATTCCGTTATTAATTTTAAAATTAACACCAAATACTACAGTGTAGCATATCGCATATTTTGGGGGACCAATATAGAAAATTAAATGATTGAAAACTAAAGTGTATAAAATTGCATACATCAAAGACCATTAATGTAATTAATCTAATTTTTTTATTCAATTTGATTAATTAAGTCCTCCATTAATTAATTCATTCAGATTCCAAAGACATGAACAAAACTTCTAAAAAAAACCTGACCCACATAAAGAAAATTCATAAATCAACATAAAAACAAAAATATCATAATAATTATTCAAAAAATTAGGGTTTTGATTAGGGAAGCAAAATAATAATTATCTCTTGCCTTGGCTCCACATTTGTCATCTTTTGGACTGGCCAAAACACGTCGATGATTTTCACCGGTGTCTTCCAAAAATGCAAGAAGGTTTCTCCGGCTATTGTCACCAGAATATTTCTTTGTAACACCCTCGTACTTGTTCTCTTGCCTCTTACTGCATGGATGCCAAGTTGCTCCAATGGCCTTTGATACACAAATTCCAGATATGGGTCCTTGTCCTACTGTTAGGAGCAATGATATGAACCCTAATAGCATAAGCTCTGAGAGAGAGAGAGAGAGAGAGAGTTAAGTTTCTAGTGTACCCATGACAAGTGAACTAGCTATAGTTCTTTGTTTTATATATGGGATTATAAAAAGAAAGTAACCTGATTTAATCTTTTCTAGTGCTTCATAGAGAGCCTTTTTGTTTCTCTTTGTTAACCACTGCCAAAATAAATAAATAAAAAAAAAAAAATTTATGAGATATACAAAAAACAAAATGGAAATGAAAGAAGTATAGAAAAAGAAAAAATTTCAGTGAAGCCATTTTTTTAGGGCAACAAAGGTATCCGACATTTTGTCCCAATTAATTTCTGAGTATATGCAATGAATTTTTGTCGAGAGGTAAATAAATAATTTATACAAATTTTACATAAAAAATCTAATGCAATTATGTAATCTAGTTTTCATGAATTACATCGCCCCCAAAAAACTCTTTCTACAATATGATCAATTTTTCTAACACTGAATGTGTGGTGGAAAAGAGTTTGAAGATAGAGAATGAGATGATAGAGGTACAGAGAATTTTTATTTTAGAAGAAGAATTAATTTCTCTATCAAGTAGACTGAAACTTTTTAAAATATCATTTTTAACTCTTTACAATGGGTTTCATTTTTTAAATCAACATTGTTAATTCACCTAAAAATGTAAACATAATTTTTTTCCTTTTTCAATAATTTTTCTCTAATGGGGCCAATTGATTCCACACTCAAGCACTATGTAATATTGCTCATAAGTATATACAGTTCTCGTTTTACACATATCAACTATATTTTACAAGATCCAAAATTTGTAACATAAGTTTCTTATTAAAACATTTATCACGATTCAACTTATAATTTGACTAGCCCTAGGAATTCAATGAAGCCATTTTAATGTTGAATCATGACTATTTATATAAATGATATATCATATAAGAGCATGATTTGGAATATATATACTTGCCTCTCCAACCAAGTGGATGATGTGTTCAATGACAACTGATATAGCAACCAGCACAAAACAGACAACTGCAACTGCCCAGGTTGGTGTTTGCTCCAAAGACAGACCAACTTTTGATGCCATCTATATATATATATCAGCTAAAGAGTTTTCGAAGCTTAAAGAGTTGGGGAGGTTCAAGATATAGCAAAAATTCTAAAAGCTAGTTATGGCTGATAAATAGAGCAAACTCTTTAAGTCTGTAATGGAGAGTGAAAGAGAGAGAGAGTGAGTGTGTGTGTGAGAGAGAGAGAGAGAGAGAGAGAGGAGGTGATTGATTCATTGATGTCAAGGTTTCAATGAATATATATATATATATATAGGAAAATGCTAGGTTTCATGAAAACCATCATGAAAACCATCTGCACCGTTGGATCATGAGACACATACCTGATCTAACGGTGCAGATGGTTTTCATGATGATTTTCATAAAAATTTTCATGAAACCTAGTATGACCCATATATATATATATATTTTTATTTTCTAGATAGGAAAGGAAGGTGTGGACTTTGTCTTGGAGTTTGTTAGGGAAATATAGAGGAAAGTGATGAATGACTCATATGGGTGGTTGAATCAACCATTGTGTATAGAGTTGAAACCTCTGGTTTTTTATTCAACCCATTTTTGGGGATGAGATATCGGATGCAATGGTCATGTAGCACCTGGCATTATTACAGTGTGACATTATTTGGTGTAGTTTAGATATTTTTTTCATAATTCCTTTTTTAATTTTAAAAATAGTGTTTGGATTTTTGTTTGCAATTTATGAGATATAACTTAAATAAATTAAAAAAAAAATTGCGAAATGTTACATCTCACTAATTTTGGACTCTCAATAGTAATTCTTAATGACATGACAATCAGTCATTAAATAGTTTTTATGTTTCTCAAGTAATATGACTTATGGGACATCACTAGGAGTTGATATGTAGGTGCAAAATTAGGAATCCAAAATATTTTTCAAAAAATTTATTATTAAGAACAAAAAAAGATATGCTTTTAACTTTTAATTTTTTATTATTAAAAGTTTCAACTTTGTTTATTTAATTGACGAAAATTAAATGTTAATTATTAGATTGATACCAAACAATCTTGATATCACTAACCACTGAATAGGAGGTTGGTTGGGGATCATTTGGTAGGTTAAGCATATGTCTAGGCACACACCCCACCACAGAACCGACAGTTAAAACGTACATTAGAATTGTTTGGTGCAATTTGTTTGGTTTGTTTAGACCACCTCTAACCGCTTATTAAATCTATCATTAAATTCAAATTTGATAAAAAAGAGGTGTTTTTTATGTTTCAATGCTTGCACCAAAACAGTATCAAATTGAGAAAATATCAATGTTTCATCAAACTGAGGATGACTTGTCCCTTTCAGTAATTTACTGTGCATAGCCGTTGAGTTGGACCCACCAGACGACCGGCTGGACGTTCGGCCGGATGTCCCCCCGGATGACTGCTTTAAGGCAAAAATTTGTAAAAATTTATATTGACAGGTTGACCCCTAGGTCGACCGCCTCAGCATCTTTTTTGACTCTATTTCTATTTTTCCCTAAATCCATTTCCATCATGTTCTCTTTCTCAATTCTCATCTCTGATCTACTCTATACCTTCAATTCCAATTCCATTTCCAATTCCATGAGTATAGGTTGAGCACCCAAGAGCTTAGTCTCAAATAGAAGATGAAGTCCATATTTCCATCTCTGTATTTTTATATTCTTCTTATTGTTTTCAATTCTGACTGGAATTAATTTGATGGTAATATGTTGATTTGAAATTTAACAACAATCTTTATACATCCCACATTTTACAAATCTCTCTCTAACTATCAAACCACTCAATTTTTTTCAATTCCTCAATCTTCCAATTTTGTGTTCTTGTTAATTGCATATGTATAAATACGTATTATTGACTAACAGTTGTTCAATCTTTTTCAATTCCTCAATCTTCCAATCTTTTTGACTAACAATTAAATTATGTAAAGATATATAATTTGTATATATACGTATTCTGAAGAATTCTCATTGTGATATTCTAAAGAATTTTTGTTTGAATTGAGGAAACAGAAATGAAGGCAAAAAATAAAAAATAAAAAAATAATTTTGCTCTTGCCGGTCGACCCCTTGGACATACTGTGGTTTGATAAAAGCTCCACTGGAGTGTCTGATATCAAATAGAGGAATTGGTCATATTTTTACTCAGATTTGATGAAATGTTTGGTGAACCGTTGAATATGCTCTTATAGCTTCTTTTTCTTTTTCTTTTTATTATTATTATTATTATTATTATTATTCTGAGAGTTTGTGTAAACTATTTTCAGTTTCTGCTTATAACTTATAAAAATTGATTATTTGAAAGATAAGAGAGAAATGCTTTATTTTCTACTTTCTGATTATCAATTTTACTTTATAACAAGTTGCATCAAACAAGTCTTTATACATATTGTTTTATTCAAATTGTCTCATTCGTTGGTTATGTATTCTTACACTTTCAATTGAGTGGAATATATCAATTGAGTGGAGTATCAATGGATTAGTTGAACGGTAAAAACTTGAAAATAAGATCTGAGGTTGTGTTTGGTGTATTTTGAAATCAAGTTTCCACATTTATATGTGAATGCTATGTTCGGTAAACCAAATAATTTTTGAATTTTTGGTATACTCGGTCGTCTGCCCGGACATCCTTTCGGATAACCGACCGGTTGATCGGAACAGTACATTTTTTTTTTTTTGGGCAATTGCCAATCGTCATCTGTTATTTGGAAAAAAAAATATTATATTTATTTTTGATATTTTTTAAATATATAAATTATTTTTTTAGACCAAAATGACAAATTATTTTTTTGAATTGAATTTTAAAAAGAATTTGGTTATGAGTTTTGAATAGAATTTTCAATAGAATTTTGAGTTGTGTGTTTAGTTATGAGTTATAAGTTTTTGAATTAAATTTTAAAAACTCTTTTCAAAACTTATAACTAAACAACTTTTTTCATTTCATATGTTACATCAAAAATTCAAAACTTAATTTCAAAACTCATAACCAAACAATTTTTATTTTTTCAAATCATAATTCTAAAATTTACAAACTCAAAATATAATTATATTCTCAAATTATAATTCTAAAACTCTGCCAAATACTATCTAAAATTTTGAGTTTAGTCACTCTAAAAGAATCTATGAAAGTTTGTGCAATTGTTAATTTTATGACGCCAAAATTAATTGAGACCAACAAAAATTTATTCAAACACTCGATTATCAAAATTAAGTGGAGGACAGTTGGATCCACCTCACCCATACACCTCTCAGGGCATTATCCAAATAGAATATAATTTTGACAAATTCTAAGATATTAATTTAAAATTTTAAATCTTTAATGAATTTTTCCGACAAAAGTTTAGCTTCATGCTCTTGTCTATAAGGATAACATAGGACATCAAGACCGACAATTAGAATATAACAAAACATTTGGCCTTCTTGTCACAACATATTAGCGGAATTCCCTAATTTTATTAATTAATTTTTATTACTCTCTCCACCACCTTATGGTCCCTTTGACCCATATTTTTTTTTGGGTACGGGCTCGTTTGGGAACCCTCTTTTTTAGCTAAAAATTCAAAATGTTACTAGATTAGCCAAAAAGCCAACAATTCATACCAAAAAGTCAAAGATTCTTTTTTCTCTCTATTTTTTGCACATCTTTTCGTAAAAAGCCAAAAAGTCATCCCAAACATACTAGTTTTTTTTAGCTCATATTTTAGCCAAATAGCCAAAAAATTACTAAATTAGCCTGTTCCCAAACGAGGCCTAAAACTATATATATGTACTCTTGTTGACTTAGTCCACATGTTCTTGATTATTTATTCTCATGCATCAATTTGCACTAGTTTAATCAAGTGCATCCTAGAATCAAATCGCTAGGGTTTTTTATTTGGTATAGTTTATTGGAGTTGTTTATATCTTTCTGTTAGTTTGAAAATTTTGTAACTTTTGAGATAAAATTTAATAAGTCTATAAACATAGAAACTATATAGAATTGAACACAGGAAATACATGAATGGAAGAGATTTTTGAGAAGCATGTTCCACCAACAAAACTTTTAATATTTTGTCCATTTATATGTTTTTTGGTTTTACATTTGATTTTTGTATTCCAAGCATTGTTAGATAAAAATAATTTAAGTAAGCTAAAGAAGTTAAAATATTTTTTAATTTTTATTTTCAGATTATCAACTTCCAACTTCTAATAAATTACACCAAACAATGAAGTGGGAGACAGTTCTAGATGAACACCATATATATGTTTATGTTTTGAAAAATGGTCAGCTTGTCAATGTGGTATGGTAGTAGTACTACTAGAGTTTTTAAGTGTTTATTATTATAGCTGGAAATCAAGAAGAGAAAAAGAGGTAATGAAAATGACAAGCAGTTTTTCTTGGAAGTGTTTAATTAGTGTGCTGTTTGAAAGTCTTTAACTTTAAACATCTACACTTACTAAATTTCCTCAGTTTTGACCACACTGTTTTAGTCTCTGGCTTCACTTAAAATCAGCATATGATAACATAGTTTAAACTGTGAATTAACGCGTAATTATTACTTTAAATTGATTAAAAAAAAATACTATTTATTCAACTAATTCTGTTTGTTTTGTTTTGTTTTTGTTTTTGTTTTTGTTTTTTGTTTTTGGTTTTTTGTTTTGTTTTGTTTTGTTTTTCTGCTCCGTTCACTTCATGTTACATGTATTTTCCCATACCTCATTCATGCTCCAAGTTGTGTTAAAAATCCTTCTAAACTGTTGACTGCAACCTAAATTTATAGTTCTATATATAATTAGGGAATCCCTTCGGTATACACTTTTTATATACCTTGTTATGTATTTTTTTGGTATATATTATATATTTTTATGATAAATATTACCTAATTTTTTTGTAAGAATTTGTGATTTAAAAATAAAATTATCCACATTTTGAGTAAAATTTTACTGTTTTATATGTCATAAAACATCTTAACTATTAAAATTATTTACATAATGAGCTTAATGATCAGATCTCATATTAGCCACTAGACCTAGCTAAATCATCATAATAATATACCTCGCTAAAGCATCTCCAACGGTAATAGGCATTTTACTTATCTAAATATTTCTATAGAGTATATATTTTATTTTACTTATCAACTGTTTTATATTTCTACTCTAATCATACTATTTAGTTTAGCTATTCATCAAAATACTATTAACTTTATAGAATATCACATCAACAATAAAGATGGAGAGAAATGATTCTAATGATTAAATACATTTTACCTAGCCTTAAAGGTTAGTTACATGTAGCTAGTGAAAAAAAAGAAAAATGAGTGAGAGCACTAATTAGTGCTACCACTAATGATGTGGCAGTGGGCCCCACCATGAATGATTTGATGTTTTGGTCTTGGTGTTGTATTTTTTTTATTTTTTATTGAGTGCCATATCATTAGTGATCTTTTTAGAGCTAAAAAATTAGTGGTGATACATCCCTCTAATTTTGGAGCTCTAATGACTTGGCAATGAAAAAAAAAAAAAAAAATCACATCACATCATTGTGAAACCCACATACCATTAGAGTTCTCTAGAACTCCACAATTAGAGCTCCCAATCTTTTTTTTCTTGTTGAAAAAAAATACAACGCCAAAATATCACATCATAGTGGGGCTCACCCCATTAGAGCTCCTTTATTAAAGCTAAAAATATTTGAGAGCTCTAAAATAATAGCTCTAAAGGAGCTCTAGGGGGTGGGATCCACCCATTAATGTGATGTTTTGGACCTTCTCTTTTTTTTTTTTTTTTTTTTTTTGATCACATCATTAGAGTTCAATTAAAACTACAAAATTAAAATTATATATCATTACTCTTTTTGTAAAAATAATATATGAGTACTTTTTTTTTTAAGAAACATTTGGTCTGCTACCACACCCAAAAAAAAAATGAAAAAAAAAATGAAAAAATTGAAAGACAGGCATGACTTTACCTCCCAGGTCTCTCCCATGTATTAAAATAATATAAACAAAATAAAAATAGGAAAATTTATCCATAAGTCCTAGTTTTTGAAAAGTTGAACCATTTAGTCCTAAAAATTTTTTTATGCTCCATTTAGTCCCATTTGCACATCAATTTAATGTTCGAAACATTAATCTGATGTTCGAAATCTAATGTTGGAAACATTAATCTGATGTTTGAAACATTGTAATGGGACCTTTCAGTCTATAAAAAAACTTTTAGGACCAAACAGTGTATAAGTTATTAATTTGAGATTTATTGGTGCATCCCCCCCATAAAAATAAGAATAAGAATTAAAAGCTTTTGTGAAATATTTATGCCATCGAAAAAAATAAAGACAATTTTTGTCGGACACATGATGTGCATAGAAAATAAAGTGTGGTATCTGAATTCATTTATGATGTGATGTGGGCCACAATACTTCACTCTTTGTGTCATTTTTTTTTTCTTGGGTTGAAAAAAAAGGGTTTTAATTTGCACCGAAGTTGTGTTTAGGTCTAAAGTCCAGGGAAAAATTTGAAAACGAAAAAAAAAAAAGTGAAGAAAAATTTGAATGAAATATAAATTTTTTTTTTTTTTGTAACATTTATTTATTTATTATTATTATTATTATTTAAATTTTACTTGAATTCAAAATTCAAACACAATTTAAATCTTCCAAAAATCTAACATAAATTTGGTTGATAATTGTGAAATTTCTTAGTAGTGGCTGCGCCAATGAAAGTCAGAAGTTGAATGCTTAAAACTCACAATTCACTCACAATGAAGTTGAGTTTTACATTATTAAATTTGTGATAAATCAAAAGTTGACACATATCCTATTATGTCATTGTGAGTAAAAATAGAAAAAGCTTTTAAGAATTTCAATATTTTTTTAAATTCAAGAAATGAATTTCATACTCTACTTTGAGTCTCACACTTTCATATTTTATGAGTAATTTACACTTTTCATACTTATAGTTTGATTCAAATTGTACTTTAATTTCTATTGTTTGAATAATTTGATCCATACACTTTAAGTGTAGTTTCAATTTGATTATTTCATCCAATTTTTCGTTAACTTTTTCTATGTATACACCTCAATGGATTGACAAGTATCCCAAAGTGTAAATTGTTCAATTTGAAATAATAAGAACCAAAATAAAATTTAACATTCATTTATTTATTTGTAGCCCCACCATGAAAATGTGAGAAACAATATATCATTTATTTATTTTTTTTTATTAATTAGTTTGCCCAATTGACTACTTCAAATATTCTTTGTTAAGCGGCCATAGGATAGGACTGCATGCATGGACAAAAAAGCTAAAATTTAGATCAAGTCAAAAAAATTAAAAGCCAAAACTTCAACATTTTTATTTTATTTTATTGTAATTTTATCATATTATTATTTTTGAACAACCCAATTGTTGAATTTTTGCGTTCGTGAAGTAGATGGGCTTTTGAATCATTTTTTTAAATTATAATTTAGAATTTTCAGGTCATAACAAAAAAAGAAGAAAATAATACGTCGTCTGGAAGCTTTACTAGAACTAATTAATAAAAAGCCTAGATCCATAAATGATCTTAGAAACCAATTGCGTTCCGGGTCTAAAATTTATTATTATTATTAGTACATTGAAAGAGAGGAAAAGTCGATCTCATAATCTCTTAAGAGCATCTCCAACCCACCCGGCATATAATGTTATGTTTTGTGCTAGTTTTTTTTTTATATTCAAAAATGCTTCAGAGCTCTAGAGCAAGAACTCTAGAGCATGCTCTAATGATGTGGTAGTTATGTGGAGTCCATCTTGATGTGATATTTTGGCTTAAAATTTTTTTTTTTTTTTAGAACCTTTCAACTCTATGCTCAATAGAGCTTTGTTTAGAGCTCTACTTTTAGAGCTCTAGATCATCACTATTTTTTTTTTTTTTTTTTATATCTTGTCACATAAGTAGAGCTCTCTTTAAATCTCTGCTATTAGAGCTCTATATCATCACTCTTTTTCTTTTTTTAATTTTTTTTTATTCTCTACTACATTATTAGAACTCAATTAGAACTCCAAAATTAAGAATTTACCATTGCTATTATTTTTATTCCCCTTTCTCGTTGGATTCTTACTTTTGGTCGTTGATCTAGTCTTGTCCCTCAATATAACATTGACTTGACTTGGTCTGCTAACCCATACTAGGACTGGGGAGATTCATTATGTTTTCAAGCATAGATTATTTATTATTAAATTTTATTAAATATATTTAGCTGATCGATTCTAAGTTTTTGAATCAAGATATCAAACTAGTCCTTCAATAAAATTGAACCAAATGAATTCGATGTTACTTGAGTTGATTTGAGTTCGAATCACCAATTCATTATATTACATAAGTGAATCATTAGTATTTTTTTAATAAAATACGATCTCAACTTTAATCTTACATCATCAGGAATATTTTTAAAAAATAAAAAATACATCAATAATAATGAGTCCAATAAACAAGTAACATAACACAAAAAATAACAAAATTTCTCCTAGGTTGAGTTTACAAATATGTTTTTTGAATTTTTCTAAGAACTAGTTTGATTAAAAAAAAAATTCAAATTCAAAAATGTTTCCAAACTACAATTCTCCGTGGGAAGATTAACAATGAATAATGCATTTTCTAGATATTTATACAAGTAATATCTAGGCATGGATCTCGTTTGTAGACTTGGGTTTGTAGTACAGAGGTCAAAAAAATACTATAAATTGTTATATTATTATTACTCTCTTTACTTTCCACAAGTCTTCTTGTAGAAAAAAAATCAAAAAATCAATAATAAAAATAACTCATTGTTTAGTTCATATTGAGCGCAGGTAGGCTACATTGAACAAAAACATAGTTCAATTGTGAGATCTGATGGTCTGGCCCAATGACTGGTCATGGCCCAAACCTGTTGCGTGGGCCCAGTGCAGAGGGCAAGGAAAGTAAAAAATATCCTCTGTGAGATCTGTTGGCCAGGCCCAATGACTGGTCTGGGCCCAAACCTCTTGAGTCGGCCCAGTGCAGAAAGCAAAGAAAGACAAGAAAAACAGGTAATTTAGGGGCATTCCGAGAATTGAACTCGGGACCTCTCGCACCCTAAGCGAGAATCATACCACTAGACCAAATGCCCTTCATGATGTTGTTCAAAGATTTTTATAAAATAGGTTAAATTTAAGCCTTGTTTGGCATAACCTATATAATTCATCTTTTTATCTTTTTATATTTTTTCCATCACATCACCTCTCTACTTTTCTGCACATCTTTTCGTAAAAAGACAAAAAGTACACTTTTTTAGGACACCCCAAACCAACCCTTAGAATGGTTGGCATTGTTACATGCACAATTCATTCTCCATTTGGCAAATACCAAATTTTTTTTTTTTTTTTGCTTTTAGTGTTTTTTTATTTTTTTTTATTTTTAAAATTTGTGTTAAAAGTATATAAAATGTAAGATTTTTTGAGGACAAAAAAACTCCAACTGTTTTTACCTTTGTTTTTTGGGTAAATTACCAATAGGTCCTACTTTGGAGACTTATTACCCAATAGGTCCTACTTTGGAGACTTATTACCCAATAGGTCATACTTTGGAGACTTATTACCCATTAAGTCCTATTTGATAAATTTATTAAGTGATAAAGATAAATTTATCAGTCTTTTTTTTTATGAATAAATTTATAGTGATAAATTTATCAGTCTCTTTGTTTTTATGAATAAATTTTTAGTGATAAATTTATCACTCTCTTATTTTTATAATATTAAATTTATTAGTTAGGACCTGTAGGTAAATAAGTCTAGTTAATAGGACTAATTGGTAAGTACCCCTTGTTTTTTTTGGGGGGTCCTTAGCATGGGCGGAGCCAAAGAAGGCTCAGGGTCACGCCCTTTAATTTTAAATTATTTTATTTTATTTTTGTTTTATGGTCATAAACAAAATGAAATCTTCTTCTTCTTCTTCGTATTTTTTTTCCTAATATGTTATTTGGCTAAGGATTTATTATATTGTTTAGTATAAGCAGTTATTTGATACTTTGAGAGCACTATATGCCTCCGTTTGGGAAGTGAGTTGGCTTTTTGACTTTTTTGGTTATTTTAGCCTGGGCTAAAAAACTTGGTTTGGGAAAGACTTTTTGACTTTTTGGCTTTTTTGACTTTTTTTTGTGAGAGTAGAGTATAATAATTATGAGTTGGATGTGATGTTTTGTTTGTTGTGACTAAAATAGCCTATTTTGTCTTTTGTGGCTAAAATAGCCCCAAACCTCCTTGCCAAACGGAGCATAGTAGTCTAAACTAATAGTGTAGTGAGAAATTGTATGGATTGAATATAATCAACCCATTATTTTTAGGTAGTTGACAAACTTCTTAGTGTGATTTGTAATTTCTCATACTTTGACCATCACATAGGCAACGCCATGTACTCTAAGACCATTTAATAATTTCCATTCAAAACACATCATTTATAAGCAATATCATCTCTTTAATATTTTTTGTCAAATAAAAATTAAATAGATTTTATAATAATTTGTGCTATAAATTATTTGTTTTTATTTTCTAAAGTTAAGAATTTTGATCCATAATTTTTGCACTAAAATTACAAACTTACATCACCATCTCGCACTAAGTTATTACACACTATTATAGAATTTTGATTTGTTCCTATTAATAATGATTTTTAATTTCTTATGATTAAATTTAGCTCATAAAATTATTATTATCTTAATGTTGACAATAAATTTTTTAAATAAAAAATTATAATTAATAAATGCCCCCTTTAACTTAATTTCCTAACTCCATCTTAGTGGAACTTTTTAAATTTAATTTTTTTATTATTGTAATCTCACCTAATCTATATTACCTAAAGTGACAAGCTTTTTGATTTATTTATTTTTATTAAGAAAAGTTCATTAAACATGGAAAAATAAAAAATAAAAATGCATTTGCCAAACCAATCCTTATTGTTTGTTGGCTAGGATCAAACTTGATAAGAAACTTACTTATCTGTAATATATATATTCAAAAAGGATTTTTCTTAAGTGCGCAACCCTCAAGGTTGAACACCATGTGCCACTTACACAAAAAGTGTAAGTGGAAGGTGAAAACAAAAAGCAGGACTGAACACAGAAAGGCGTAAGTGTAAGGCGTAAGTTGCACACCATAACAGTACCCATTGAAAAATGTTTCATACCACTAATTCAACACCACTAATGCATCATTAATGACATGACATCATGTGAACTCCGTTATTGATGTGATAGTTTGGCTCTTTTTTTTTTTCCTTGCATTTCCCAACTCATTAGTGATGCTTTTAGAACTACTGATTTAGTGCTCTAAATCGGAACTGATATATATTTTGGTTTTAGTACAGTGGAGGGAGAGCATGAATGGAACTGAAATCAATAACGGACTTTGGTCATTAAGCTAAGGCTTTGTTTGGCATATAGAGTTTGGGTTAAAATAGTCACAAATATATATATATATATATGTTTTTTAACTTAATAAGACAAAATATCACATCCAAACCATAATCATTTCATTTTTTCTTTCACAAAAGTTAAAAAAGCCTATCCCAAATGAGACTTTTTAGCCTCAGGTTAAAATAGCCAAAAAGTCAAAAATCAATTCACATCCTAAACGAAGGCTAAGTGATTATAATAAAACTTTTGATAAATCAAGTTCTGAAAAGGAATAAGAGATGTAAATAACTTTAGCTTCATTTTTTAAGGAGGCATTTACAGATAAGTTCTAATTTATGAACTTATATTTCATTAAGTCCTAATTAAGATTTTTTGGACTTTCAAGTCCCATTAAATTTTTAATAATAGGAATTGCTCTTTAAATAATGATTGTTAATCATTTATAATTATCTATAAAGGAATATGATGATTTGGTATTTATTTTAATTTTAAAATTTTAAAATATCAACTTTCAAATTGAAAAAACTAAAAAAAAAAAAAATTATGTGCAGAAAACCAAAAAAAAAAAAAAAAAAGAAGTTTTTTTTTGAAAAAAAAAATTGAATTATTTTTTTGTGCAAAACTGAAAATTTTGTGTCTATAAAGGAGCATGATGATGGAACATTGATGTGCAAAACTGAAAAAAAAATTAAATGAAAAAACTGATAATATTATCAATTTTAAAACTAAAAAAAACTGTTGATATTTTCGATTTTATTAGATAGATGAATCAAACTAATAAGTAGAAGGGTAAAAACATTCAATCTCATGCTCTCTTTTTTTATTAACTAGTGAAACAATTATTTGGAATATTAGTATGCAAAATTGTAACTTTCTTAATTTTAAAAATTGAAAAAAACTGATAATATTATCAGTTTTACTAAATAGGACTTATTGATTCAAAAAAAAAATCTTAAATAGGACCTAAACTAACATAACATTTATAAATAAAACTTTTAGATAATTAACTCTTTATTAAAAGAACTATTTTTTATGCCTCAAGCTTGCACCACCAAAAATAATTTACACATGACCAATGGAGATTAGTTTAAATGGTTAGAATGGGCAAATTTATAATTTGTGCTGCTTATTGTTATGGATTGGCACCAACCCCTAAGGTACTTTTCTTTTCTTTTTTTCCTGTGGCTCTGCATGGTTAGATATAACATCAAATTTGGACTATTCACATCACAAAATTTTGTGTTGATCCTTAGCATGGGTAAGATGGTCTTTAAGCAAGTGAAAGTTGTGGACTTGAGATGTTCTCCAATTCATGACCACATCGACTCTCGTACAAAGACCGCGCACCACTTTCTCTATTTATTTGCTTTCATTTTCCTTCTTTCACAACCACCACAACCCATATCATCTTATTATTGCTTCTTTTTCCTTTTTTTTTCTCCTATTCAAGTAATGATATATAAATAAAAAAATTATATAACAAATTAATACAGGATGATGTATTAAAGTTTAATTTTATTTTAAAGCAAAAGATTCATAACAATAGCTTATATTTCAAAAAATATCATTGCTTACTTGCCAAAAAAAAGTTCTACACAAAATCAATGCACAATAATGTTCTTAATTTTATCATTTTAAAGTAAAAGATTGAATATAATAACTTATATTTTAAAAAATGTCATGGCTTCTCTCTTTTTTTTTAATATATATATAAAAAAAAAGGTAAAATAGGTGACCAATGCATATATAGATTAACACTTTTAGGACACGATTATTAATGAGTAACTGCAATACTAATGGACATTTTACTTGTTTGGCATAACCCATATAATCCATCTTTTTATCTTTTTATCTTTTTTCCATCACATCATCTCTCTACTTTTCTGCACATCTTTTCGTAAAAAGACAAAAAATGCACTTTTTTAGGACACCCCAAACCAATATAAGTACATAAAGAAAAATGCATTTTGCATTTTGCTAAGTACTTTACCTAGTGTGTACACCAACAACTTCTCCATTACTGAAATTGCTTGCTTTAGTCTTCAAAACTCTCCAAATATAGTTAGGAAGCAATTTCAACCATACATATCATTTTTACTGGTTAAAATATTAAAAAGTAATTTTTTATTTTGCCTATTTTCTTTTTTATTTATGTACTTTAACGCTACTCTTTATTTTTCCTATCTATATATACAAACTGTTTAAAAAGTCTCTCAAGAACTCTTCAAATGGAATAAACTTGAAGAATTTTGTTAAAATGGCTATTGTAATAACTAACTTATTGGAGTGACTAAAATATGATAATACTAGTTATAATAACTAACAATCGTCATTTAAAAAGTCTCTTAAAAATGCTCCAAGACTTGATGAGATAAAATGTCTATTGCCTAGTCTGTTGAAACTCCATCCTGTTAGGTAAAATATTGAAAATATTACCTATTTTTGTTGGAAATGCTCTGGCAAAATATCACATTTAAATTATAATTATTTTATTTTTTTTCTCATAACTATCAAATTAATTATAAAAAAAAATCAACTATCATTCCAAACACAAAATTTTTTTTTAAACAAGTTAAAATAGTCAAAAAGTTTTAAAAAAAATAACTAAAATAATTAAGCTTCCAAACAAACCCATAATAAAAATAAGATAAAAAATAAAATTATGTATGACATGAACAATAATCTAACGTAACTCACCATAATAAAATGATAAAAAGATGATGACTCAACATTGATAAGCATGATTTTTTTCCCCAAACCTTGGCCCCAAGAGACAACATCATATTCACATCTTAGATATATATTATCTTCTCCCTTTTATTTTTATCCAAAAAACCAATCTCCCACTTCCCCCCCCCCCCCCCCCCCCCCCCCTTTCGCCCTCCCTCTCTCCCTCCCCCCCTCCCCATGGCAGACAACTATGCCATATGTATTCTAGGAACCATGGATCGTCTTTGGTTTCACCAAATCATTCTCTTCACCGAACCCACTTCACTTCTTTTCCCCAAAACCCTTAATTCACCTCAACCCATTTCACAAACACTTCCACATCTCTCATCAAACCTCTCTCAACTTCCTCTCCTAGAGGAGGAAATCTCATCATCAGCCTCATCTATCATCACTCCTTCAAAGGTAACAACAACAACCAATCCTCTCTCTCCTTCATTGATGTAGCTTTTTTTTTTTTTTGATTAGCAAAAAGGAAACTTTATTGATGATAATAACATACATTACATATGAGATTACATCAATAAAGAAGGGAAGTGCATAACACTCAATCATGAGCTAGCACAACTACAAGGTTGGAGAGGAACCAACACAGGCCAAAGGAAGAGAAAAGAAGAAAAACGAAAAAATAAAAAGGTGCAGAGTATTAGCTTATGGAATTATTTATTACTTTGTTATTTTGAAAATCAGTATTAGAGTATTTGGTACTATTTTTACTTACAATTCATGAGACACAAATAATTTATGTAAGCTGAAAAAAATTGATTATTAAAAAGTAGAAATCTCCGTTTTAGTTATTAAATTTTAACCTGGCAAAAGTTGCACCAGAGAGGTGCGCTCTCTCTCACACACATACACACACTTTGGAAGCTAATGTTTCATCTTCTTCTTCTCATGAAGGATGACTGCAACAACCAACACGTTGATGATGTTGATGATGATGAAGAGGATGAGAATGAAATAAAAATGAAGAAAAGATCCACAAGGTTGAATGATATCTTGAAATGCAAATCGCGGTCACACTCATCGTCTCTACTACATCACATCCACCCCAAAAAGATCATACCATACTCCCGTTCAGTGACAAGGTTACAGAAAACCATGAGCTGCAAGAGCCTCTTAGAGCTCGAACTCGAAGAAGTAAAAGGGTTCATGGACTTAGGTTTCAAATTCAGCAAAGAAAGTCTAAGCCCGCAAATGATGAGCGTGTTGCCTGGATTGCAAAGACTTGAACTAGCAAATGGCGATGAAGAAGTAGATAAAGATGATAGAGATATAATTGGAGAAGAAGAAAGAGAAGGCGAAGAAGAGAACAGAAGTGTAATGAGGCCATACTTATCCGAAGCATGGGATATTAAAAGACCCGACTCGCCATTGCTGAACTTAAGGTTGCCAAGAGTCTCTGCAGCTGGTGATATGAAGAAACATCTTAGGTATTGGGCTAGAACTGTGGCTTCTGTAATTCGACAAGAATTTTGAGTGAGAAAGAGAGGAGAGAGATTGTAGTGTTCTTCCACCGACAAGTTACAAGTGTAAGATAGGTAGTTGTTTGAAGTGATGATGATGATTGAAATAATTGGTGTGTGTAAATATAATTTTTGTTTTGCTTTTTATTTTGGGTATGTAAATGTACCAAGGCAATGAAATGGAATTTTCTCAAACAAAGTATAAATAGGGACTCTACCTTTCCTAATTTAACTTTTTACTTTACAAAGCATCACTCATTTATGTTGAGTACACATTTTACATGTCATCCACCATTTGAGTAAAAAATTAGAAAAATTTATCTATAAATACCATCTTTAAGAATGGTAATTCTTTTAGACTCAAAAGTTTTCTTATAGATTAATTTATCCTATTGATTTTAGAAAAAGAGGTTTAATATATTATTTGAAAATTAGATTTACGATTATACCTTTATTTCTATTCCCCCCCTTATTTTATGTTAGAAAGGTAATATACATAATTTATGAGAATCAAATTTGGGATTAATTTTTATTTGAGAATCTTTTTTTATTTGGAATGACCTGAATTGTGAGATTTTTCAAACATTTCAAAAGTGTTACAAATGATTTGAAATATAAGATTCTTCAAATATTTCAAAAGGAATACAAAAACTCATTAATAAGTTTTCAGCAAACGTATAATTTAAAATGTGACACTCAAACGTAATACTCAAATGTAAGACTCCAAAAAAACTTCTTAGTATACTTTTTTCTAAACGTAACAGTCAAATAAAACACTCTAAAAAACTCCTTATTATAACACTCAAATGTAACACTCTAAAAAAAAACTCTTTCGTATATTTTTTTCCAAAGGTAACACTCAAATGTAAAATTTCAAAAAAACTCATTAGTGTGCATTTTTTCAAACGTAACACTCAAATGTAACACTCAAATGTAACATTTTAAAAAAAAACTCCTTAGTGTAACACTTCAATGTAAGATTTCAAAAAAACTCCCTAGTGTACTTTTTTCAAATGCAGTACTATATATATTAAAAAAAAGAAAAGAAAAGAAAAGAAAATTTGCATAGTGTAACACTCCAACGTAACACTAAAAAAAACTCCTTAGTGTGTTTTTTCCGATTGTAACATTCCAAAAAAAGGATGTGGGATTCTTCAACCCATTCGAAAAGGAATACAAAAACTTTGTAGTAAATTTTGGACAAATGTATAATTTTAAATTATGAGTGTTACGCTTGTGAAAAGTACATTAAGAAATTTTGTAGTGTTTTTTTATGTTACAATGGAGTGTTACATTTAGCATTACATTGATTGGAGTGTTACAATTGAAAAAAATACATTAAGGAGTTTTTTTTGTTTTGTTTTGTTATATTGGAGTGTTACGTTTGGGATTATATTAATTGGAGTGTTACGTTGGAAGAAAGTACACTAAAGATTTTTTTTTTTTTTTTTGGTTATATTGGAGTGTTATATTTGAGAAAGTACACTAAGGAGTTTTTTTGTGTGTTATATTAAAGTGTGCTATATTAGAGTGTTATGTTTGGAAAAATTTGGAGTGTTATGATATTATGTTTGGAAAATTATACTAAGAAATTTTTTAGTATGTTACATTGGAGTTATGGGAAAGTATTTTGTGAATGACAACACGTGGTTAACGTGACGTCGAAGTGTTAACCGAGATGCCACATGGCTTGATCACACTGCTATGATGATATCGGATAGGTTGAGGTTATCTACAGAGATGCCGGAATCCGAGATAAGCAGATCAGAGACAATAGTCCTAGAACATCAGAAGATCTCAGTCTAGATAAAGATAAGGCTTAAGAAGAGTTTATGTAATGACCCCGAAATGTACGTCATAATTATCGGTAATTAATTACGTGTTTAGACGAATTAATTGAAGAATATCTGTTTGACTTGGAAAAGATCTGTTGGAATTATGACTTTAGGACTGAAATCGATGACCGTAATGGGTTCAGAAAATGAAATTGAACACGCCTAAGTGATACCGGGAATTTTTAGAACCATTTGAGAAAATAAATTGAGGACTGAATTTCGTCTGAATCGTTAAGTCTTGTTTGGCTCCAAGTTTTGAGCACAAATTTTATAATTGTGATATATATATGATATAAAGATAAGGATGGCTACCTTTTTGACTCAAACAAAAGAGAGAAGAAAAATCTAGAGAAAGAGAGAGAAGAGAGAATTCGGGGAGAGAGAGAGAGATCAAGGGAGAAGAAGAGAAAGAAAGGAAAAGGGGAAATCAAGCTAAAAAGGTAAGGATTTTCTTTAAATTCTTGAAATGGATTGTTGATTCTTGCATGTTTAACTTAAGATCATGGTTTAGAAGGGTTTGGTTCATGTTTATTTGGCTTAAAGGAGGTTCTTCCTCAAAACTCCATGGCTATAGAGATAGGAAGCTTCGTATGTATATGTTCATGGATTTTCATCTTAACTTATGGGTTGATCTTGTTTATGAGCTATGTGGGATTTGAATTGAAGACATAATAGTTAAATTATGATGTTTATCAAGTGCCTTGAGACTTTGATTTCATGAAATTGAAAGTGGCTTTGCAAAAGGGAAGAAATGGAGGAAGCTTGGAAGAAGAACCAGAGTTTCGCATTTTTGCATGGTCCGCTCGAGCGGAAGGGAAGCCCGCTCGAGCGTAGATATCAACCTCTCAGCAGTTTTGGGGAAATTGTACTGGCCGCTCGAGCGGCCAAAGTTGCGCTCGAGCGGAAGGGCTTATTTCCAGAAAATCTTGGGAAGTTGAAATTGCGTGATTTTAACATGTTAATTGCATCATTTAGCATCCCATGAGCATGAAATGAATATGAAGAATGTAAAAGAAGAAAGGAAATGGCATGAACTATGTGATTTGATGAATGATAAGAAATGTGTTATACTGTTTATGTTTGCAGGATAAAACGTGAAGACCGTGTAATCGGTATCGGAAACCCACTGTAAGTAACGTTTCTGTAAAGATATGTTATACTGAATTATGTTTCAAAGTGATACGTTATGATATGATATGTTTTGAAAGGTGATTTTAAACTGTGAACGAATGTCCTGATTGCGAATCTAGTATGGCATCCATAGATAGTTAGGTCATGGGAGCGACATGAACATGCAGGGCCATGACGTGAAACATGGTAGAGCATGAAGATGAAGGCCCATGGCCAGTCACGAGATCTCGTAGACTGTAGACTGTAGACTGTAAACTGTTATGAAAAGTTATGAAATGGTTCTGTGGAGTATGCCATTACTTATGTTCTTATATGTTGACTGTTGACTGTTGACTGATTATGATTATGCATGTCACGTTATGGTTTTATAAAGAATGTTGGAGTTCGTTCACTAACCCCTTTACGTTAATGTTACTTGCTGAGCTTTAGCTCATTGTTTGTATTATGTATTATAGGTGAGCATGTTGGGAGTCAAGCCTAGGCAGAGTTCTAGCCGAGCCGCCGTTTTGAAGCCTAACCAGAGTTTTGGGTGCCTCCGAGCTGGGGCTAGGCCTGGAAGGCCGTTTTGTGAGCTTTGTTTTGTTCTGTTATGCATTGTGGCCTGTGCCTATGTTCTGTATACGATCTTTTGATCCATGTTATGTACAGTAGTGGGTAAATTAACATTTTTGGCATGTAAATGTATGTTCATATAATGCACAGCTCTTTGGACTATTGTAGGTTGTTTTCGCTTCCGCGAGCCCCGTTTACTTATGTTATGTACAGTAAGGCCTGTGGTAATCTAGGATTACTGGCCGGTCTCGTCACCAAACTTCTCGGGGCGGGTTTGGGGCGTGACAGTTTATCTCTATCTAGCTGAAGGTCTATGATGAGCACTAAGCCTGAGTCCGTTAAAGTAAAGCTTTTAAAGGGATCAAGTCGCCACTAGTTATAAAAGTAAGGCACCCTCGTGGGTCAAAGGTAAATTCTTTCTTGTGAGTTTAAGTACAATTTGCTATCTTTGAGAGATATTGATTATTGACTTGATCATTGAAGTGCCCTTAGGTGGACGGACCACTGCCAATTTGCTATCTCTGAGAGATAATAATTACTAACTTGATTGTCGAAATGCCCTCGGGTGGACGAACCACCGCCAGATTCTCATCTTCTCGTTACAGGTTGTTGGCCTTAATTTACTTTGCTAGTGCTCTCCAGCTGAGTTCCTCTTTTGGTTATGTGGTCGGAAATCAACACCTACAATTTGGCACCATCTGTGGAAACTTAAGGAAAATAGATAGCCAATAACGGGAATGAAGAAAAAATTGGAGACGACATCCACCTCAGATTGAGCCGGTGTGTTGATTAGACAAACGATGTAGGTTCCATCACCTCAGATTGCCGAGATAATAGAACCTAGGAGGCAGTTGTGAGGAAGTATTTGGTGAATGACAGCACGTGGCTAAGGTGACGCTGAAGTATTAGTCGAGGTGCCACGTGACCTAGACACATTGCCGAGATGATCTCGGTTAGGCCAAGGTTATCTGCGAAGATGCCGGAATCTGAGACAAGTAGATAAGGGACAAGAGCCCTAAAATAGGGACGATCTCAGTCTGGATAAAGATAAGGCTCAAGAAGAGTTTATCTCTATTTAGCTGAGGGTCCAAAATAAGCACTGAGCTTGAGTCTATTAAAGTAAGGCTTATAAAGAAATCAGGTCACTGCTGGTTATAAAAGCAAGGCACCATCGTGGGTAAAAAGTAAATTCTTTCTTGTGAGTTTAAGCAAAATTTGCTATCTTTGAGAGATATTGATTACTGGCTGATCGTCGGAGTGCCCTCGGGTTGACGAACCAACGCCAATTTGCTATTTTTGAAAGATATTGATTACTGACTTGATTGTTGAAGTGCCTCTGGGTGGACGAACCACCGTCAGATTCTCACCTTCTTGTTACAGGTTGTTGTGCTTAATCTATTATGCCAGTGCTCTTCAACTGACTTCCCCTTTTGGTTTTGAGGTCGGAAATCAACACCCACAATTTGACGCCGTTTGTGGTAACTTAAGGAGAATTGATGGCCAACAACGGGCAAAAAGAAAAGATTGGGGACGACATCCACCTCAGATTGAGCCGGCGTGTTGATTAGAAATACGATGTAGGTTCCATCACCTCAGATTGCTGAGGTAATAGAACTTACGGGGCAGTTGTAGGGAAGTATTTTGTGAATGACAGCACGTGACTAAAGTGACGCCGAAGTGTCAGCCAAGGTGCCACGTGGCCTGGTCACACTGCCGAGATGATCTCGGTTAGGTCGAGGTTATCTAAGGAGATGCCAGAATCTGAGATAAGCAGATAAGGGATAAAAGTCCTAGAACAAGGGGAGGATCTCGGTCTGAATAAAGATAATGCCCTAGAAGAGTTTATCTCTATTTAGCTAACAGTCTGGGATGAGCATTGAGCCTGAGTACATTGAAGTAAAGCTTCTAGAGAGATCAGGTCACTGCGAGTTATAAAAGCAAAGCATCCTCGTGGGTCAAAGGTAAATTCTTTTTTGTGAGTTTAAGCATAATTTGCTATCTTTGAGAGATGTTGATTACTGACTTGATCGTCGGAGTGCCCTTGGGTGGACGAACCACCGCCAATTTGCTATCTTTGAGAGATATTGATTACTGACTTGATTGTCGAAGTGCCGCTGGATGGACGAACCACTGCCGAATTTTCATCTTCTTGTTACAGGTTGTTAGACTTAATCTATTCTGCTAGTGCTCTCCAGCTGAGTTTCCCTTTTGGTTGTGTGGTCAAAAATCTACACCCATAATTTGGCACTGTCTGTCAAAACTTAAAGAGAATATATGGCCAACAACAGATAGGAAGAAAAGATTGGGGACGACATCTACCTCAGATTGAGAGACGTGTTGATTAGACAAACGATGTAGGTTTCATCATCTCAAATTGCCAAGGTAATATAACTTACAGGGCAGTTGTGAGCAAGTATTTTGTAAATGACAGCACGTGGCTAAGGTGACGCTGAAGTGTCGACCGAGGTGCCACGTGGCCTGGTCACACCACTGAGATGATCTCGGTTAGGCCGAGGTTATCTGTGGAGATGCCGGAATCTGAGATAAGCAGATAAAAGACAAGAGTCCTAGAATAGGGGAGCATCTCAGTCTGGATAAAGATAAGGCTTAAGAAGAGTTTATCTCTATCGAGTTGATGGTCCAGGATGAGCACTGAGCCTTAGTCCATTGAAGTAATGCTTCTAAAAGGATCAGGTCACTGCTGGTTATAAAAGCAAGGCACCCTCGTGGGTCAAAGGAAAATTCTTTTTTGTGAGTTTAAGCACAATTTGCTATGGTTGAGAGATATTGATTACTAACTTGATCGTCGAAGTGCCCCAGGGTGGACGAACCATCGCTAATTTGCTATCTTTGAGAGATATTGATTACTGACTTTATTGGCGAAGTGCCCCCGGGTGGACGAACCATCTTCTTGTTATAAGTTGTTGTGCTTAATCTATTCTGCCAGTACTCTCCAGCTGAGTTTCCTTTTTGGTTGTGTGGTCGGAAATCAACACCCATAGTTTGGTGCCGTCTGTGGAAACCTAAGAAGAATAGTTGGCTAAAAACGGGCAGGAAGAAAAGATTCGAGACGACATCCACCTTAGACTTAGCCGGCGTGTTGATTAGACAAACAATGTAGGTTCTATCACCTCAAATTACCGAGGTAATAGAACCTAAGGGGCAGTTATGGGAAAGTATTTTGTGAATGACAGCACGTGGCTAAGGTGACGCCGAAGTGTCAACCGAGGTTCCACGTGGCCTGGTCACACTGCCGAGAAGATCTTGGTTAGGCTGAGGTTATCTACGGAGATGCCGGAATCTGAGATAAGTAGATAAGGGACAAGAGTCCTAGAACAAGGGAGGATCTCAGTTTGGATAAAGATAAGGCTTGAGAAGAGTTTATCTCTTTCTAGCTGAAGGTCCAGGATAAGCACTGAGCCTGACTCTATTGAAGTAAGGCTTCTAAAGGGATCAGGTCACTGTTGGATATAAAAGTAAGGCACCTTCGTGGGTCAAAGGTAAGTTCTTTCTTGTGATTTTAAGCACAATTTGCTATCTTTGAGAGATATTAATTATTGACTTGATCGTCGGAGTACCCCCTGGAGAACGAACCACCGCTGGATTCTCATCTTCTTGTTACAGGTTGTTGAACTTAATCTATTCTGCTAGTGCTCTCCAGTTGTGTTCCTCTTTTAGTTGTGTGGTCAGAAATCAACACCCACAATTTGGCGTCATTTGTCATAATTTAAGGAGAATAGATGGCCAACAACGGGGATAAAGAAAATATTGGGGATGACACCCACCTCAGATTGAGCCGACGTGTTGATTAGACAAACGATGTAGGTTCCATCACCTCAAATTTACGAAGTAATAGAACTTACGTGGCAATTATGGAGAAATATTTCTTGAATGACAGCACATGGCTAAGGTGACGCTGAAGTGTCAATTGATGTGCCATGTGGCCTGGTCACACCGCCGAGATGATCTCGGTTAGGCCGAGGTTATCTGTGGAGATGCTGGAATCCGAGACAAACAGATAAGGGACAATAGTCCTAGAACAGGGGAGGATCTCAATCCGGATAAAGATAAGGCTCGAGAAGAGTTTCTCTATCTATCAAACTAAGGGTCCAGGATGAGCACTGAGCCTGAGTCTATTGAAGTAAGGCTTTTAAAGAGATCAGGTCATTGCTGGTTATAAAAGCAAGGCACTGTCGTAGGTCAAAGATTAGTTCTTTCTTGTGAGTTTGAGCACAATTTGCTATCTTGGAGTGATATTAATTATTGACTTGATCGTCGGTATTGCCCTAGGTGGACGAACCATCGCCGGATTCTCATTTTCTTGTTACAGGTTGTTGGGGTTAATCTATTCTGCCGGTGCTCTACTGTTGAGTTCCTTGTTTGGTTATGTGGTCGAAAATCAACACTCACATTTTGGCGCCGTCTGTGGGGACTTAAGGAGAATAGATAGCCAACAACGAGCAGGAAAAATAGATAGGGGACGACATCCACCTCAGATTGAGCCAGCATGTTAATTAGACAAACGATGTAGGTTTCATCACCTCAGATTGCCGAGGTAATAGAAGCTAGGGGCAGTTGTGGAGAAGTATTTTGTGAATGACAGCACGTGGCTAAGATGACGCCGGAGTGTTAGCCGATGTGCCATGTGGCCTGGTCACACTGCCGATATGATCTCGATTAGGCCGAGGTTATCTGTGGAGATGCTGGAATCCGAGATAAGCAGATATGGGACGAGAGTCCTAAAACGGATGAGGATCTCAGTCTGAAAAAAGATAAGGCTCAAAAAAGTTTATATCTATCTAGCTGACGGTCTAGGATGAGCACTGAGCCTGAATCCATTGATGTAAGGCTTCTAAAGGGATCATGCCACTGTTGGTTATAAAAGTAAGGCATCCTCATGGGTCAAAAGTAAGTTTCTTTTTTTGTGAGTTTATGCACAATTTGCTATCTTCAAGAGATATTGATTACTAACTTGATCGTCGGAGTGCCCCAGGTGGATGAACCACCGTCAAATTCTCATCCTCTTGTGCATGTTGTTGGGCTTAATCTATTCTGTCTGTGCTCTCCAGCTCAGTTCCCCGTTTGGTTATGTGGTCGGAAATCAACACTCACAGTTTGGCGCCGTCTATGGGAACTTAAGGGAAATAGATGGCCAATAACGGGCAAGAAGAAAAGATTGGTGACGGCATCCACCTCAAATTAAGCGGGCATGTTGATTACACAAACGATGTAGGTTTCATCACCTCAAATTGCCGAGGTAATAGAACCTATGGAGCAGTTGTGGGGAAGTATTTTGTGAATGACAGCACGTGGCTAAGGTGATGTCGAAGTGTCAGCTGAAGTGCCACATGGCCTGGTCACACTGGCGAGATGATCTTGGTTAAGCTGAGGTTATCTGCGGAGATGCTAGAATCCGAGATAAGCAGATAAGAGAAAAGTGTCATAGAACTGGGGAGGATCTTAGTTTTGATAAAGATAAGGCTCAAAAACAATTTATTTCTATCTAGCTAAGGGTCCTGGATGAGCACTGAGCCTGAGTCCATTTAAGTAAGACTTCTAAAAAGATCAGGTCACTAATGGTTATAAAAGTAAGGCACCCTCATGAGTCATAAGGTAAGTTCTTTCTTCTGAGTTTAAGCACAATTTGCTATTTTTGAGAGATATTGATTACTGATTTGATCGTCAGAGTACCCCTAGGTGGATGAACCACCACTAATTTGCTATCTTTGAGAGATGTTGATTACTGACTTGATTGTTGAAGTGCCCTCGGGTGGACGAACCACCACCTGATTCTCATCTTTTTGTTACAGGGTTTTGGGCTTAATCTATTTTTCCAGTGCTCTACTGCTGAGTTCCCCTTTTGATTGTGTGGTTGGAAATCAACACCCCAAATTTGGCACCGTTTGTAGGAACTTAAGGAGAATAGATAGCCAACATTGGGCAAAAAGAAATGATTGGGGACGACATCCACCTCAGATTGAGCAGGCATGTTGATTAGACAAACGATGTAGGTTCCATGACTCAGATTGTCGAGGTAATAAAACCTAGGGGACAGCTGTGGGGAAATATTTTGTGAATGACAGCACGTAGCTAAGGTGACGCCGAAGTGTCAGCTGAGGTGTTATGTGGCCTGGACACACTGCCGATATGATCTCGATTAGGCCGAGGTTATCTGCGGAGATGCTGGAATCCGAGATAAGCAGATAATGGACAAGAGTCCTAGAACAAGGGATGATCTCAGTTTGGATAAAGATAAGGCTCAAGATGAGTTTATCTTTATCTAGTTGAGGGTCTAAGATGAGCACTGAGCCTGAGTTCATTGAAGTAAGGCTTCTAAAGAGATCAGGTCACTGCTGGTTATAAAAACAAGGCACCCTCATAGGTCAAAAGTAAATTCTTTCTTGTGAGTTTAAGTACAATTAGCTATCTTTGAAAGATATTGATTACTGGTTTAATCGTCGGAGTGCCCCCAGGTGGACGAACCACCTCTAATTTGTTATCTTTGAGAAATATTGATTACTGACTTGATTGTCGAAGTGCCATCGGGTGGGCAAACCACCGCCAGATTCTCATCTTTTTGTTATAGGTTTTTGGGTTTAATTTACTCTGTCAGTGCTCTCCAGCTGAGTTTTCTTTTTGGTTGTGTGGTTGGAAATCAACACTCATAATTTTACGCCATCTATAGGAACTTAAGGAGAATAGATGGCCAATAACGGGCAGAAAGAAAAGATTGGAGACGACATCCACCTTAGATTAAGCCGGCGTGTTTATTAGACAAACGATATAGGTTGCATCACCTCAGATTGCCGAGGTAATAGAACCTAGGGGGCAGTTGTGGGAAAGTATTTTGTGAATGACAGCATGTGGCTAATGTGACGTCGAAGTGTCAGTCGATGTGACATGTAGCCTGGTCACATTGCCAAGAAGATCTCGATTAGGCTGAGGTTATTTGTGGAGATGCTGGAATCCGAGATAAGTAGAGAAGGGACAAGAGTCCTAAAAACAATGGAGGATCTCAGTCTGGATAAAGATAAGGCTCAAGAAGAGTTTCTCTCTATCTAGTTGAGGGTCCAAGATGAGCACTGAGCCTGAGTCTATTGAAGTAAGGCTTCTAAAGGGATCAGATCATTGCTGGTTATAAAAGCAAAGCATCTACATGGGTCAAAGGTAAGTTCTTTCTTGTGAGTTAAGTACAATTTCCTATTTTTAAGAGATATTGATTATTGACTTGATCGTTGGAGTTCTCCTGGGTGGACGAACCACCTCCAATTTGCTATCTTTGAGAGTTATTGATTACTGACTTTATTGTCGAAATGCCCCCAGGTGAACGAACCACCGCCGGATTCTCATCTTTTTGTGCAGGTTGTTGGGCTTAATCTATTTTGTCGGTGTTCTGCAATTGAGTTCTTCATTTGTTTATGTGGTCGGAAATCAACACCCATAGTTTGGCGCTATCTGTGGGAACTTAAGGAGAATAAATGGCTAACAACGGGTAGGAAGAAAAGATTGCGGACGACATCCACCTCTGATTGAGCCGGCGTGTTTATTAGACAAACAATGTCCGAGGTAATAAAACCTATGGGGTAGTTGTGGGGAAGTATTTTGTGAATGACAACACATGGCTAAGGTGACGGCAAAGTGTCAGCCGAGGTGGCACGTGGCCTAGTCACACTGCCGAGATGATCTCGGTTAGGCCGAGGTTATCTGTGGAGATACTAGAATTTGAGATAAGCAGATAAAAGACAAGAGTCCTAGAACAGGGGAGGATCTTAGTCTGGATGAAGATAAGGCTCAAGAAGAGTTTATCTCTATCTAGCCGAGGGTCCGGGATGAGCACTGAGCCTGAGTCCATTGAAGTAAGGCTTCTAAAGGGATCAGGTCACTTTTGGTTATAAAAATAAGGCACTCTCGTGGGTCAAAGGTAAATTCTTTCTTGTGAGTTTAAGTACAATTTGGTATCTTTAAGAGATATTGATTACTGACTTGATCGTCGGAGTGCCCCCATGTGGATAAATCACTGTCAATTTGTTATCTTTAAGAGATATTGATTACTGACTTGATTGTCTAAGTGTCCTCAGGTGGACAAACTACCTTTCGATTCTCATCTTTTTGTTTTAAGTTGTTGGGCTTAATCTGTTCTAGCAATGCTCTCCAGCTGAGTTCCCATTTTGATTGTGTGGTCGGAAATCAACACCCACAATTTGGTGCCGTTTGTGGGAACTTAAGGAGAATAGATCGCCAACAATGGACAGGAAGAAAAGATTATGGATGACATCCACCTCAAATTTAACCGGCGTGTTGATTAGACAAACGATGTAGGTTCTATCACCTCAAATTGTCGTGGTAATAGAACCTAAGGGGCAGTTGTAGGGAAGTATTTTTTGAATGACAGCGCGTGGCTAAGGTGACACCAAAGTGTCAGCCGAGGTGCCATGTGGCCAAGTCACATTGCCGAGATGATCTCGGTTAGGCCGATGTTATCTATGGAGATGCTAGAATCCGAGATAAGCAGATAAGGGACAAGAGTTCTAGAACAGGAGAGGATCTTAGTCTGGATAAAGATAAGGCTCAAGAAGAGTTTATCTTTATCTAATTGAGGGTACAAGATGAGCACTGAACCTGAGTCCGTTGAAGTAAGGCTTTTAAAGGGATCATGTCACTGCTGGTTATTAAACAAGGCACCCTTGTCGATCAAAGGTAAGTTATTTCTTGTGAGTTTAAGCACAATTTGTTATCTTTGAGAGATATTGATTACTGACTTGATCGTCGGAGTGCCCCCGGGTGGACGGACTACCGCTAATTTGCTATCTTTGAGAGATATTGATTACTAACTTGATTGTCGAAGTGCCCCCAGGTAGACGAACCACTGCCGGATTCTCATCTTCTTATTACAGGTTATAAGGCTTAATCTATTCTGTCAGTGCTCTATAACTGAGTTCCCTTTTTGGTTATGTGGTCGGAAATCAACATCCATAATTTGACGCCGTCTGTGGGAACTTAAGGAGAATAGATGGAAAACATCGGGCATAAAGAAAAGATTAGGGATGACATTCACCTCAGATTGAGTTGGGCGTGTTGATTAGACAAATGATGTAGGTTGTATCAGCTCAGATTGCCGAGGTAATAAAACCTAGGGGCAATTGTGGGGAAGTGTTTTGTGAATGATAGCGCGTAGCTAAGGTGACGCCAAAATGTCAGCCGATGTGACACGTGGCCTGGTCACACTGTCGAGATGATCTCGGTTAGGCTGATGATATCTTTGGAGATGCCGGAATCTGAGATAAGTAGATAAGGGACAAAAGTTCTAGAACATGGGAGGATCTCAGTCTGGATAAAGATAAGGCTCAAGAAGAGTTTATCTCTATCTAGCTGAGGATGCAGGATAAGCACTGAACCCGTGTCTATTGAAGTAAGGCTTCTAAAAGGATTAGGTCACTGCTGGTTATAAAATTATGGCACCCTTGTGGGTCAAAGGTAAGTTCTTTCTTGTGAGTTATGCATAATTTGTTATCTTTGAGAGATATTGATTACTGACTTAATCGTCGGAGTGCCCTCGGGTGGATGAACCACCATCGGATTCTCATCTTCTTGTGCAAGTTGTTGGGCTTAATCTATTCTGGTGGTGCTTTCCAGCTGAGTTCCCCGTTTAGTTGTGTGGTCAGAAATCAATACTCATAGTTTGGCACCGTCTGTGAGAACTTAATAAGAATAGATGGCCAACAACGGGTAGGAAGAAAAGATTCGGAATGACATCCACCTCAGATTGAGCCGGTGTGTTGATTAGACAAACGATGTAGATTCCAACACCTCATATTGCCGAGGTAGTAGAACTTATGGAACAATTGTGGAGAAGTATTTTGTGAATCACAGCATGTGGCTAAGGTGACATTGAAGTGTCAGTCGAGGTGCCACGTGGCTTGCTTACACCATAGAGATGATCTCGGTTAGACCGAGGTTATTTGTGGAGATTTTGGAATCTGAGATAAGCAGATAAGGGATAAAAGTCCTAGAACGGGGGAGGATCTCAGTCTGAATAAAGATAAGGCTCAAGAAGAGTTTATTTCTATCTAGCTAAGGTTCCAGGATGTGCATTGAGCCTGAGTCCATTGAAATAAGGCTTCTAAAGGATCAGGTCACTGCTGGTTATAAAAGTAAGGCACTCTCGTGGGTCAAAGGTAAATTCTTTTTGGTGAGTTTAAACATAATTTGCTATCTTTGAGAGATATTGATTACTGACTTGATCGTCGGAGTGCCCTCAGGTGGACGAACCACCGCTAATTTTTTATCTTTGAGAGATATTGATTACTGACTTGATTGTCGAAGTGCCCTGGTTGGACGAACCACCATCGGATTCTCATCTTCTTGTTACAGGTTGTTGAGCTTAATCTATTCTTCCAGTGCTCTCCAGCTGAGTTCTCTTTTTGGTTGTGTGGTCGGAAATCAACGCCCATAGGAGTATTAGATTGGAGTGTTACATTATTGTTCGTAATGTAGGATTTGTTTCAAAAATAGGAAAAATCTAAAACCTTTATAGTGCGGATTGCCCAAATGTGTAATTTCACATTTTGAGAAACTCACTTTTATCCTTAAAAAATTAAACCCAAACGTATAAGTGACTACCATTTTGTGTAATTTTCACTTTAATTAGACTTTTAGGTTCATAAGAAAAAATGGGGGACTAAATAGATCGCAATATCATATTTTAGGATTTATTAGTGCTTTATCCAAAAAATTATTTGATATGAAACGTTCGCATGGACAAATTTAGATTTAAGTTTAAATTATGAGTTAATTATTTAAAAGTCTTATTTGTAATGATAGTTCATATATTATTTAAGATTTTTTAAATTAATAAGTTCTATTTAGTAAAATTGATAATATTATCAGTTTTTCTTAATTTTTAAAACTAAAAATATTATCAATTTTACATAGTAATGTTCACGATAATTGTTTCACTAACTGATAAAAAAATAGGACATGAGATTAAACGTTTTTGCCATTTTATTTATTGGTTTGATTCAACTATTTAATAAAATTAAGAACGTTATTTGTTTTTTATTTTAAAATTGAGAAATTATCAATTTTTTCAAATTTAAAGTTTTTTTTTTTCTTTTCCAGTTTTGTACATCAATGTTCCATCGTCATACTCGTTTATAGACACAAAATGTTTAGTTTTGCACGAAAAAATAATTCAACTTTTCAAAAAAAAAAAAAAAACATTTTTTCACATAAATTTTTTTTTTAGTTTTTTCAATTTTAAAATTGATATTTTAAAGTTTTGAAAATCAAAATAAATGTCAAATTATCATGTTTGTTTATAAATAATAATTATAAATGATGAACAATCATTATTTGAAGAGTAATTCCGATAATTAAAAATTTAATAGGACTTGAAGGTCCAAAAAATCTTAATTAAGATTTGATGGAATATAAATTCATAAATTAGTACTTGTGTGTAAACACCCTTAAATTAAATTTTAATAATGACATAATTGTAAATTTCAAAGTGGTCTTTTGATTTGGGTTATAAAAAAAATAAATTTAATTCGATATAAGTTTGAGTCAAAAAGTACAAAGATTGAGGCTAGAATTGGAGATGCCCAAGGGAGAAAAAGAAAATGTTATATATGAATAAATTTAAAAATTATAATTTTATCACTAGATACAAAATAATAAGTCTCATATTTATTTATTAATATAAATATACTATTTTTGTACCAAAAAATAAATAATAATAAAAAAACTAGAAAAAAAAAAATTATAGGGCAACTCACATTATCTCTTTTCATTTATTCTAAACGTGAAATTTTATAAATTTAAAAGTTTCTTATCAATCCTTCTTTTTCACTAAATTTAAAAACTGACAAAATCAAACTGTAGGTGTGATCAGTTGTCATTTCTCACCAAATAAAATTGAAAAGTTTAATTTTTTTCCCGAACACGTGCTAATTAAATTGATTACACCTTTAGATTCTTAGATTCTCTAAGCATATTCTAAAATTGTCCAAACCTAATGTTTATCGTAATTGAAGTCTATAAACAGATGATAATTATACTACATAAAAGTTTGATACAAACCAAGTGAGAGCTCTTTGACTTCTGTAATATTGCTACAACGAGGGGTTTGAATGGGCTATTGTGGGCCGGATATAGTCAAGTGGATCAGAAACTCTACTAAGGCCCAACTTCATAGTATGTTGGGCCCATGGGCCATGACTAATTAATAAGAGATGGGAACAGTTGAATTGGACCAAGTCGGGCAATCAAATCTTTACTTTAATTTATTTATGATTCACCCGAAAAAGTAAAATCTTAATTAATTGAAAAGGAAACACGCACAAACACACTTCATTTGTTGTTAGCAATCTCTATCTTTCAATTATCCCTAAGAAGTAGGACTCATTATGAGTGCATCCTAATGAGAGAGAGAGAGAGAGAGAGAGACCTAGTTGGAGAATAATTGTGATGTTTTTGTGGGAGATTATCTGTAATTTGGATGACTCTTTAATGTAAGACCAAGTTAAAGCACAAAAGACCTAGATGCCTTGGGCTTTGTTTGGCTATAATTAAAAACATAGCTTTTTGGCTAAATAAACAAAACAAAAACAAAAAGTTTGTTTATTTTCGGTTAAATAAAGCCAAAGCCCACTTAATTTTCTTACTCACAAAAATAAAATAAAATATAATAATTAACATTTACCAAACACATCAAATTTTTTTATTCTAAAAAATAAAAAGAAAAAAAAATAAAAACCTACTAAAGCATCAATGCCAAACCAGCCTTAAAAATTTTATTAAATACTAGGGACCCCAAATATTTTACCAACATTTTTATCAAATATTTTACCAACATTTTTACCAAATGTCCCCTGTGGGTGCTACACACATTTGGTAAAAATATTGATAAAACATTTAGGGTCCTTAACATTACTCTTCAAAAAAATAGTGTATAGATCAAATTTAATCTAAATGTGGATCCCAAAATATAAGAATTGAATGTGAATGTGAATCTGTTATTTATTAAATTAAAATAACAATATACAGTAGTATAATTTGTATATAAAGCAAACACAAAGAAGTCACTCCAAAATAAGTCTCTTTTTGAAGCATGTATATCATAAATTCATGAGGCTCTATCTGAATAATTCAATTGAAATTTGTCAATGGAACATGCAATCAAGAAGTTTTGAAGGATATCAACGTCAGGCATCGGTATGGTTTTCATATATGTTTCAATTAGTTTTTTTTTTTTTTTTTTCTACACTTTGTTTTTGATTTGGTCCTTGTATTTAGAGTCATGGGTGAAGCATGTTTATTTATTTATCTATTTGCAAGTGAGTGATTTTGAATTCTTCACATCAAGGTCATGAGGGAGGCTGATGATGCAATAATAACCAAGTTGAATAGAAACCAAAACTCACTCAGAAATCCTGAAATCACTCTTTATCAACAAAATATTTTAGTTGTTAAAATTGTTGTTAATTCTAGCGACAAAATGAATTATAAAAGGTGCATTTATTAGCATCGTAAAAAGTCAATTTTTAAACTTTTCGATACAGCCTTTTCGTGATGAGTCATATGACATTAAATTAATTTTCTAATATTTTTGTTCTATGGACGAAAAGCTAAAAAGCAAAAAAATAGAGTTTTTATTTGCAAGATTTTAGAAGGAGAAGAAAGTTGTAGTAACGATATTGAGATTCGAACTCAAACATCATACTTATTAACATAATTATTGTTTCATCCATTATACCAAAGTCGTTTATTCGATTTTGCAAATTTAGAAGCCCAAATGCAATACGGGCTCAAGATTTTTGGAAGACTTGGACTAAATATCAAAATGAAATCTTATTTAATTAATTTTTTCAAAAGTTAGAACTTTCGTCTAGAAAAATTTTATTAAAATTTTTTGTAAGTATTAGATGACAATCTAAGGCCTCGTTTGGGAACCCTCTCATTTAGTCAAAAAGTCAAAAAATTACTAAATTAGTCAAAAAGTCAACAATCCAGACCAAAAAGTCAAAGGTTCTCTTTTCTCTCTACTTTTTGCACATCTTTTCGTAAAAAGTTAAAAAATTATCCCAAACATACTAATTTTTTTTAGCTCATATTTTAGCTAAATAATTAAAAAATTACTAAATTAGCCTGTTTCCAAACGAGACTTGAGTAGCCTAATAATTGACTTAGCTCAAGTTGTGATAAGTTGAAAACGGTTACTCAAATTAGTGGCACCATTTGACTTTGTGAACAAAACAATAGATTTAACATTAAACTTCAAATCATATAACTAGATTGGAGTGTCCCAACCACAATGTTTGGATTGATTACACAAAAAAATTCCCACTGACAAACCTTTTACCACTAATCTTCGTTACTGTGGGTGGTTTGTCTGAGAAAGAAAGAGAAAGCAAATCCCTTTCCTCACCTAGCCGCAAATTATCTGTTTTGAGAAGTAATGGTTTAATTCTATGCAAGTATAATAAATTCCACTCAAACCTTGATCATTAAGGGCTGACATGGCATCCCATATTGAAAGGTTAATATTCTTCAACACACTTAAATTCTCTTGTCACCTACTACAAAGATTAATTATATATTATAACATTCTAACATTTGATAAGAAATTAACAATTCTTAATTACGATTAGTGATGCATAAAATAAAAAAAAAGAAAGTTAAAATGAATCGAATCAATCACATATACGTATGAACACACTCTGAACCCTCCGTTAGACACAGGACTTGGTATACAATACTTATAATATCTAATAACAATTTTTTTTTTTTTTAAATTTTCTCTGTACATACATAATATTGTTTATAACACTGTTTGCTTTTTATGAAGATGATAAGATATACCTCAGCCTGCTAATTTGGCAATATATATCTATAATACTGTTGAATTTTTTTAATAAAAATAAAATATTATTTTATTAATGTGACTGTTACATCATACATGAGTTACAAATTTCATCATAATAATATCTGCTCAAACAAATCACACTATATAATATATTACTATTTATTTGTATCAATGTATGTTTTTTTACTTCCATCCATTACATTGTACAAAATACAAGAGAGTTCTACAAGTTTCTTCATATCATGCATGCTTGAATGTTGTGGGTAAAGAAGAACAATTACATGTATGTCTCTCAGTTATCCACAATTGGATTATATATATTTCTCCAATTTTCTTTAAGATTTACATGCCTACTGTTCTATTATTTTAATCTTAGTGTATGAACTTCTTTATTTCGTTTGCTTACTTATTAATTTTTAGGAATTGTCCAATATTTCATCTTAGTGTTTATTATCATTGTTTGATTCTGTAAATTCATACTCTCTCTATCTGAAATTATTTGTTTGGCATGGAAGTCGTACCGAAATTTTTAATTTTTTTTTTCATCAATTAAAAGATCTCTCTAAATACTTTTCATTTGCGAAATTTTGGATATGAAAATGGGTTCACTTTGCTTGGTTTTAGTTTTTGAAAACACTTTTCAGAAAATTTTACTTTCTTATTTTTTCATATATTTTTTTTGTTTTTACTGAATTTTTTTAATATTTTAAGCAATTTTAAAAAAAAAAATTTTTAGACACACCTAATAAAAATACACTTAAAAAGTACAATTTTTGTGAAAAAAATCTTTAAAAAATTTACTAAATATCAAAAATACAAAAAAATACGAAAACTCAGTACATTTTTTATATTTTTGTATATTTATTAATTTTGTAAAATATTATTTGATAAATATTTTACTTTTTAGATACATCTAAGTAAGTTATATCTAAAAAAGTAAAAAAAAATGCTTAAAATTTAAAAAATATTCACTAAAAACAAAAAAAATACAAAAAAAATAAAAAAACTCAATTTTTAAAAAACTTAATTCTAAAAATTAAAACCAAATAGACTGATTATTTTTAAATTTTCATTTTTCATCCAGAATAAATAATTTTGAACAAAAGTAATATATATATATATATATATTGTACCTAATTTGGGCGGTGGTAGGCGGCCGGGCCACTAGTGAGTAACTGGTGGCTGACTTTGTTATCATTAATAAGATCCCAAAATCTATTTATTACATCCTTGACCACATATACATATGTAAATTATGTGTTCTTATATTTTAATTTTGAAAAATTTATTCATAAGTTTTAATTTTTGAAAAGTTAAATCATTTAGTCCTAAAAGTTTTCTTATGTTCCATTTAGTCCCATTTGCACATCAATCTAATGTTCGAAACATTAATCTGATATTCGAAATCTAATGTTCGAAAAATTAATCTGATGTTTGAAACATTATAATAGGACCTTTTCAGTCTATAAGAAAACTTTTAGGACTAAACAGTGTATAAGTTATTAATTTGAGATTTATTGGTGCATCCCTCTTTAATTTTTGTGTTATTTTAATTTTTATAATTTTAATTTACTTGATTTTTATCTTAAATTTATAATTTTATCTCAATTTAATTTAATTGATTACAACGGTTAGTATTTTTTATTTAGAAAATACATACGCAAGTGGTATGTGTCATGACTTTAGAGATAAAATTATAATTTTGCTCAACTCAGTGAGTTAATAATCTCAACTAATTTAGTGATCATTTTCCATTAAAAATATTAACTATGGTATTAATTAAATCAAATTGACACAAAAATTAACTCACTAATTTAGTGATTATTTTTTGTCAAAAACATTAACGGCATTATCAATCGAACCAAATTGACACAAAAATTATAATTAAGGGTTAAAATTAAGTCAATTAAAAATATATGAAATAAAATGACATAAGAGAAAATATAGGAACTACTAATATCATTTACCCTATAAACAAAGTTCCCATTAGATTTAAAATTTACATAGTGTGAATTATGAATGATGAAATTATAATTTATGTTGTATTGTGTAAATATGGATAGTGCATATGGTGGTTGATTCCAAGTACATGAAGTTACAAGCTTATACAATATTAAGATCAACGGTGCCAACATAATATTATGTTAATCAACAATGCTAAAAATACAGAGACCAAATACATAATAAGACACATATGTATCAAAAAGATTGAAGCTCACATGATGTGAGACCATTTTTATAAAATATTTGTATCTTATTAGGTATTTGATTTTTTATATGCGTAGAGTTATTATATGCTAATTTTCTTCTACAAATTAATTTGTGATGAAGCAGTGTGCTTTAAAGTGGGGTCACAGTCAGGCGTGGGAAAAAATTGCCGAAAGATCAAAGAAAGTGTGGATCTGTGAAAGTGGGGCTGTGGTGGGAGAGAGAAGAGATTCATATATATTTTCAAATTCAAGCACTTGGGAAGTTGGAAGAGCATTTAATTCCCTATAAATACAGTCACTCACTCACTTGGAGATCACACAAACACCCAAAAGAAAGTTTCAAAGCCAAGCAACAAACAAACAACAGACAATGTTTGCCAACAAGAAACTTCCTTTTATCTTCTTCATCTGTCTGTTATTGCCGTTACTCTTGCAGTTTTCTTCTGGTATTTCCCTATCTTCTTACTTCTTTTGTCTTCATTTCTGCACAAAAGTACCGGATACAGAACATATAGATGTAAAATAAAATCTTCGTAATTATGAATATGAACATTTTAAATTATATTTGTATTGTATTCTATAAAATTATTTATATGCACGTAGCACAACTTATATTTAAAAGAGGACAAATATAAGTAATACTATATAATTATGATTTTTGTATAAAAAATATATACAAAATGAGATGGTTGTTTTAGTTTATTGCATCTCAAATCAAATTACTCACCACCATGGTTTATAATTTTAAAAATTTTACTATCATGACAATTTGTGTATTTTTGTTTAAAATTAGGTGAATCATACCTTATGAATCTCACAACATGGGTGAGCTTATAAATTTAATTTACATGTTTTATTTTGAAAATAATATTTCTTGAGTACTTTTTTTTTTTTTTTGAATAATTAAGTAAATTCAATAATTACAAAACCATCCGTGTATCATAAGTTGGTGCCAATAACCATATATTTTTACCACCAGGGTTGGTGGCCTGGTGGAGAATGCAATGCATTCCTTAGCACTGAGCCAGAGTCGATTCCTGGGGGGCAATGAGATCTCTGTTGAGAGCTTGTCTTGTACTCCGCTCGACACCTATCCTTAAGTTGTGACGTGTAGTTGAGCTTCATTGGTGCCTTAATGGTGGGTCCCTTCCTATAGGTTGGGTTAAATCTGACTGGTAACCGGCTAACCCGGGGCCAAGGCCCGCAGAAACTGTGATGACACCACAGAACTTCCTTTCTTTCTTGTTCAAAAAAAATAAAATAAAAAATAACCATATGTTTTTCCTCTGATGATGCAACAATGTTAGTACATAGAACTCATCCACAAAAATATATCACCAAATTATTGTGTGATTTATATTTATTTTACATGTGTATTTTTACAATACATTAATTGAATTTAGACTAAATATTTTTTTTAAATATTTTTTTATAAAAATATTATACCTACATTTCTTTTTGTTGATGGTGACTTGGTACCAGGATCAGTCATACACACGTAGGTACATAAATCACAACTAACGTGTGGGCGTGTTGTGACGAAAACTTAAAAATAGATAAGACATTAGAAATACACCCGCTATCAAAACTAGCAGATTCCTCTTTGTTCAATACAATAATTTGGCCAGATTAATTTACTAGGAAATTGTAAAAAACAATACCCTTTTAACTATTTGGAACAAATGTTGATTATATTATAAAGGGGGCTGGAGGGAAATTGTTCTATACAAATAGTCATTACGGATTGGAGGGAAGCCCCCATAAAAGGGTTGGCTGTGATAAGACTGGAGGGTATTGTTGGGTTTGTGGGGCTCATCACGGGTCCCGTTTCAATAATCTAAACCGTTTAATATGTAGAACTCGTTGAGCACAATATGCATATAAAAAAATCATATTGATCGGATATTGATAGCTACTTGATCAAATTAGTTTTATATTAAAAAAAAATGGATGGTAAAAAAATAAACTGTTGACAGAAGTTTGATCCAATGAGATAACTATCGATATCCGATCAACGTGAATCAGCGAGTTTTACACATTGAATGGTTCGGATTATCGAAACAGGATCCGTCGTGGACTCTCATGGACCCAAGAGTACCCTCCAATCCAATCATGATCGGATTAGAGAGAAGCCCAACCCTATTATAAAATATACACACCCCACTTACACTTCTGTCACACAACATAACAAATGATGATGAAAAAATCAAATTATACAAAGAAATTTCACAAAATAATATATAAATGTGAGAAAAACGAGTGAGATCGATGTGTAAATTTTTTTACTGCTATAGCAAAATTGAATGATAATTTTCTCCCTCTATTTTTTTTTTTTTTTTTTTCATTTTTCTGCATATTTTTCTCTCATAATTATCAAATTAGGCATACTAATTTTTCTTTTTCTTTTTCTTTTTCTTCTAGTTAAAGCCGATCTCCAGTTTAATTTCTACAATGAGAGTTGCCCAAGAGCTGAAGAGATCATTAAAGAAGAAGTCACCAAGTTATACAAGCAGCATGGAAACACAGCTATTTCATGGATCAGAAATCTCTTCCATGATTGCATGGTTAAGGTAATTAACTAATTAAATTGCCAATCAATCAAACAAACACATCCTTAATTTATATTACCTATCATAATATCATACACTAATCAGATGTACTTTGTTGATGACATAGTCATGTGATGCATCACTATTATTGGAGTCCAAATATGGCATACTATCAGAGAAGACATCAGACAGGAGTTTTGGGATGAGGAATTTCAAGTACATGGAGACAATAAAAAATGCCCTTGAGAGCCAATGCTCCATGACTGTTTCTTGTGCTGATATTGTTGCTCTTTCTGCTAGAGATGGTGTTGGCTTGGTATGTCTATTTTCAAAACACTAATGCTACGGAGTTAGAAAAATTTCATAGAATGTGACAGCTCTATATTTATTTTGATGGAATGTGTGAACCCATCCAAAATGAAACAATGTTGTTGTCAACGTATCATTCTGTATAAGATTTTTATATAAAAATTACCCAAATCTTATCAATTCATATACATTTTGTGTTTAGCACTGTGATTAGCTTTTATATTTTTAGAGTTGTTCAATAATTTCCCTTATGTTTCATTTTTGTAGTTAGGAGGGCCACACATTGAAATGAAAACAGGGAGAAAGGATAGCAGAGAAAGTTATGCCCCAGTGGTAGATGAATTCATCCCCAACCACAATGACACCGTGGCATTGGTTCTTTCAAGGTTTCAATCCATTGGCATTGATGCTGAAGGCACAGTAGCTCTTTTAGGTAAACATTTTTGCCCAATTTCACTGAATTTATTAATACCTTAAATCACCTAGACATTGTCACACAATTATGGGTGATCATAATTTATGAAAGCAATGTTAATTAAGAAAATATATTAAGATAAAATAAACAACATACAGATTAAAAAACAACAAGACCCTAAAAGGCCAACCAAACAAAAAATTAAAAATAACAAAAAATAAGTCCAACAAAAAATCAGTATGATGTATTGATTTTTGAGTATGATGTACACTATACAAATTGAAATTTGCACTATATATTTTATTTTTTAAATACTTTTCTAAGTACTTTTTTTTAGGTATATAACATGAGGACAGTTTGAAAAAGACCAAATAATTTATTCTAAAATTTTATCCATAATATATATGGCAGCGTTGGGCCGTATCATCATTTTAAAACTAAAGACTCAAATTATCCCTATGCAAATGTCTCATATTTTGATTTTGTTCAATAATTTTTCTTCTATCTACACTCAATGGCTTAAATTTTGACTTAGCACACATGAACTATGTAAATACCTTCTTGTGTGAAAAAAGTATCGTTATACAAATAGAAAATTTATACAAAATGATGTGACATGTTTTGACTTTAAGACATCAAAATAACTTATATTTTTAACAATGTCACTATTACATCATTCTTACTATATTTATTCTTTTTATTTTGTCTTCTATTTTGTCACATCTTTATCACACTATTCTAATGTGAGATATGTATTTATGGATCATTTTCATAGTAGAAACATATTAGCACATGCTTAGGTCACACGTGACAGAAACCAAAGACATGACAAGAGTTGAATTGAGGCTATTGTGGGCCTAATTAGACAAGTTGTTCACACCAAATTTTCACCGAAGAAAACATGCTAAAAGTGCCAATTTTCACAACTATGCATGCAGGAGCACACTCGGTAGGCAGGGTTCATTGTGTGAACCTTGTAGACAGGCTCTACCCAACTGTTGATCCCACCTTGGACCCTGACCATGCCGAGTACCTCAAACGCAGATGCCCGTCGCCGGAGCCCGACCCCAAGGCCGTACAATATGCTAGAAATGACCTCGAAACGCCAATGGTGCTAGACAATATGTATTACAAGCACTTGTTGGAACACAAGGGACTATTACTGGTTGATCAACGATTGGTTTCGGATCCTACTACGTTGCCTTTTGTCACGAAAATGGCTGCTGATAACGGCTACTTTCATGACCAATTTTCACGGGCTTTTCTACTGCTGTCAGAGAACAATCCGCTTACTGGAGATGAGGGAGAGATAAGAAAGGATTGTCGCTATGTGAACAAAGATTGAAATTGCTCATTTAATTCTCAAGAACTGTGGGATTGCTTGTGAGCAATGAAAATTTCACTCTACTATTTAAGAAGACTGGCTTTTTTTTTTTTTTTTCCCTTCTTTTTTTCTTTTTCTGGGTCCAGAGACTATAGCATTGCTTGCAAATTGCTATATTTATGTTATTATAAAAGAATACTTGAATTAAAAGATAATTGTTCTCTTGCAGGAAACAATTATTGGACACTTGAAAAGGTATTTTCACAATGATATTTCACTTTAATTGATTTAAAATGTGAAATTCATGGTATTATGTTAATATTTTCGAGTCAATATGAAGATGATCATTTACCCATTAAGCTTTCCTTTGCAACGACCCAATTATCCTATGAATTTTTTTTTAAAAAATAATCCCAAAATTTCCTTGTTATCATGAATGCTTGATCCAAAGTATTGGGCGGGTGGTCTTTTGATCCCCCCCCCCCCCCCCCCCCCCCCCCCCCCCCCAAATATATATATATCTTTATTATCTCTTGATGCAATCAACCCGACGAAATAAATATATTAGTACATTTGTATTCAATTAATGCATGAATATTTTTTTATTCATTTTTTAAAAATTTACTGTATAATTAGTTATTTATTAAGATTTTTGTTGTAAACAAAAACAAAATGAAGTAAAATTTAAAATATATTTTTGTAATTCATAACATTTCTCATATAAAAATGATAAGATTAAGGCCTTGTTTGGGTAATCAATATAAGTGCACTTATTTCATCTTTTTATCTTTTTTAGGTCACATCAATCAACATCTCCTCTCCAAGGTTTTCAAACCCGGACCGGACCGGCCGGTCGGACCGGTCGAACCGGGAACCGGGCCTGGTTCCGGTCCGGACAGCCCAGCAAACCCGGAGCATGCTCAAAACCGTTCTTAAACGCCAGAACCGGATGGCCCGCCGGTTCAACCGGAAAACCCAGTGACCCGGACTGGTTTTGAGGAACCGGCCGGGTTGATTTTGGCCTGAAATATCAGTCTCTCTGTGCGAAATTCTGGTGGTGAACGGAAGTTTCAGAAGATCAAACCTCTGCTACTGCTTTTTTTCTTTGGTATTCTCTTTCTTTCCCCCTTCTCTTCCTCTTTTGTTGCTCTTCTATTTTTCTGTTTTCCCGCTGGTTTTATATATATATATATATCAGATCAGATCAGAGAGACCCCTGTTTCTTTGGTTTTTTTTTTCTCTGAACGAAGCGTTTTCGTCAAGGGCCATCTTCTCTAAAACCCTTCTTTTTTTTTTTCTCTTTCTTTACCCCCTTCTATTCCTACTTTAATTTTAATAATAATAACTGAGATAACTGAGAGTTCACAGATATTTATAAATTGGAGTGTTTAGATTTGGAATTGATTGACGTGACTCACAGATATTCATACAGGCTGCCACTATTATAATAAATTATAAATATTTCCTAATTTAATTTTCAATAATAAGACATAATAAAAAAAATTAAAAGTATATAAAAAAACGTTTTCAATGGAAGTATAATAAATTATAAATTATAAGAATTAAAAGAATATAATAAATTACAAATTATAAGAATTTGAATGTTAATATATATGTAGAGGACAAATAACATAATTTTTTTTTTTCATTTTTACATTTATATTTTTAATATATATATATTTTAAATATATTTATGACGTAATTATGACGTCACGGTTCGACCGCTTCGACCCGACGGTTGAACCGGTGACCCGTCCACCCGATCACATTTCCGGTTCGCTCACCGGTCCGGGTTTCAAAACATTGCTCCTCTCTACTTTTTCTACACATAATACAAAAAAAGTCAAAAAGTGCACTTATTCTAAACTTCCCAAACTTGGCCTAAGCCTAAGTTTGGCATCCTTAAAAAAAAAGTTAAAAAATCAAAAAGTCACTATCCTATTTAAGTCACATCACCTCTTTATTACATCACTTCAAACTCAATCAACAAAAATCAAGAACTATACTTACCAAAAAGCACTAAATAATTTTCCAATAACTCAACTCCCCTTATTACTATTAATTCTTTTTTTTTTTTCTTCTTTTTTTTAAGTAGTATATTTCAATATTTGTGTTCCATGTCTATCTAAACGACTGTTGGAAGAAGAAGAAAAGGTACATTGGAGAAATTTTACCGTTGGCTCGACACGTGTCGCCCATGTAGCCAGCTGTCTGCTTCAATCTCCTTTGGATTCTCTCTCTCCTATATTCCTTGTTTTTTTTTCCTTCAGTTTTATAGTTCATGTGCTTTTAAAGAGAGAGCTTTACAATCCCCCCATCTCTCTCTCTCGCTCTCATATCAGTCACTCTTTCTTTCTTTACAATCCCGTGATTGATCAGCCTTTAATCCAGCAAAACAAGAGAATTTCAGACAACCCATCGATCACAGCTCTAATGGGTTCTCACCAAATCTAGCGATGACGTCACTTTCCGGCGATTTCTTCGGCATTATCTTCCTCATATTGCTCTGTTTCACCGGCAGTGTCGCTGGAGCTACACAATTCGACTTCGAAACCTTAACTCTGACCAGCTTGAAGCTCCTCGGAGACGCCCACTTGAACAATGGAAGCGTGAGGCTCACTCGCGACCTCGCCGTTCCCAACTCCGGCGCCGGAAGAGCCCTCTACTCCAAACCCATCAGATTCCGGCAGCCGGAGACTCATTTTCCGGCTAGTTTCTCCACATTCTTCTCCTTCTCCGTCACAAACCTCAACCCCTCCTCAATCGGGGGCGGACTCGCCTTCCTTATCTCGCCGGACGACTCCGCCGTCGGCGACGGCGGCGCGTACCTCGGCCTCATGAACCAAACTGGTGGTCCGATCGGAACCGTTGCAGTCGAATTCGACACCCTCATGGACGTACAGTTCATGGATATCAATGGAAACCATGTGGGTTTGGATCTAAACTCGATGGTTTCAACCAAGATCGCCGATCTAGAATCCATTGATGTCGATCTCAAAAGCGGCGACCTGGTCAACTCGTGGATCGATTACTCCGGGTCGACTCGGATCTTCAACATCTCTGTTTCGTACTCCAATCTCAAACCCGAAGCTCCACTCCTATCATTCACTCTCGATCTCGATCAGTACGTGAGCGATTTCATGTATGTTGGGTTTTCCGGGTCGACTCAGGGGAGTACAGAGATTCACAGCATAAATTGGTGGAGTTTTAGCTCAAATTTCGAATTGAGTTCAAAGTCCGAGTCATCATCACCACCACCATCATCATCGTCGTCGTCGTCGTCGTCTTCTACGCCGCCTCCAACGGCGACTTTGATGAATCCAACGGCGGATTCAATCAACCCACCACCACCTTCTCAGCCACCATCACAGCCAAACAGTACTTTATCACATACCACTGAAAAAACCAGTAAGTGCCATAACCAGTTGTGTAAAGATGGCCCAGGGGCTGTAGTTGGGGTTGTAACAGCTGGGGCTTTTTTTCTAGCTTTCTGTGCAGTTGTTCTCATCTGGGTTTACGCCAAAAAATTCAAAAACTTGAAGAATTCTGATCCCTTAACATCTGAAATTATCAAAATGCCCAAAGAATTTAGCTACAAAGAGCTCAAATCAGCAACCAAATGCTTCAATTCCGCCCGAATCATCGGTCACGGCGCTTTTGGAACAGTCTATAAGGGTATATTACCAGAGAGCGGTGGCATTGTCGCGGTGAAGCGGTGTAGTCATAATGGCCAAGGAAAGGCCGAGTTTTTATCCGAATTGTCGATAATTGGGACTCTGCGGCATAGAAATCTAGTTAGGCTTCAAGGTTGGTGCCATGAAAAGGGTGAAATTTTACTAGTTTATGACTTAATGCCTAATGGGAGCCTTGACAAGGCATTGTTTGAGTCAAGGATGCCACTTTCATGGTTTCATAGGCGAAAAATATTGATGGGTGTTGCGTCTGCATTAGCATATTTGCATCAAGAATGTGAAAATCAAGTGATTCATAGAGATGTGAAGACAAGTAACATAATGTTGGATGAAGGGTTCAATGCGAGGTTGGGTGATTTCGGGTTGGCTCGTCAAATCGAGCACGATAAGTCACCTGACGCGACTGTGGCAGCAGGTACGATGGGATATTTAGCCCCAGAGTACCTGCTTACGGGCAGAGCAACTGAGAAAACCGATGTTTATAGCTTTGGCGCGGTGGTGCTAGAGGTGGCTAGTGGGAGGAGACCCATTGAGAAGGAGGAGGCTAGTGGGGTTGGGAGAGTTGGGGTTGGGACCAATTTAGTGGAATGGGTTTGGGGTTTGCATAGAGAAGGGAGGCTGCTAGTGGCTGCTGATTCAGCGCTTGATGGTGAGTTTGATGAGAGTGAAATGAGGAGGGTGCTTTTGGTTGGGTTGGCTTGTTCTCACCCTGACCCATTGGCTAGACCCACAATGAGGGGTGTGGTCCAAATGCTTGTGGGTGAGACTGAGGTCCCTATCGTCCCTAGGGCTAAGCCTTGCATGAGTTTCACCACTTCCCAACTACTATTGAGTCTCCAGGACAGTGTGTCTGATTTGAATGGTATGGTCACCATCTCCTCCATCTCCTCCTCATCAGATGATCACAGCTTCAATGGTGGTGGTGGTGGTGGTGTTGAACTTGTCTGATCCAAATCAGTGGTTGAGATTTCATAATCTTAACTTATATATATTTATATAGATATTCATTTGTTTATTATGTACGTATATAACATAATAACATCGAATCACTATCTTCAAATTTCCTATCTCCACGTTTTAAAATATTTATCTTCATTGAATTATGTTGTCAGATTATTGAATCTGGAGATTGTAAGTGTTTTTGAAACAGAGTGAGTTAGAGTTTTGAGGGTAGAGAATTCTCAATTTTGGATTGTCTTATTGTTGTTTCTTTCTCCTTCAATTAGTTAAGAGTGGGTTAAAGGAGGAGACCAAAGAAAATGGTGGGAATCATTTTCTTGCTATGGGGTTGGATGGAGATTTTCTTTAGTTATGGAGAGTTGGGTTTTTTTGCTTTTACAAGTAAAGCTTTAGTCAAAAAGCAACCATTGGGAGCTTGAGTAGAGGTTTGGAAAAGTATAGTATAGTGTAGTGACAAAAGTAGTGCATATTTATTACTTTTCAAAGTTGTTATTATTTTATTTTCTTTCCTTTTTGTTGTGGATAATGAAACAGAGAAATGAATGAAGTATTTTGTATTTTTCAATATCTTCACTTCCAATTATTTTTCTCTACTTATTGGAACATTGAATCATAGTGCAATTTAAATGAGTTATTTTAGACAAAAATAATCTAAACAAATTAAAATTTTGATTAATCTAGAAGTTTTAAAAAAAAATTTGTGACTTTTATTATCTAATTACTAATTTTTAATTTATAATAAGTTATATTAAATAGACTCACACTCTACAAAATTATAAGATTGATTGCACCAGTATATCAATTCAAAAAAAGTAAAAATCAGAATACGCAGACGGGTTGTGTGTGTGCGTGTGTGTGTTTTTTTTTTTTTTCATTTTCGTTTTTTCATATTTTTTTAAAATAAAACAGCAAAAAGTTTCAAAACACCCATTATTTGGTATTTTTGGGCCAAAACAGTTTTCAGAAGTTCAAAAACATTATTTTGATGTTTCTTAACAAACTGAGTTGTTTTTATATTAAAAAATTCCATACTTATTTCCTGAAACAATTTATGAAGCGAGTTCTTTGTTTTTTTCAAAAATAAAAATAAAAACAATCTGCTATATTATGAACAAAATTAAATTGATTTACTAATTATCAGATAAATTTATCTAAAGGATATATGACTATAACCATTGCATCAATATGATTTTATTTATTTTTAAATGAATTACAGAATAGAACGGATTAGATCAATAAAATGAACTTAGACTATTGGATTTAGTGAGAATAGCTTAGGAAGCCAAAAAATTTAAAATAGTAGGAGAAAGGGACTTGGTATGAAGAAATATTTAAAGTATAAATCTAATACCAAAGTATTACAGTGAATCTTATATAGGCTCCGTTTGGGAAGATGGATTTGGGGTTTTTTTTGGCTATTTTAGCCACAAAAGATAAAATAGGCTATTTTAGCCATAAAAAATAAAATATCACATTTAACTCATAATCATTACATTCTTCTCTCATAAAAAATGTCAAAAAAGTCAAAAAGCCAAAAAACTTTTCTCAAACCAAGCTTTTTAATTCAGGCTAAAATAGTTTAAAAAGTCAAAAAATTAAAAAGTTAACTCATTTCCCAAACGAAGCCATAGAAAGTAATAAGTTTGAATTTTAAGGCAACTCAATAATTATTTGATAAATTCAGACATCTTAATAAATAAGGCCAAGTTTGGGAAGATAAGAAAAAGTCAAAAAGTCAAAAAGTTACTCAAAAAGTTAAAAAGTTAACATTATTCACCAAAAGTCAACAATTACGGCTGCACAACTCCCAATCCTAATTTTCCCTTACAAACCAATTTTTACAATTTTTTAATACACATTTTTCCATAAAAAGTCAAAAAGTTAACCCAAACATTCATATTTTTTTCCTCAATTTTTTAGTTCAAAAAGACAAAAAATACACTTATTTAGGACATTCTAAACTAGGGGTGCAACTAGGGCGGGTTCGGTCGGGTTGGGGGTTTGCCCAAGCCCAGCCCGAATTGTATTTGGTAGTGCCCAAGCCCGCCCAAGCCCGACCATGAACCCGAGCATTGCTGCCCAAGCCCGGACCAAGCTTTGTATTTTGAACTCGGGTTAGCCCGAATTGCCCGAATTGCCCGAATTGCCCGAAATTCATAAGTCCAGAAACCTGTAGGTAGACCAAATGAAACTCTCTGCTTGTGTCCACTAGACAATTGAGTCCCATGCTCACCTACCATGGTGTCCAGTCCCTAAATCCAATATTTAAAATACAAAGGTAAAATAAAGAATTAACAAGCTTATGAAAGTGAATAGATAGAATACATAAGAAAGAATGTAATCAAAAGGGCAAAAAAACTTCAAACCTGAGGCAGTTTATGTTTATCAATGAATTTAGCAGCATTGCCTAGCTCAGCTGCTGCTTTAATCTCTTCAGTGGTTGATCTAAAATAACCTGAGCACTGTTTAGCTAATAGCTATACTAAAGATCAATAATAACTTTTCTTTTACAATAAACAGTTTAAGTTTAAAAATAAAATAAAATAAAATAACATTGAAATACCATAAATTATATAAAATGACTTTAATCCAAACTTTAAACATAAACAGTTGAGTCCCACTTTTCTCAATAGATTTCAAATCTGGTGCATAAATCAAACAACAACCACAAATACTAGTACATATAAAACTTCCACACAACAAACTTCAACATCATCAAACTTCAATACAAGCTTCAACATCATCTCAGACGCCAAACATAAACTGAAAACAACAGTGGTTCATTATTTCATACATAAACTGAAAACAACAAAATAAAAAGAAGTGATCCAAGTAGTAGTCCAGCAAAAACTTCAATCCAACAGAAATTTCATATTTTGATCTCCACATCTTCATCTCAATGCAACCATGTCCTAAAAAAAAAAAAAGAACATAATTACAAATAACTCCAATAAAATAATACAAGTCAAATGAAATATTAAATTATTCTTACCTTGTGGTAAAATTTCTTTCAAACATTACTTGAACTTGATATAGAAAGAGTACCAATTTCATCCCTTATGGCTGCGAAAATTAAAATCCTTGAGATAATATAATAAGATTTGTAAATTAAAAACAAAGCACAAGTGTAAAAACTAACTTACTTGACTCTAGTTTCTCAAGATCCTCTAATTTTTCTTCAACATCAATTGGACTTGATGAACTCCTTAACCAATCTTGTCCACAAATCAAAGCCTCCACAATTTTAGGAGTTAAAGAACTGCAAAATTGATCAAGTACTTGACCCCCAGTGCTAAATGACGATTCTGAAGCAACAGTTGATATAGAAATGGATAAAATATCACGTGCTATAAGACAAAGCACACGACATGTAGAAGCTTTCATTTTCCACCAAGCTAAAATGTCAGAGTGTTCGAATTCCTCTTCAACCCCATCTTCCAAATAACGATCAAACTCGGATTTAATGACCACAGTTTCTTCAGCTTTCAAGAATTGATGCCAATCTTGTTTATGCATATCAACCCCAACACTTGAAACCCCAAGATCATCCATTCTAACATCATTTCCACCTTTGGAGACACCCATATTTTCCATAGATTCTAACATAGAGGTGGAGTAATGCTCATAAAGTTGCTTCATGATAAGCTTCACTTTTTCAATCATAGCATCAACATCACTAATGGAATAATATCTTGTGAAAGAAAACTTAAAATACTTCAACTTGTAACGTGGATCTAAAGCCACAGCAACAATCAACAAAGGATTAATCTTCTCAATGTTACAATACTTCTCAAACTTTAATTTCATTTTCATGGCCATGCTAGAAAAGAACTCGTTCTCATGATTTGCCCAACTCAAGAGGAGAGCTTGAATCCTGTTGGTCTCAAGAAATAAATAATTAGAAGTCACATACTTGGAACCGGAGACACGCTTTGTTATCACATAAAAGTTCTCAAGGAACTTGTGAAGACTTTTAACTGTCATCCAATCCTCCTCCGTCATAACATTCTTAACCTCAATTTTGAAACACACATCCTTCTCCTCCAATCTCTCAAATACTAATTGATATTCAATTGCATTGTTTAACATAACATAAGTTGAATTCCATCGTGTTTGTACATCTAAACACAAAGCCTTCTTATCCAAAACTCTTTCCTGATGCAAGAACAAAGAAGGAGGAAGCTTACCCAAGGCGGATCTACCAGGGCTGAAGAAGGAGGATGTGAAGGTGGAGATCGAGGACGATAGGGTTTTGCAGATTAGCAGAGAGAGGAAGGTTGAGAAGGAGGAGAAGAACGATACTTGAGGTAGTAGCGGGAAGTTTGTGAGGCGGTTTAGGCTACCGGAGAATGCGAAGATGGATGGGGTGAAGGCATCTATGGAGATTTACCTCCGCCGTTCTTCAAAGTTCTTCAAAGTTGAACAAAAAATGAAATGAATCTGAGAGAGAGATAAGGTAGGTAGGGTTTTCTTTAGATTTAATCTAAGGGTACACATAAAAGATGCTAATCCAACGGTGAAAGACTAACCAAATAAAAAATAAAAATTAAGAATAACTCTTTTATTTAATTTATATATATTATATAATTTATATAATATATTAAATTCAATTCGGGTTCGGGTTGCTCGGGTTGGCCATTGATTCTGCCCAAGCCCGGCCCGAATTACAATTCGGGCATAAAAAATTTGCCCAAGCCCGTCCAGATTACAAGATATAGTGGCCCAAGCCCTAAAAAAACTCGGGTTAGGCTCGGGTTGCTCAGGTTGAGCCCGCCCGAGTTACACCCCTATTCTAAACAACCCCTAAATAATGCAATGAGTGCTTTTTTATTCTAGAATTTGAAGAAACTAGGAAAGATAGGTATTATTACAAAGGTTGATTTTAGTTGCCACCATGCATCTTCTCGTGGTGGACTCGAGGACGTTGTTGTGTCCATGAAGTACAGTAGTATGCTGCGAGTCATTGTGCGGATATATTTTAAATTTATTTTGATAATTTAAATTGTCCATATTATAAAATTTGTTAAATAAATTATTTATAAAACAAAATATTAAATTGATCAAATATTTATAATCACATGATCTACTTCTAATTATTTAAAAAATAATAATTATCTATTATTAAAATAAAATCATAATTTTTATTTTTAATATTACAATATAAATAATTTAAATTATTAAAATATAATCGAAATAGACCCACACGACCAACAACCCCAAATCCTCCGGGGGATGATTAAAACACTATCAACACACACAGAGAAAAGGTGTGACAGCTTAACAATTACGTAAGTGGAAAATTAATTTGAACCAAACTTCATTATTAAATTAAAGATTCGTGTCAATGTTGCCCTTCGTAATAATGTTGGCTTTGAAGGTTGCTTAACTTGCTTCAACTCTCTTTTTTTGAAGATTATAGGACTTTGGTCCAAATTTTTCAAAATAAAAGATGATAATAAATACAACGAAGAAGTTTAGGCCCTGTTTGATTGGGGGATATGAAGATTGGGATTGGATATTATATCCGGTGGGGTCCATAAATCACATGTTTGCAATTTTTTTTGGAAGGGGATATAATATACCAAGGGATTGTATATCCCCCAAAAGTGGAGGATATACAATACCACACCCCCCTCATTATATGATATCCCCTTGCTTTGGATATGAGTTAAAAAGTCCAATTTACCCTTTTGTCTATCTAACATAATATAATTTAATATATTTTTTGAATTTATTATAATATAATTATTGAATTTAATTTAATATATTGAATTGAATATAATATAATATTATTGAATTGAATTTAATATAAATATTATTGAATTTAATATAATATTATTTAATTTAATTTAATTTAATACAAATTTTGAATTTAATATAATATAATATTATTTAATATAATAGAATATAATATAATATAATACAATATAATCGAATTTAATTTAATATAATATAATTTAATATAAATTTTGAATTTAATATAATATAATACAATATAATCGAATTTAATTTAATATAATATAATTTAATATAAATTTTGAATATAATATAATATAATATTATTTAATATAAATTTTGAATTTAATATAATATAATATTATGAGGGCAATCTTGGAAATTACTTTTTATATCCCACAATATATTTTATAAAACAAACATGGATAACATATATCCAATCTTATATATCAAGTCAACAAACATGAATTGGGAGATATATTATCCCATACCTATATCCTATTCATTATATATCCTGACTAAATCCCACATCATATTATATCCTCCATTTTATATCCAGTGAAACAAACAGGTTGTGTTTGGTTTAGTTTTAGAATTGTGATTCTAATCAAAAAATTTCAAAAATTTATAACTAAACATATAACTTAAAACTACTCAAAACTCAATTTAAAAATTATTTTCAAAATTTATAATAAAATACATAACTTAAAACTCAATTCAAAACTCTTTTTAAAATTCAAAACCAAACTCTTTTCAAAACTCTATTTAAAAAAAAAAATTCAAAAAAATATTTTTATTTTATTTTTTAAAATTATTTTTATTTTGTTTTTTAAAATTATTTTTAAAATCATAATTTGAGTATGGAGTCGTGTTTTGAATTATGAGCTTTGAAAAAAGAAAATTTGTTTGGTTATAAGATTTGAAAAAAGTGAGTTGTATTTTGAGTTTTGAGTTGGTTTTTGAATTTATTTTTTTAAATATTTAAAAATTTTCTTAATTTTATATTTTTAGGGTAAACATTTTATGTTTCAAATATTTATTTAATGTGAACTGTATTTTATACATTTGTGTGTTGTATTTTTTTAAAAAATACTTTGTAAATATTTAAAAGTTTATAAAATTTTATTTTAAATATTTTTTTAAATGCTTTATTTTATTTTATAAATGTTTTTTTCGTTTAGTGAACTTTTTTTTAAAATTTCAAAAAAGTTTACGCTTTACTAGAGGAGACAAATAAGAAAATTAAAAAAAAAATTAAAAGTTCTCAAAAAAGAAAAAATAAATAAATAATAGTACACTTTTTTTTTTTTGGGTGCTTATTTTGGCTTTTCCAATTTTTTAAGATTTTTTTAATTTTGCTTTACTTTTTAGATTCATCTTTTTGGTATAAATTTTTTTTTAAAAGCGTCATTAAAGACCAAAAAAAATAAAAAATAAAAAATATATATATATAAAACTTATTTAGCCAATAAGATAACATCCCAAACACCTGAGTATGATTCTCAATTAAAAAATATGTAAAAAACTTTATGTAGACGATTTCTTATTTACTATAACATAGTATTGGCTCAAAAGTTTTTGAGATTTTAAATTTCTGACCAATAATAAGTATCAAATAATATTTTAACTTATTAGATATCTTTGAAATTTTTTGACTTCCATCAATAACAGTTTTAAAAAAATTGTTTAGTGAATTTTAGTTGCTGTTTGAGATTTATTGTTATTTTTATTTTTATTTTTATTTTTATGTAACTTTTTAAATTTTTAGCTTCTTATACGAGTTAAGAAAATTGATATGTTTGAGAAATTATTAAAAAATTACATTTTTAAGGTAAAAAATTGACATAACATTTAACTTTTTAAAATTTTTAATCAAAAAATAACTTTTGGGGTTTACTCCCAAAAAACTCATGAAAATTAAGTAATTTAATAATTGAGTCACTCTTAATATTGTAAATATATAATCATCAAATTACCCATAACGTAGACTAAAATTAGGCTTATTTTGAAAAGTAAGAAAAAAGTTAATTTATTAATTTTTTTTTTATTTTTTTTATAAAATGTGCAAAGAAGTGACTTTAATAAGTCAATAAACTAATAAGTTAACTTTTCTTTTCTTTTTTCTATATTCCAAAAGAGGGAGATGTTATTGATTGGTCTTGGGACACCGTAGTGTCTCAATAGTGGGGTGTTTTGGGAAGCAAATAAAAGTTGTTTTTTAGTTTTTTTTTTATCTATTTTGGATCATATCATTTCTCACATTTTTTACCCATAAAAAGATAAAATAAATTAAAAAAGTAAAAAAAGTCAATTTTTTACCAACTTCTCAAAACACCACCGTGTTGTAATTGGTGAAGGGTGTAAGGCCCACGAATTTGTGTTGTATGATTGGAGAATATGAAGGAATATAATGAATTATGAATAATAAGGAGTATAATCACGTGATGCCTTAGACCAATCAATAATATTTCCAAAAGAGGCCTTAATGTGATGATCTATTGGTTAATACGAGGATAACAGTAGAATGATTGATTGAGAATGTTGGGGTGAAGGCATTGGCATTTCCCACTCGTGAGTCAAGTTTGATTTTTAAGAGACGTGAAATACTGGATTAATTTTAGTAGTTTTTTATGGAGATCTCGCGCTGTATTTCGATCGAAACTTGATCTTACTAGGGATGGTCGATGAGTTTCACTGGTGTCTTGGTGGTGGGTTCCCTCCCTATGGATTAAGTTAAATCAAGCCAACAACCGGCTATCCAGGGCTTGGGCTCACGAATGCCGTGATGACACCTTATAACATCAATTTTTTCCATATATCAAAACAAATAAATAAATAAAATTGTTGTGGTAGCGCATCCACCGAAGCAGACTAACTCAGGAGACTGTTGTTAGCTCTGATCTAGTTGGAATTGCCTTTAGGAGTACTTTTGGTGGGAGAAATATAATGGGGCTGGCTTTCTTTCTGTTTGTGATTGGATTTGAGAGTACTGTTGGATTCGTAGAGGCCCACTCAGGTTTTGTTTTGATAATCTGAACTGTTGAATGTGTAAAACTTGCCGAGTACTATATGTTTATAAAAAATCACATTGATCAGATATCGATAGTTACGTGATCAAATCAATTTTGTATAAAAAGAAAATAGACCATGAAAAAATAAACGGTTGACAGAAATCTAATCCGATAACATAGTTATCAATATTTGATCAACGTGATTTTTTGAAGGCATATAGTACTCGACAAGTTCTACACATTAAACAGTTCGGATTATCGAAATATGACACATGGTAGACCCCCATGGGTCCAACAGTACCCTCAAATCTAATCACGGACAGAAGGAAAGCCCAGCCCAAATATAATTTGCTCCTAGGACAATTTCAGATGGTGCTCCAAATTGTATATTATTAGTTAGGAAAAATTTATTCTTATATAAAATCCATATAAATGTTTTTATAAGAATAATGCAGTAATATTATTATTATAAATAAATGTATTTTTATGAGTATTTTTTTTAAAATGAAAAGGTATACATTGAGTCACATCATTATGTATAAATTTTATATTTGTATGAATTATATATCATCACTCTATTAGTTAAAGAGTAATGTTATATAAAAATAAAAAATAAAAAATTATACATAATTTTTATATATAATGATATGGCTTATTATATCCATTCACTTAAAACAAAACACCATTAAATATACTTTTATTTACAATAATAATATTGACACATCATCTTTATAAAAAAAAATTATATAAATAAAAAACTTCCTCAATTAAAATAGTGGGTTCTATCATTTTTTATCTCCTTGAAGGAGCATGAAACGTTACTCCCAAGATCAGAAATAATTTATTGGTCCCTTATTAGTCCTCGGGCAAGTGAATTGGATTTAGCTTGGGATTAAAAAAAGAATAAAAAGACTAAGGTCAAGTTTGGCATCCCAAAATAAGTCTATACTTTTTATCTTTTTATCTTTTTTGGGTCACATCAATCAGTATCTCCTCTCTAATTTTTCTATACATAATTCAATAAAAGTTAAAAAGTGTACTTATTTAGTCTTCCCAAACTTGACCTAAATAAGCTAAGAGAGTGTTTGATATGTGTTAAATTAATATATTTTTTAGCTTTTTAGAAATATGATAAAGAGGTGATATGATACAAATGAGATGATTGTAACTAAAATAAGATAATGTGTTATTTTAGCTCATGCCAAATAGTGTCAATAAGACAAAATATCACATCTAAACCATAATTATTTCACTTTTTCTATCATAAAAAAACAAAAAAGTCAAAAAAAAATTCCCAAATGGAAAAGTCAGATGAAAAAAAATTATTCCCAAACCAACCCTAATTTCTTCACAAGTACCAATAAAATAAAATATATATAAATTAAACTAGTTTTTCTCTAAGATTAAAATAATAATAATAATAATAATAATTCATTGTCCTATATTCATATTTCCACATGAGAGAATTTAAAGGGTTCGTAGAGCCCACTACATATCCTATTTTGATTATTTGAACCATTCATTTTCTATGACTCTTGAAAGAAATTAGTTCAATCCATTAATTGTAAACTTTTTAATTTACCACATTTAGCAAATATAAAATTTAAGCTCTTATTTTTCATCAATAATTCATTAGTTATATAATTGAAAACTAATATTGTCATTCTTTCATACTAAAACATATAATTTTGTCTTATTTATTTTTGTATTTTCATAATGTTTACATTAACTTTAGTTTACTTAGCCTTATTAAAGTCGGTGTAATTTTATAAAATCATGGAATATTTTCACCAAACGCCAGAAAAAGTCAATATAATTTATCAAAAACAACAGCAACACTTCTCCAATGAAATTGTTTTTAAAACTTTTTCACTGCCTTCCAAAACTATACGATCGACTTAAAGGTTATGTCAATATTTTTTAACTTCCAACAATAACACTTTTTGTTAGTATTTTTAGTAATGTGAGTTCAAGCGACAAAAATAGATTCTTCAAATATTAGGATAAAGATGTGTACATTTTGTTCTCTCAAATTTCATTTTAATTGGAGTTTTATGTATAAAATCATATTTTTTATATATAAAATAGCAGTTGCGCTGTGCAATGCAAGTGTTAATTTTTTTTTAAAAATATTTGATGGTACGATATATGTGTTACAAAAGAATAATTTAAATTTAAATTTAAAATTAACATTAAAGTATGATTTTAATTTTTTATTTTGATAATCTTAGCGCCATCGTTCTATAAAATAATTACTTGAATACTTATATATATTAATTTTATTTAAATTATTGTGTATTTTGAAAATTTTAGTTCTACTGTATTATAAAAGTGTAATCGTATAATAATTTTGTATGATATATATTAAATTATAAGATAGTATAATAAATACTCTTTTTGATATTAAAAATAATAGTTAAATTAAAAGAAGAATTAGTAACATAAAATTAAAAGTAATTCTAACTATTTAATTTTCTTTTATATTCATTTGGAAAATAAAAATATGTAGAAATATTATTATCTAATGATTTTATATGATATATATTAAATTAGAAGATTGTAAAATAAACACTTTTAATTAAATTAAAATATCAATTATATAAAATAAATTTAACAACAACTAAACAAGAAAGAATCTCATAACATCTAAACTCAAAAAAATAATAAATAAATGAAAATATTGAAACGCTTGATACATCTCAGTGTATGAAGTGATTAATTATCTATAATATAATATCAAAGGGCATTGATTTAGACCCCCTTAAAACACCCACCCCCACAACCCCCTCACACACATGGAGGTTGGGGATTGGGTGAGAAGAAAAAAAAAAAAGAAAAAAAAAAAAGTTGACCAATCAAAACAAAAAGGGGTAAAGGGGGTGATCCCCAAAGGGGGTCTCAACCTTTATTCAATATCAAAATATAGAAAAACTTATTGTTCAGTAATTAAAAAAATAACTCAAGTAACAAATTCAAATAATAGCAATTTTTAAACAAATAAATAAAAAAGAGTAAAATATGCCCTTTCCAATTTCTATCCTATTCCCTCTCTTTTTCCCTCCTTTTTCCAAAATTGAAAGAATTTCTGGAACAATGGACCTTTTTCAAATTGGTATGCAGGCTTATATAGGATTTGTAATTAGATTTTTTTTCTTTTTTCTGTTTTTCAACCATACATTCTATTTGAAAGATCTTCAAGATCTGCTGCTGAGAGTTGATCATAAAAATCATCTCCATTATCTGGTACATTCTCCTATTGGTTACCTTTTTCTTCCAATACTAGTGAATCATGAGACACACTAAGCTGATAGTTAGGGTACTGGCTTTCATCGACAAATATTTCTTTGCTGAAAGGAAAACCTGAAATAACTAAGTTACAGTATATCTTTTGATTTCTATCTTCGCAGACGAAATTACCATAGCTTCCATTATATTGGATTGGAAATGCTCGACAAAACCATCACTTCATATTGGGACTTAATTTCATACTACAACGTGGCATGTTTATCAGTCCTCATAGCGTCAGCTTCTTCAAACGCACAGTGCATATACACACAACATATACCCTTAGCACCATAGCTCATTCATTAGAGTTGCACGCAAAGCGTGGTGGTACCATAGGAGTAAATTCAGTTCTCGCTAGTTTTTTATTTCTTAGTAGAAACATTTTTCCCGAGCTAACCCAAAAATATATACCAAATGAAAAGATAACAAATATTTCTTTAGAAAATTTAGATATAGAAGATTTTCAACAAATTGTTAACCTAGAATTAATTTTTGCAAAAATAGAAAAACCGAAGAAAAAACCAGTATACAGAATAATAGAAAATGATTTAGATGAAATAATAAGATTAGCTGAAACAACATAAATTTTAGGAGAACAGCCCATGAAATATTGGGAAAGAAATAAAATTTTAGCAAGCTTAGATATAAAAAATAAAGATTATAGGATTAAATCAGCACAAATAGATCATACGCCAGCAGATATAGAAGAATTTAGAATACAAATTAAGAAATTATTAGATTTAAGAGTAATTCGACCTAGTAATAGTCCGCATAGAAGTGCCGCATTTATGGTAAGAAATCATGTAGAGATAAAAAGAGGAAAAGCTAGAATGATTATAAATTATAAAAGATTAAATGATAATACAGAAGATGATAAATACAATATACCAGATAAAGATCAGCTTATAAATAGAATACAAACAGCGAAAATATTTAGCAAATTTAATTGCAAATTAGGTTTTTGGCAAATCAAAATGAAAAAGAAAATCATACATTGGACAGCTTTTTGTTGCCCACAAGGACATTATGAATGGCTAGTGTGGGGATATATTTTCTGAGTACCAACACGTGGCAAGGTGACGCCGACGTGTCAGCCGAGGTGCCACGTGTCCTGGTCGTGACACCGAGGTGATCTCGACAAGGCCGAGGTTATCCCCGAAGATATCGGAATCCGAGATAAGTGGATAAGGGACAAGAGTCCTAGAATGAAAAGGGAACTCAACCTAAATGAGGGACAAGAGTCCTAGAATGAGAGAAGACTTCAGTTTGTATTAAGATAAGACTCTTAGAGAGTTTATCCTAATCTTACTGGGAGTCCAAGATTAGCAGTAATCTTGAGTCCATAGAAGTTAGGCTTCTATTGGGACTAGGTTTATGTTGGTTATAAAAGAGAGGCACCTCAATGGGTCGAAGGTATGCTTTTTATGCTCAAGCTAGTGAGTTTAGCACTATTGATTATCTTTGAGAGATATTGAGTACTGACTTGATCGTCGGAGTACCCCCGGGTGGCGAACCACCACCGGAGTCTTCTCTTTCTGTTGCAGTTTAGCTAAAAGCCATCTATTCTGCCGGTGCTCTCCAGTTGATTACTAAGCGGGCAGTGTGATCAGAAAATCACTCACACAATTTGGCGCCGTCTGTGGGAAAGAAAGAAGAATAGATGGCCAATGAAAGAAAGAAGAATAGATGGCCAATGACGGACAGAAGGATCAGACTGGAGACAACGCTCCTGCTGGAAATGGGAGACCAATCAACCTCGACGTTGAAGAGGACAACTGCAACACAGAAACTCGTGACCAGAGTCACGGAGTGAAAGACGCCGGCTAGGAAGGTGACGCACTAAAGACAACAGATCGAAACGGATACTACAACGAAGATGACCTCCAGGTATGGAAGGATAGATACCTGCGGAGGAACGAAGACCCTTCCAGAAGGGATGCAAAGACAAGGGGCATGAGCGCTCCCAAGGAAATAACATTCAAGCATAGAAGAACTCATCCTGAGTGAGCAGATCTCGGATTCCAGATCCCGGATCCGAGAAGACATGATCTCAGCCTAGACAAGTAGGCCCGAGAAGACAAGAGCTCAGCCTAAGTGAGCAGATCTCGGATTCCAGATCCCGAATCCTAGAAGACATGATCTCGGCCTAGATAAGTAGGTCCGAGAAGAGAAGAGCTCAACCTGAGTGAGCAGATCCAAGATTCTAGCAGACAAGATCTCGGCACTTAAGTTCGAAAAGAGAAGAGCTCAGTGAGCAAATCTCAGATCCTAAAAGATAAAAAAGAAAACACACAAGGTTGGACTGCAATTAGCCAGGTTGAAGACCTTTTATAAGGTTCGCAAAGGAGTATGTGGAAGCCATGCAGGGGGCAGAGAGAAGAAGAATATGTTTATCACTTGTTGAAATTTGTAGCAATTTACAAGTTGGTTAAACTGATATGATGTTTACCACTTGTTGAAATTTGTAGCAATTTACAAGTTGGTTAAACCGAGATGATGTTTAACACTTGTTGAAATTCTGTGTGAATTTACAAGTTGAAGTTAAATCGAGATGATGTTTAACACTTGTTGAAATTTTGTGTGAATTTACAAGTTGAAGTTAAACCGAGATGATGTTTACCACTTGTTGAAATTTGTAGCAATTTACAAGTTGGTTAAATCGAGATGATGTTTAACACTTGTTGAAATTCTGTGTAAATTTACAAGTTGAAGTTAAACAGAGATGATGTTTAACACTTGTTGAAATTCTGTGTGAATTTACAAGTTAAAGTTAAACCGAGATGATGTTTACCACTTATTGAAATTTGTAGCAATTTACAAGTTGGTTAAGCCGAGATGATGTTTAACACTTGTTGAAATTCTGTGTGAATTTACAAGTTGAAGTTAAACCGATGTGATATTTAACACTTGTTGAAATTTTGTGTGAATTTACAAGTTGAAGTTAAACCGAGGTCGTATCGGAAGAAGATTAGTTTAAACACTTGTTGAAATTCTGTGTGAATTTACAAGTTATAGTTAAAACCGAGGTTATGATAAAGAAAGATGGTTTAACAATTGTTGAAATTTTGAGAAAAATTTACAAGTTGAAATTAAACCGAGGTTATGATAAAAGATGATGGTTAAACACTTATTGAAATTTTTGAGAAAAATTTACAAGTTAAAGTCAAGCTCAAGCAATATCTGCGAACTTGCCGAGACTACCAGGTTGTCAAAACTTGAAATATGGAAAACTGAAGTCTTGATAGAAGACATTGGGAAAGTGACAAGTCCTAAGCAACACTTGTGAAAATATTTGTTATAATATTTTCAAGTGTTAGGACAAGGCCGAGATGATCAAGATTAGAAGTTGTGACAGAGGTATTTTACTCGAAGAGATTGCATAGTCAAGGTGTACTTTGAAGACATGCAAATTATTCTAAGTATAGAATCATACAAGAATAGAAAAAAAAAGACATACATTCAAAAAAGAAATCAGAGAAATGCATTTAAAGAAGAAAGAAGGCACTTCGGCCTGAATATTGAAAAATAAATTATTCAAACTACAAAAATGGCACGTCGGCGGGATTAAAAACATACAAAGACAGACAAAGTACAAGGTACAAGGTACAAGGAGTAAAAGAAGGAAACAAAACTACTCGGCATCAATGGCAGGATATAGAAGACAGTTGGGAAGACTTCTCAGCAGCCTTCTCGGCCTCGAGCTCAGCATCGATCTCCTGAAGAGTTTGATCAAGGCTCTTCTCGGCGATTGGCACCTCGGAGTTTGAAGGCAAGGATTGAAAGCAAGAATCTAGAAAAAAAACACAGAAAACAGAAACAAGAATGTAATTCGTAATCAAGAATGGTGATGAAGCTATCAGGAAATCAAGACAAAAAGATTGCACAGGTGTGTCAAGCCAAGAACAGTGGCAGAAATCAACAGATGTGTGAACAGTGTGTATTCAAGAAGATGATTTGGAAACAACGGGTAAAACAGCAATGGTGATTAACAATGAAACAGAGCTTCTTGGAAAGCAACAAGAAATAAAACCAGGAGGAACAGTGGCTTACCAAAAAGAGGGAAGCCGGAATGAGAATTGCCGAAGTCTGACGACAATGACAAAATGACGTAAGCTTCACCGGAGGAGAGGAACGAAGACAGTTGCAGAAGCTTGAAAGCTTGGAACAATGACGGATTTAAGCAAAAGAGCTAGAAAGAGAAAAAGCCAGGGGATTGAATGAAAAAAAAGAAAAATAGTCAAGAAGATAACAAAGTTCAAGAATAAAGCCAAGTGCATAGGCACTAAGTAAGTATGTGAAGAACAAGAAAGTAATGACCCAGACACGATGCTAGCAACAGAAAGCAGATATGACAAGAACAGTGCCAGACATTCAAACAATTCAAAACTTAAAGACAGACGAAAATAGAAGGCAACAGATGGCAAGTAAACAGATTTAGAAGAGTTATGAAAGATTGAGCTTAATAGCAAGTAAAGAGTTTATGAATCTACCAAGTGAAATGAATACCGATATGAAAATCGCCGAAGTCAAATAGATGACTGGAAATCGGGAACTCACCAAAGAGTGTGAATAGAGCAGTTGCAAAGCTCTTGGAGTTTACGAATTAATGGAACCAGAACCTCGGCTAGGAGGTGCGATTTCAAGCAGCTTGGAAAGCATAAAACTTGATTCTTGACACCAGTGGACAGTAAAGTCCAGGGAACTTTAAGGTCGGCGAGTTTGATCTTGGACAGAGGGGCACAGATGAACGAACAGTGTAGGTTCCATCACCTCAGAATGCCGAGGTAATAGAACCTAGGGGGTAGTTGTGGGGATATATTTTCTGAGTACCAATACGTGGCAAGGTGAGGCCAATGTGTTAGCCGAGGTGCCATGTGTCCTGGTCATAACGCCGAGGTGATCTCGGCAAGGCCGAGGTTATCCCTGAAGATATCGGAATCCGAGATAAGTGGATAAGGGACAAGAGTCCTAGAATGAAAAGGGAACTCAACCTGGATGAGGGACAAGAGTTCTAGAATGAGAGAAGACTTCAGTTTGTATTAAGATAAGACTCTTAGAGAGTTTATCCTAATGTTACTGGGAGTCCAAGATTAGCAGTAATCCTGAGTCCATAGAAGTTAGGCTTCTATTGGGACTAGGTTTATGTTGTCTATAAAAGAGAGGCACCCCCATGGGTCTAAGGTATGCTTTTTATGCTCAAGCTAGTGAATTTAGCACTATTGATTATCTTTGAGAGATATTGAGTACTGACTTGATCGTCGGAGTACCCCCGGGTGGCGAACCACCACCGGAGTCTTCTCTTTCTGTTGCAGGTTAGCTAAAAGCCATCTATTCTGCCGGTGCTCTCCAGTTGATTACTAAGCGGGCAGTGTGATCAGAAAATCACTCACACAGCTAGTCATGCCTTTTGGATTTAAAAATGCACCTTCCATATTTTAGTGTAAAATGGATAGTATATTCAATAAATATAGTTTTGTACTGGTATATATAGATGATATATTAGTATTTAGCCCAGATAAAAATAGTCACATAGATCATTTATATATAGTATTAGAAGAATTTATAAACAAATGAAATAATAATTAGTAAGAGAAAAATGGTATTAAATAAACCTTATATAGAATTTTTAGGAATGGAGTTGAGAGCTGGAAAAATTAGGCTACAACCCCAAATAGTTAAGAAAATTTTAGATTACTCAGATAAATTAGAAGATACAAAACAATTTCAATCATTTTTAGGGATTTTAAATTATGCACGAATGTACATTCCTAACCTTAGTAAAATAATAGGACCTTTATATAGCAAGACCACACCCACAAGACAAAAATATTTTAACTAACAAGATATAGCTTTAGTAAGAAAAATTAAAAACATTTGTAGAAATTTACCCCGACCTACAACTTCCACTAGAATCAGAATATATAGCCGTAGAAACAGATGCAAGCCAATTAGGACGGGGAACTGTACTATTAGCTAAACCTAGCAAATATGATAGTAAAAATAAAGAGCGCATTTGTAGCTATAGTTCTAGAAAATTTATAAAAAAAAATACAACCATGACCAACTTAGATTTTGAAATATTAGGACTAGTATATGCAATAAACTAATTTAAATTATTTTTACACAAGCCCTTTACAATTAGAACAGACTGCGAAGCTATAGTTAAATTTCATAATAAACTTAATGAGAGTAAATTTAGTAGTAGAAGATTAACAAAATTTTTAGATTGTATAGTCGGACAAGGATATAAAGTAGAATTTGAACATATTAAAGGGAGTGATAATAAGTTAACAGATTGGCTAAGTAGGAAAATTTATTTAGAAAAAGAAAATAATCAGTTTAATTTTTATGCAGATAATGAAGAACAACAAAACAATGAATTTTGAGGGATTTGCTCTTCCCATCTATGAAGGCAGAAACAAGTTCAAACCATTACTAGGAATTGAGCTAAATCCAGTTCAACAGTATGTTTTAGATAACCTTTGGAACAACCTTAATCACCCAGCCAAACGTTTGTCAGCTTTAAATTCCCTTAGTATATATTTTTCAAAAATCTAGAATAAACCTTTGTCTAAAAGTTTTTCTTTTTATGTAGTAGCTAAAGGAACCAAACCTGGTATTTACCATGACTGGATAGAAGTTGAACCTCTAGTTAAAAATTTTCTTGTACCTCAGTTTAAGGGATTTTATGATTTTAAGTCAGCCAGTACATATGCCCGCAGACAAATAGGAACTAGTTATTTTATTAGCCAAATAGCTAAAGATTATCTAGACACATTGAGCAAGATGCAATCAACTATTCTTACTACTAGTGGAGTTCCAGTTAGCCAGACAACAAGAAGCAGTAGTACGAACCCCCAGCCAGATGCTCAAATTCCTCTTCAAATGTACAGACACTGTGAAGGCCTTACCAAAAAATTCAAGAAAATTATGGATAAAGGCAAAAAAGTCAGTGAAAATCTAGACCAGCTCCAAGACAAAGAAAAACAATTGAGAGCAACCATTCGAACCCTAACCAGCCAGCTTAAAAACTAACTCCAGAAAAGCGCCCAATCTGTTTCCAAACGTAGATATCAGACAACTTACCAGTGAGGAATTTGAACAATTGAGTGCTAGAATGTATTTCTTCAGGCATTCTATCATCAATCTTTTTGTGAGAAAAGCCGGGAAATAGAAGACCTTAAACCGTATACATACACCTTAGCCGAAGATAGCAAAAATAGTGAGTTAGTCACTATACAGTAGTTTCTTCAGGACCTCTCCATAGTAGGAGTTCAGTGCCCTGGTATGGCATATCAATGGACTTATTTTTACGAGGATGAAGAACAACCCTGTTTACAAGAAGAAAGATGTATAAATAGGCCAGAATATTTTAGAAGATGTTAGTGTAACCAAATAAATCTAGCAACTTTTGAGCCACTGAAGATAGAGATTAGAGGCAAAACTCGTCATCTAACAGCCGCACAATTGTTAGATTACGGCTTTGTTTCTAGAATAATTTTTTCAGATCCAAACTAGACAGATAATTTTGGAAATAAACTTGCTCATTCAATACTTTGTGTAATGGAAGAGCATCATCCATTTGTAGAGGTATTAATTAATAGCAAGCTACCAGAATGGAACGGAATAAGGTGTATTCCCGCCAAGCATAAAATGTACCTTAGAGGAACCTAACATTTTGTCACGACCCAAACCCGGCCCTATGGGTTTAGCACCGTAACTGGCCAGTAATCCGAGATTACCGAAGGCCTGCTGAACAGTAATACAGTAAAACAGAGTACAGGGCCTGGCGGAAGCCAATATAGTAAATAAATAGTGTCCATTGAGCTGTGACAATCTGTACCAAAAACATTTTTCATGCATTCATTCAACTCAAAACAGTACAGTCTATACAATCATATACAACCATTCAGTGCGGGGACTTAATCCCTCGATAACAGTGCAGTAGAACAGTAAACAGTCTAGACAACAGTACAAAACAGTAGGGAGACCGATAGGGGACACAAAAACACCCCAAGCCATAGCATGGCGTCTTGGAACCTCGCAGTGAGGCACATAGGCTGGCTTGACAAAACTGGGGACTAACCCACGCTCCTAGCTCCGGTCTGGCTGCTAAGAACCTACATATATATATAAACAGTGAGCTAAAGCCCAGTGAATAACAATAAGTGTAAAGAGGTTATGAATGAATGTCCTTACAATAATGAAAACAGTTCATTAAACAGTATTTCAGTCTTTCAGTATTTCAGTCAATCGGTCATATGTGGTACATCCAATAGCCTATAAACAGTAGGTCCAGAAGGACCGGGTCTTAACAGACCCAACAGTAGTGATGGCCATCAATCAATAAACAGTATGGTTCCACAAGGAAACCGACAGAGCTCTGTAACAATAACAGTAACCAATAAATGCTAAGGATGCCACAGTACAGTTCACAATACAGGACATACATTCATTCAATAAACAATATCAGTTCAGTAAACAGTTCTGTTCAGTATTCAAAAGATAACCATTTTGAACATATCTTTACACAATCTGTTACTCACAGAGATTGGGCTAATAGCAGCTAGAGCGCGTCCCCGAAAGCCAACCCTAAACAGTTAACAAATAGAACACACACTAAGTTTAACGGTTGGGGAAGTACAATAATTAACTTCCTATTATGCCTCGGTGTGTTCTACATCTATATCCTCATTAAGATGCCTTAAACTAGGCCTAAGAATGCCTAGGATGGAATGAGGATGTGAAAATACACTTAGAAAACATTTGCAGAATTTTCAGTGAAACAAGGCCTCCGCTCGAGCTCAGGTTTCCCCGCTCGAGCGTAGAAGCAAACAAAGGTCCCCGCTCGAGCGGACTGAAGAATGGTGCAAGATGCTGGATGCTCGATTTCTCCGCTCGAGCGTGAAACACTTCGCTCGAGCGGACTGCAGGACAAGTCGAAGAAAATGCTGGGAGCATGAATTCCCCGCTCGAGCGGCACTACCCCCGCTCGAGCGGACATCAAAAATCTGGAAAATCCAGGTTTGTGTTCCAAGTCCAAAACTCAAGTTTTGATGTTCCCAATTCGATCCTCTTGAGCCCATTTCCTGGAAAACTCTTTTAAACACATAGGATAACAAGTTATAAAACTCAATTTAAGAAATCAAGGCCCAAGGGTGTTTAATCAAACTCATTTTCAAACTAGTTTTCAAGAACAACATGCAAACATGACATGCATGAGTTTTTAACCAAATTCAAGCTCCAAGTCTAGCTCTATTGAGCTCCAATCTTTGGAAACAAAATGAAAACATGGACTATAATATAAACATGGACATGCATGTACAATCCACCATGTATTCAACTTCCAAATGCACCAAAATGGCCATGCATGCAACAATTAAGGTCCAATTCAACATGTATGAGCAAATTCATGGCCTAGCTCTCTAATTGGGCATGAACCATGCAAAATGAGGCTCAAAGACAACAAGATGGAGATGAAGTCACTTACCTAAGTCTCAATTACAAGGTTTATGAGCTCAATTAGCAACTACCCTTCAATTTCTTCAAGTATACAAGCCAATTCCTAGTTGATTTCACAATTCTCTCATTTCTCTCTCTCTAGTCGGTTCTCTCTTCACAAAATGACTGATAGAAATGTTTTGGTTGCATGTAATAAGGCTCAACATATAATAAACAAAGGCCCCACTTTGATGGCAATTCTGTAAATAAGGCAACTCCTTGATTTAACTTATTTTAATCTCATTTAATCATTCCTAATTAATTTTCAGATAAATATACCATTAAATCACAAATATTCTACTGATTCCGAAACTCTAAACGGTTCCTAATTCGGCCGCCGATAAGGCCTTCAATTAGCAGTTTAAACATATAAATTCTAACAGATAATCAATCAATCAAACAGATGCAATATGCAATTCAATAGATGACTTATTCAATTTCAGTTCCGATTTCAATCAGTTCATTCAGTACTTCAGTTAATCCAATTATCAGTCATTATCAGTTCAGTTTAACAGTAATCAGTACGTAATTCAGTGGGTTATCGATAATCAGTACGAGGGTTGTTACACATTTCCAAGATACTCAGGACTTCTCAATGGAAGACCCTGGCCATGCAGAAAATTTTCACTCAGAGATTAGTTTAACAAATGGAGGAAATTTGCTAATAATCCTCTATTAGCATATAATGGAAGCTATGGTAATCTCGTTTGCGAAGATAGAAATCAGAAGATATACTATAACTTAGCTATTCCAAGTTTTCCCTTCAGCAAAGAAACATTTGTCGATGAAAGCCAGTACCCCAACTATCAGCATAGTGTCTTTCATGATTCACCAATATTGGAAGAAGAAGGTAACTAATGGGAGAATGAACCAGATAATGGGGATGATTTTTATGATCAACTCTTAGTAGTAGATCTTTAAGATAGAATGTATGGGTGAAAAAAAAAAAAAAAAAAAAAAAAAAACAGAGACATCTCAAATAGACTCCATATAAAATTGGTATTGAATTTGTAGATTATCTAAATTTAAGATAAAATTTCTCAAATAGAATTCATATAAAATAAGTAAAGTTAATATAATTTAAATTGAGTTTGATAATTTAAATTGAGTTTGAGTTTGTGTAGAACTACATGTAAATAGAAAAATGCATATTTACGTGACTTTTTTAAGGAAAAAAAAAAAGAGAGTAAAACTTTGGAATGTGTATATATATATGATATATACTTAATTGCATATTTGTGACTTATGTTTTTTTAGAAAATCAGAAATTCATAAGGAGAGGACATGGTCCCTCCATCCATTGAACACAGTACTTATAACAAAAATGTTGCCTTGTAAATTCACACCAATTTTTGTTTTTATTTTTATTTTTCTTTTTCACATCATCAGATAGGTTTTCCTTTTTTTATTATTATTATTATTATTATTATTATTTTAAGTGAGCTGAGCCCCACTAAACTTTTGATTTGGTGACAATTTTTAAGATACGTAAAAACAATTGATATCAGGTTTAACAAAAATGGAAATGGCTTTGTTTCGATTTTAATTGAGACCTCTATTAGTGGATCAGATAATTTACGATTCATACTGCATTTTTTTTATATTCATTCATACTCCTTTCATAAACTCAAATTCGAACTCATCGATGATCGGAACCTTCTACTTTGTAGGTCCCGTCATCTATTCAAAAAGTTAATTGTTGTACAAATTAATGTAATTAATTAAAATAAATAGATTCATGATGAATTAATTACTTTACAGAATAAGAAAAGATGCTGAATATTATAACCATATTGCACAGAAATACATAATACGATAAATGGTAAAGAAAGCAAACCGAAACCTTTGTGATACCACAATGTTCTTAAAACAGATTAGTCATACATGCTGGAGGTATGTCGACTTCTGTCTCCCAAGATACGAGGGTTTAGACCGGCTAACGTAAAAACACCTTATGTTAGCTTTGGCGAACTAACAATGGCAACACTCTCTCACATAGGAAGAAAATTATAGAAGGAGACAGGCTTAACTATAATCTGAGAGCAAAATTTTTGTCTTGAACCCAAGGGAGATGGGCCTCTTTTTATACACAATGGGGGATAGAGGAGTAACTTTCTAGCCATGAAGGCTGACAACCAATGCCCATTACTGCTGGAGTAATGCACATAATTGATGGGGATTTAATGTGTGAGTTACACACGTTATACACCTGTGTGTATATACATATCTGCAACAGACCTGGCCCAAAAAGATTAGGTTGGTGGGCCACTAATCCGGCCCAGCCCAAACCTAACTCATTCCTCAAGTCTTAAGCCTCAAGCCTAAACGCAAGCCCAAGATCTAAGATCCACGACCCACGGATCATGAACCCGGACTTGGCTGGAGGGCAGTATGCACGTGCGTGTGGCAATTTTTCTATAACCAACTTGGACTATGGTCTTGGCCCAAGCCCATCCTTGAAGCATCCATGACTCCCTTCCTTCGAAAAATTTGGATGTCCCAAAGGGCTCATGCCTTTATCAAAATCTTGAGGTTCAAATACCCATCAAAGCTTTCCTTTACAATCAATATGGGATTGGTAGCTATACACAATTCCCAATACCTCATTCATGAGGCCAACTTTATGAAACAATTTCTTATTCAATTCTTAATGGTTTTTTGTCATTCTTTTTGTGGTATAAATATCATGTTACAAAGAATCTAAACCTATTTAATCCCAGCTCAACCAATGGTTGGGATCTACTTTAATTTCACATTAAAAAATCATTTTTTCCAACAATCCTCCGCATGAATAAAAATTTACCGAATAAATAAAATGGACAACGTTTGCAACAAAGACTCGGAGAGAGAGCACACAGACTAACCCTGCATCAAAAAAGGTAGTTGTTGGCCTTGAATCTTTCGTAGTGAAAGCCTACAGAATTTACTAGCTGACTAGAGAACGTGATGTCTTGAACTGTTCTGCCGTTTGTATAAACCGAGACAATAGACATCACACATGAATTAGTCCAACCATTGTTCTTGTTCTCACTTGTGTATCCGGTATGGCCCTGGAACACTAGCCTAGTTCAGTGAGTGTATTCAAAGAATTTGGCCTTACCCATTCTTAAAGAAAAGGCCCCACTTCGCACTCACATAGGTGACCTATATAAGGTATCTCATTATATCACGGTTGATTATTCATATCACTTAGGTCATTAAAAGCATTAGCTTAACCTTCTACCCCCACAGGGTATCACTGTACAAAGGAATGGGCAAAAAGATTTACCTTTCCAGTGACTCATCCGTTACACAAAATTAGGTTGTCCCTTTGAACCTAGATTTTGAGATCTCCAGTCAATTAGGTTAGGTTTTCCGTTCCGATAACATTACTAAAGACCTTAATCCCATTCCTCTTGACGACGTTTCTACTAACTCTCGAGTTAACCCTTTGGTTAGCGGATCCGCAATGTTGTCCTTAGACTTTATATAGCCTAGAGAGACAACTCCATTAAAGAGTAGTTGTTGTATGAAATTATATCTACGACGAATATGTCTAGACTTTCCATTATGCATATTACTCTATGCTCGTCCAATTGCCGATTGGTTATCACAATGAATACAGATAGCAGGCACAGGTTTAAGCTAATGTGGAATATTCTCAACGAAATGGCGAAGCCATTCAACTTCTTCAGTTGCTTTATCCAAAACAATAAACTCACATTCCATCGTTGATCTCGATATACACGTTTGCTTAGGAGATTTTCAAGACACGACTGCCCCTTCGAGGGTAAACACATAACCACTAGTAGATTTGGAGTCTTTTATATCAGATATTCAATTAGCGCCACTATACCCTTCTAATATCGCTAGGTATCTGGTATAATGCAGCCCATAATCCCGGGTATAGCGTAGATAACCTAACACCCACGTAATGCCTCTCCAATGAGTAACATTCGAATTACTTATGTATCTACTAAGCCTGCTAACAAAGTAGGCTATATATGGCCTTGTACAACTCATCAGATACATCAAACTTCCAATGACCCGAGAATATTTTCGTTGAGAGACCCTCTCACCATTATTCTTGGTCAAATGTAGACTCATGTCTACTGGTGTCCTAGACACACTTGTACCTAATTTACCAAATTTCTCAAGTATTTTCTCAACATAATGAGACTGAGAAAGTACAATACCACTACATGTTCTCGTAATCTTAATACCTAGAATTACATCTGCAAGGCCTATATATTTCATGTCAAACTTGGAGTTTAACAATCTCTTGATAGTTCTAATCATTTCATCATTACTACCAACAATGAGTATGTCATCTATGTATAGACACAAAATAACATAACCTCTATCAGTGTCTTTGACATATACGTATTTGTCACACTCATTGATTTTGAACCCATTTGACAACATAGCATTGTCAAACTTCTCATGCCATTGTTTAGGAGCTTGCTTCAAACCACATAATGATTTGACAAATTTATAGACTTTCTTATTTTGTCCTGGAGCTGAAAACCCCTCGGGTTGCTTCATGTAGATTTCTTCATTCAAATCTCCATTTAAGAAAGCTATCTTTACATCCATCTAATGTATCTCCAGACCACGTAAAGCTGTTGTCGCAATCACCACGCTAATGGATGTAATCCTTGTCACAGATGAATACGTATCAAAGTAATCTAGGCCTTCTCGCTGCCTGTATCCTTTGATAACTAGCCTAGCTTTATATTTATTAATTGATCCATCTACTCTCATCTTTTTTTAAACGATCCACTTGCTCCCCAAGGCCTTATTGTCTGGGGTTAGATCAACCAACTCCCAAGTATGGTTATGTAAGATGGAGTCAATCTCACTCTTAATTGCTTCTTTCCACAAAGGACTTTCAAATGAAGTCACAGCTTCATGGAATGTTCGAGGTTCTCCCTCTAACATATAAGTCAAGAAGTCCAGACCACAGGACTTTGCGGTCCTAGCCCTTTTACTCCTTCTTGGCTCATCGACTTCCTTAGCTTGATCATTTATGTGATCATTGTCACTTTCAACCTCTTTCATAGAACTTGGAACCCTTTCTTAGATACGACAAAGAAATATATTTTCAAAGAAACATATTTTCAAAGAAAGATGCATTTTTTGGATTCCATGATAACATTCTTGTATATATCTGAAATAGCAAACATAAAGACAAGAAATTGATATACACTGTTATATTGTGCATAACCGTTGAATACAAAGTCAACGGGTTTTTTAGGCTTATCCTAACCCTCTTGGGTTTAGGTATTACTACCTTTTGCATAACATCCCCACATTCGTAGAATTTATACAAAGGCTTTTGGCCTTTTCCAAAAATTCATACAGGGTCTTTAAACAATTCATTGTGTCACAATGATTATGAAACTCTCAAAATCATATCACAGTAAATACATTCATAGAATGCCATCAACCGAATTAGACACCCAAACATATTTGGTCCAACCTATCACTCTGAAACCAATAGTCTTATTATTAGGAAACACAAATCCAGTATTCAATAGTCTGCTATTCGGAACTTCATATCATGGCCAGTCGTCTTACCACTAGAAATCACTAATTTCTCAACATGTGGTCAGTAGACTTTCTACTACTAGGAATCACAATATTTTAACCTGTGATCAGTAGTCACTTTACCATTAGGAATCACAACGTCCTGACATAGGATCAATAGACTCTTTCATTATTCGGAATTATCATGTCTTGACATATGATCAGTAGCCTCTCTCTACTATTAGGAACCATCATGTCTTGACATGTGATCAGTAATCTGTTCACTACGAGGAATCACAATCTCATAACTATGTAGCCAGTGGTCTACACACCTCCCAGGAACCACTAGTTTTTTTATCTCTGTAATCAGTGATCTTGTATTCACTAGGAGCCAACAATTTAAGAATATATTTGAAATTTAAAAATTCAAAAATATATTTACCCCCTTAACGGGTTGTCTCATCTTTGCTTTCAAGCAAAATCACATAGCAATCATATATGCTATAATTAACACAAGGATAACATACTAATCGCTTCTGATTAATTCAGATATATTATCTTATGATTTCCTTTAATCACACTTGATCATCTCTAGATCTTCCTTTAAGAACTTCGCAAGGCTTAAGGTTGTTAGGTGGAACAACATTTCTGTTGTCACCTCCTGAACCATTTCTGAAAAATCACAACAGAATTTTACTATTCTGTTTTTCCAAACACCAAACTTAACACTAGAAAATTCGAAATTTGAAATTTAATTTAAAACTGATCTCACCATTTATCCTAGAATCGAACATGGTCAGGAAAGTTTCCAGGAAAATTGGAGGGGCCACACTGGCCTCACTTAAGACCCAGTTAACCTTAGACAAAACTTTCAAGAGTATGTTGACTCCTAGTCCATGAGAAACAAATTTAGAATTAAGTTTTTCAAGGAATAAACCATGCTAAAACAAACCAATTCCCAAAGCAAATAAAATTTACTACCAAAATTACACCACTCATAAAAGTTAACCGGTACTCCCGAAATTGAGCCCATTATTTCTAAATAAAAATCAAAAATATTTTAGCTAATGCTAAAATTTGGTTTCTTTTCTCAAAACCAAAACACTCTGGAAATAATCAGATTATAAACCAAAACACTTTGGAAATAATCAGATTATAACTAAAGACTTTCTCCAAACTTGGTTTTCTAACAATTTGGGAATAAAATGATTAAACCTAAAAACTTCCTCAAACCCCAAAGGTTTGAAACCAAATCCGTCTTAATTGTCATTTCTAAACAAAAAAGAACTACTCTTCTTTAGCCAAGGCTAAATACTTTAGTTTCTATTACAGAAAATCAAACCAAGTTTCAAACTTACGAGAAATTTAAAAATTGCTAACCAAATTACAAGTAATGTAAAAAATTGCTATAACAATTACATGCATATAAAATGCTTCTAACATGCCAAGCAAACAACCTTGCTTTAAAAATAAAATTTGCAATTAATCACTGCTAATCATAAGCAAAAAATTACTTCAATTATAAAGAGAGTAATCAATCCACGCTTAGTTATTTTTGTTCATCACAAAGGTTAGTCGTCCATACCTTTTGTTTGTACATCCCAAGGACTATTCATTTTTTGGTTTTGTATTTGTTTTCCCAATCCCTTTCGCATAGGTATTCCTGTAAAAAAAGTTAGCAGAAAATCACAAGAAAATACAAGCCAAACAATCTAAAGAAACTTGAAAGTATCTAGCAAACTATTTAATAACAAAATTAACTAATGAATTAAAATGTTAGATGAGTTATAAAAATAAACTTATAATTTCACAAGTAAATTAAATTAAAACTTTAATACCCATCAGTTATGTATGAAATTATTACACAACTAAAACTCTAAAATTAAATTTACAATTTAATTTACCAATAAATAAGTAGATAAATATAGACAAGTTATAAAATTAAAATTTATAAATTAAAAATTTTAATTAGCAAGAGTTATATATACCTTATAAACTTCACATAATTAAATTCAAATTATGTGGTAATTATATATGACATTATTACACCAATAAAATAAATTTACAATTTTATTTACAAAATAAACATGTGTACAAATATGGAAAAGTTACATAATTTTGATAACTCCAAAACCTTAAATTAAATTTAATAGGCAAGAGTTATGCTGAATATTACAACCATATTGCACAGAAATACATAATACGATAAATGGTAAAGAAAGCAAATCGAAACCTGTGTGATACACAGTGTCCTTAAAACATATTAGTCGTGGGTGCTGGAGGTACGTTGACTTCTGTCTCCCAAGATACGACAGTTTAGACCGGCTAATGCAGAAGCACTTTCTGTTAATTTTGGCGAACTGATAATGGCAAAACTCTCTTACAAGGAAGAAAATTATAAAAGGAGACTGACTTGACTATAATCTGAGAGCAAAATTTTTGTCTTGAAACCAAGGGAGATGTGACTCCTTTTATATACACAATGGGGGATAGAGGAATAACCTTCTAGTCATGAAGGCTGGCAACCAATGCCCATATTATTCTTGGAGTAATGCCTCCAGCCTAAGCCCATGATCCACAGACCATAGACCCGGCCAGGTCCAGGCGGGTGGCACACATGGCAATTTTTCTATAACCAACATAGACCGTGGTCTTAGCCCAAGCCCATTCTTGAAGCATTCATAACTTCTTTCTTTTAGAAAATTTGGATGCCTCAAAGGACTCATGCCCTTATCAAAATCTTGAAATTTAAATACCCATCAAAATTTTCCTCTACAATTAATGTGGGATTGCACAATTCCTAATACCTCATTTATGAGGCTAATTTTATGAGATAATTTTTCATTTAATTCTTAATGGCTTTTTGTCATTCTTTTTATAGTATAATGACCTTATTATAAAGAATCTAAATACATTTAATCTCACCTCAACCAATGGTTGAGACCTACTTTAATTTTACATTAAAGTTATCAAAAACTCATTTTTTTCCCAACATTAATGTCATCAAACAACTACAAATACAATAACAAATCACATTTTATTTTATAAAATGAATAGTAAATAGAATTGTAAACTTAAGCTATTCATTTTATAAAATAAAATGTGATTTTTTTTGTCTGTTTATAGTTATCTGATAAATCTAATTTTTTGTATGAATAACATTTATTGTTAAAACTATAAAATAGACAGTTTGAATCATCAAAGTCAATCCGAATTAAAGTCTACAAAAAGAGTATGAATAAGTATGGAGATATAAAATATGGAGAGTAATTTATCCCCAAATAGACGGTGCGATTGATACCGAAATTAGGGGTTGTTTGGGATGACCTAAATAAGTGCACTTTTTGTCTTTTTACGAAAAGATGTACAAAAAAGTAGAGAAATGATGTGATGAAAAAAAGATAAAAAGATAAAAAAATAAATTATTTTGGTGTTGTCAAAGTTGGCCTTAATCCATCTGATTAACCAAGTAGCGAGTTATCAAAAAAAATATATATATATATATCAGTAATGCTACAGATTCCAAAAATTCTACTAAAAGTTTTATCAAATGTCTCACATGGGTGTGGGGACCCACACAATGTGAGCCCCACACAATGTGGATCCCATGTGAGACATTTAATAAAATTTTTGATAGAATTTTTGAACTCTCTAACATTTCAATATACAGACAGATTGATAGATAATTATTGCTACTATACTAAATGCCGGAACCGATACCACTCATTTTTTTTGTTTTTCTTTTTTGGGGTGTGCGCTGTATGTTTCTGTAGTGTACCATAACTATAATAAATTTCATGTGGGTTCTCAAAAACATTGTCATCAGTACAAGTACCATGTAAAATCGTATATTTATCCGAATACGAATCACTTTAAGTTCCAAGTCTTTATAGTACACGGTATCAAACTTGTGATTTCATAAAGTACTGAGTGGTATTTTGGGAAGATGGTAAAAATTAAATTTTTTGCTTTTAACCAAGTTTTTTGGGAGTGATTTGGGAAGTTGGTAAAAAGTTGCTTTTTTGTTTGAATTAATATTTATTTATGATGTCACATCATACTAAAATGACTAAAATAACCTCACTCAATTTAAAAAACTTACATTTTACCCAAACCAACTATGAGGGTATTTTCGTAATTGTTCAACCAAGGTTTGCCACTTCCCAAATGATGAAAAAAAATCAGATGGCGTTTTGCCGAAACGCCGGGACGCTGCTTTTTTATCACTTCCCAAAAAGCCTTGAGTTCGATAAATCTTGTTATATTCTTCATGGCAAATTTTATGGGTGAATTACATAGAAGACTCCTCAATTCTTGATGAATATTATGTTATCATTAGTAGCGGAGCCAAGCCATATGGTGATTAGGGAGTCACGTGTCCTCTAATATTTTTTTACATATGTATATAAATAAAATTTTAAAGAAAAATAATATTTAGAATAAAATGTCAAAGGAATTTTTAAATTTATGAAAACAATAGTGATTGTTTTATTGAGAATGAAATAACTATAACAAATTATATTTTTATGTATAAAAATTTTGTAAAAAAAATATCAATATGAAGCTAATATCCATCATTATTGATATGCAAATATAATTAATCTCACTATATATATGTAAAAATTACTAGAGTATTAATTATATTTGCATGTGGAGTTCACCCTTCATATGTTGTTTTACTATTGGTTAGTAATATCATATATCAACAATAACGTGTATCACTATTATATGAAATTTTTACTCAAATTTTGTAAAAATTTGACTTATCTTACCATTATATATTTTATTTTACGACTTAAATATATATGCCTTTTTTACATTGCCTATAATACACTAGTTACACGCAATACTTTCTTTTCGATTTTACTCAAAATTAATTGTAAAATTTTATACTTTTATAATAATTTATTTAAGTTTTTGTACTTAATATTAATTCAAAAATTATTATTATTTTCTTATTGTTGATTATGGAAAAAACAAATTAAAGTTGTAATTAATAAGTGCCCCTTCTAATTTAATTTCCTGACTCCGCTACTGATTATCATTATTTTTTGTTTATAAACTCATATATTTTGACCTTATAAACCATGTAAATGTCCCTCGTGAAAAAGTGGAAGAGATGATAAATTGATGCATTTTTATAGTTCAGTGGTTAGAATGTATGAATTTATAAGTAATAGTGATATTCACAAATAATTAAAACATCTTTGCATAGTTAACTCAAATTTTATATTATATGTGCTTGTATTATTTGTTTTTTTTTTTTTTGGTGAATATTTTATTATTTGTTATTGTAGTGTGTTTGTTTGTATTTTAATGTTTAGTTTTTTTTTTTTTTTGTCTCTAGACGTGGGACTTTAGGTCTATCAACACTGCTACAGACCCCCACTGGGGGTCGACCCCCAGTGAGGTGGCGGCAGTCCATTGGCCGAAACTCAGCAAAAAAAAAAAAAAAAAAAAAAAAACAGTTTTTCTCACCCAATCCGGGGGCGACACCTCACTGGGGGTCGACCCCCAGTGGGGGTCCGAAGCAAAATTCTTAGGTCTATATTGTATATCATTTGGTTATTAGGGGGTTCCTCATAGTTTAAAATAATAATAAATGATATGTCTCATTTGATTATTATTATGTTGTAAAACAAAATGCTATATGCAAATATCTCTGTCATATATAAACAAAATTACATTACACTTGAAGAAATTGAATTAAATTATTTATATATTTTTTTAATATAAAATCTCCATAGATTTTGAACTTTATCCTGAAAAATTATTGAATAGTTTAAGGTTGTCATGTGAATGTTGATCTCGAAAATTAACACACACACACACACAAGTTAGGAGGAAAAAAAATGAAGAAGAAAAAAAAAACACGAAGATAATGCTAAAAAAAAAATTAAATGAGTTGCCAATTTGGCATGGTCAATGGACATAGCAAAGATGCATTTGCTCAATAATGAGCGAAGAATCTTTAGTTGGTGAAATATTCAATGCTCCAACCAAATGACTCCTTCATTCATAGTGATATTATTAATGGTGTTGCTAAAATGTGCTTTTGAGAAAAAAAATAAAAATAAAGATAAAGAAGAAGGAAAAATGCAATGCACTTTTTTTTTATATCAGTTTAAAAAAAAAAATTCATTTAATTTAAAAGTTGTTTTAAACTTTTTCAACATCCCCGAAGCATTTTTTATATAAATCACAATATTAAAATGTTTGAAGGATACTACCTAGCATTTGTCTAAGATAATGATACATTTTTTATGATACTTACTTTTCATAGAAAATATCAATCTATTTTAATCTTATTATAACAAAATCGTTTTCACAAAAAAATTGAGTAAGAAAAAAAATTAATGCTATACAAATTCACTTTTTAAATTCATATTCGTGGCACTTGAGTTCTATGTATCATATTATTTCAATATATTATTCAATGTTATAGGAGCATCATAATTTTCCATATTTCAAAAAAACAAAATTATATATAGAGGAAGTACCGACTCAAACTCAAGAATTTTAGTTTGGAAAATAAAATCTTTACCTCTTAAATGACACATAACATATGTATTTTTAAATTAAAATTAAAATTTATATTTTACAAATTTAACAACATATCCATTGCAGAGTGGTTATAATAGCCAAATGCTTAAAAGTTATTAAATATTGTCATATTACTCTCTTTACTTTTTTATATATTTTTTTATAAAAAATTAAAAAATCAACTAAAATAACTAATTTTTTGTTTTTATTTTTAAATAGAGGGTTTTATATGAGCTCACATGCTCTATGATTCTGCACCGCTGTCATCGGAGCTGGGCCTCATTGACATGTGCCTTTTGTATGATAATGACTTTGGTGTGTTTCGGAGTCCATTTGCATCATTTTTGTTGATCATGTTCAGGCTTTCACTATTGTTACATCATAATGTAACATTTTTTTTTTTTAATTTATCATTTATAAATAACTCCTAATTATATAAGCGGGGACAAGAGTGGTGTTGGTATCGCCAAACGGGCAAATGATTGAGGAATCTATTCGTTTGGAGTTCAAGGCCTCGAACAACGAGGCGGAGTATGAGGCACTGATTGTAGGACTGAAACTAGCAGCAGCCATAGAAGCCGATGAGATGGTAGTCTTCTATGACTCTCAGCTTATTCTTAATCAAGCAACGGGCGAGTATGTAGCCTGAGATAAAACGATGATAGCCTATGTCAAAGAGGTTATCAGGCTGCTAGCATTGTTCCAAGATTGTCAGCTACAGCAGGTTAGCCGAGATGACAACAGTCATACCGATGCCTTGGCTAACTTGGCTAGCGCAATAAAGTCAAGGGAACCAAGGACAATCATGGTTGATTATTTGACAGGACCAAGTGTAGAACCCCTCATCACAGAATACGAAGCAATGTGTGTAGAGACGGGTCTAAGATGTATGGATGCTATAATTATGTTCCTCAAAGATGGCAAGCTGCCAGTAGATAAGAAGGAGCACAAAACTAGGTTGAAGTCGGCCAGGTTCTGCCTATCAACAGAAAGCTATCTGTACAGAAGATCCTTCACTAAACCCCTACTTTAGTGTGTGCACCCCTCTCAAGTAGAGGACTTTTTATATAAGATCCATGAAGAAGTTTATGGAAGCCATGCAGGTGGCAGGTCACTTGCCCACAGAGCCATATCCTAGGGATACTGGTGGCTATACATGCAAAAGAACGCTGAAGTCTATGTCAGGAAATATAAGAAGTGCCAAAGGTTTGCACCTTTGATACATCAGCCAGTAGCAGATCTGAATCCAGTGTCTAGTCCTTGGCCGTTTGTCCAGTGGGGCATGGAGCTGGTGGGACCGCTGCCCCAGGCAACTAGACAGAGAAAGTTCTTACTAGTAGCCACAGACTACTTTACAAAGTGGGTAGAGGCTGAATCTCTTGCGAATATTCGAGATATTGATATGAAGAATTTCATATGAAAGAACATAATAACCAAATTCGGGATCCCAAGGGCCATTATAGCAGACAATGGCACTCAGTTTGACAGTAAACTGATTAAGAGTTTTTGTGCAAAATACAAGATTAAGAACTATTACTCTACTCCTAGTTTCCCCTAGAGTAATGGTCAGGTAAAAGCATCCAGCATGACCATCTTGGATGAGATCAAGAGGAGGCTAGAAACAGCCAAGAGGAAATGGGTGGAAGAATTGCCCAATGTGCTATGGGCACATCGGACTACACCGAGAAGATCAACTAGGAAGTCTCCTTTTGCCATGGCGTATGGCACCGAAGCAGTCATCCCATTGAAAGTCGACATCCTTAGAATTAGAACCTAAGGAGTGAAGAATGTGACCAACGAAGCATTCTTAGCCCGAGATCTGGATCTTTTGGAAGAAAGAAGGGAGAGAGCAGCAATTTGACTGGGGGCATACCAACAGTAACTTGTTAGGGCTTACAACAAGAAGGTCAACCAAAGAGAGTTCAAGGTGGGGGACCTCATCCTGAGGAAAGTTGTCGGTAACAAGAAGGATCCTAAGAAGGGCAAACTTGGCCCAAATTGGGAGAGGTCTTATCAAATCATCTCAGTTCCTGGCAATGGGACATATTGGCTTGAAGAGAGTAATGGCAAGGAGTTTCCAAGACCTTGGAACACTTGCAATTTGAAGTTTTTTTATCATTAGTTTTTTAGAGATTTATGTAATTAGCCGAAGTTTTAATAAAAAAAAAACTAGCTTGATTTTGTTTTCATTGTTGACACTTATGCGATAGGATTGAGAAAGTCTTATACCGATGTTTCCAAATGAAACATGATGAATAACTTAAGCTTATTATATGGTAGAGTTGAATTATACTTGTCATACGATAGAGTTGAAGTAAGTTTGCGATGTTTTCAAATGAAACATGACGAATAACTTAAACTTATCATATGGCATAGTTGAATTATACTTGCCATAAGATAGAATTAAACTAAGTTTGCGATATTTCCGAATGAAACATGATGAATAACTTAGACTCGCTATATGGTAGAGCTGAATTAACCCTTGCCATATGGTAAAGTTGAACTAAGTTTGATTTAGTCGGATTAACGGTGACACCGAGGTAGAAAACCTTGGCTAGGATTTGTTTGGCAAACACTTGGGCAAACAACAGAGATGCATGCTTAATGTAAACATAAGTGGTACTTAGGTTCACATCAGGGGGCAGGAAGCAGGAATGAGGAAATAGGTTTGACAGTTGTTGAAATTTTTGACAACAATTTACAAGTTGGAGTCAGTCGAGGTAACCAGATCAAGGAATACCCGAGGTATTTGTTACCCGAGATAAACAAATAGTTTGTTAAAAATCGAAAGGGTTAAAAGAATAAAGTATTGACTAAAGACAGCAATCACAAGTAAAAGAAATAACACTTGTTGAAAGATACTTAAAGAAATTTTATGAAATGACAATCTACCGAGATCACAACAAATAGTGGACTTCGAGGTAAGTAGGTTCGAGGTGACCAACTAAAGGTGCACCCGAGATGAAGTGGATCCGAGGTGATACATGTCAGATGTGTTCTAACCCGAAGTAATGACATAGATAAAGTGTACACGAAAGAATTGTAACAATATTCTAAGTATGGAAACATGCAAGGCATAGAAGAAAGGTGGTAAGCATACATAAAGAGAGCATTCAAACACTTAGACAAAAAAGAAGATGTGCATTCACAGAAGAAACTTGTTCGATTACAGCAAAAACACATCGGCCAACCAACAGTAAAACATTGTTCATTATCATAGAGAAAAGTACAAGTAAGGAAAAAATAATACGTAGATTGTTTTATTTCGGCAGTTGACGGTGTTTCGATCTTGGCAGACAGTTAGGCAGTTTTCTCAATAGTCTTTTCAGCTTTGATCTCGGCGTCGATCTCAAGAAGTGTCTTGTCAAGACTTTTCTCGGCGGCTTGGACCTCGGCTTCAAAAATGGTCTTCTTGGGAGATGCACTCTTGAAAACCTCGTCCTCCTCATCTTGAGTCAAGTCTAGGACTTGCTCATTTAGAATGGAGGATTTGGCCCCAACAGCAGCTTCTACCTCTTCATTAGCTTCCTCAGCCTCGGCGTCCTCCTCGTTCGCTTCGTCTTCAGAGTCTTTTGGGGAAGGAGGGAAGGGCATGCTGAGCTGGCTGATGTCCCGGAGTGGAGAATCCATTAGGACAAATAACTTGTTGAGCGCTGCCGTCCAGTCGAGGTAATAACCCTGGTTGCAGGCTTGATTGACCTGGGCCTTATATGCATCATGGATTGGCTTGCCCTTTGGAGAAAGCCTTCTCATCGGCCGCCTTGATCTTGGTCTCTTTGGTGGCCAAGGCTTCTTGGAGCTCAGGCTCAAGTTTGCAAATTTTGGCTTCAGCTTCTTTAGCCTCAGCCCTGAGAACCTCGACAATAGCCTTAACTACCTCAACCTTTTTCTGGGCCTGGTCTTGTGCTTGCCTGGCAACCTTGGTCTGATCCAGTAGAACCTTCATCTTGGCCTCAACATTGTTAAGGGAGGCAAGGAAGCCAGCAGCCTTTTGGTTCTTGTGGACCAACTCCTTCTTGAAAGCCTCGGCTTTCGTTGCGAAGGAGTAGGCGTATTGGATGGCCTAGAAGACAAGAAATAAACCAAGTTAGTAAAAATTTCCACGTGTAAAATCTTAAAGTGAAAGGCCAAAAAAAAGTACAAGTGATGAAATAGGGAACTTACCAAGACAGAGTGCTGTATCATTAAGGCAAAGTTTTCATACTCAGTAATCTCGGCCATGCGATTTAGATCGGTAGGTAGAAGAACAGAAGTGGAGAGAGTGGAGCTGACCTCAATATTGTCGATGGCACTGTTGCCAGCTATCATCGGACGATAGCCGACCAAAATCACTAGAGCCCAGGGCTTATCGGCTTTGAAAAAGCCCAGGCCAGATGCACCCTTACACCTCGGTTTCTCGACTGTGCGATGTTGGATGGCTCAGCCTCTGCAGGCCTCTTTTCGGTGGGAGAAGCACTTTTCTTGATCTTGGCCAACTTAGAGATCGGCATGTTATCTTTAGAGTCTACCTGGGTAACAAAGGCCTTTTCCTTGGCTCTTTTGACTCTCTTTGGCTTGTGTTTTGGTTAGGACTAAGAGGGGGAGGAATACACCGTAACCACCCCTAGCAAGTCGGCCAAGAGGTCTTCAACTACGGCTTAACTACGACCCATTTCGTCGGTGGTTGCGGCGACGGTGACTCTTGTGCCAAAATGGATCGCAAGAAGGGCAATGGGAGGGCTAACTGGATCGTAAGCCGATGCCTCTGTAGACACCCCATTTTTGACCGACCTTAAGACTCAGACGTCATCGATTGAGTGCTCGGTGATCGTGCATGTTTGAGCTCGTTTCGAGTTTTTGGGGTTTTTGGCTGAGAGCCTTGCCTCCGGGCCTCTGAACTCTTTGTGCTTTGGCTCGGTTTGTGGACCGAACCTTGTTTTCTCTTCCCTAGAGGGAGGGAGAGGTCTTGTAGACCATCATTTTGTGGTTGTAGACCACTTTTTGTGGTTTAGACCACTTTTCTCGTTTAGAGACCAGTTTCCGGTTTTCGGAGCCTTCGGCCGCGCGCCTTGTCTCGGGAACGCTTAACGTTCTCCGTTTGGCGTGGTTTTTGAACCACACCTTGTTGCCTCTGCCTAGAGGGAAACTGTGGTCCAGGAGACCACTTTTGTAGTCGTAGACCACTTTTGGTGCCCGTAGACTAGTTTTCGAGGCTCCTAGCTGCGCGCCTTGCCTCCCGGACTCTTTTCTTGCATCCTTTTTGGTTTGTTTTTGGTACAAACCTTATTTTCCTTGTTTGGAAGGTGGTACAAGGGTGGGAGACTAGTTCTTTCCCTTGGAGACCATTTTCCTTCCTGCCAGCCAGTTTTATGGTCGGCCAACTGGTTTTCTTGGTCTTTGGGCCACCTTTTCTGGTCGGCCACCACAACACCACCACATTGCTTTCATGTTGCAGACCATCTCCCCCCATGGACGACCACTCTCTTCCCTAGCCGACCACTTCCACTGGTCGGCCGACCAGTAGAAGTAGTTGGCCGACCACTTCAAGTGGTCGGCAGCTTTCCATCACCTTTTTGGAGATATTTTTAGGCCAGCTGTAACAACTAGAGGGCACAAAAGTCATCCTCCATATGGCTTTAGGCCTAAGCTTGTCCAACAAGCTTACACTTTGGTTCTCTATATAAAAGAACCTCCCCCCTCCTCCTCCAGGTTCAGATTTTGGTGCTGGAGAGTTATACATACATCTTTATATCTATCTTGCATTTTCTCTTCATTTTTGTGTTCAAAAGTGCCTTTTTATCACACTATTGCACACAAACACACACTCAAACACCGTACTCTTGTTGCTAAGGCTCTTTGAGGTTGGTTTTGGAGTCTTTGGACTAGTTTTGATCAAGGAAAGTTGTTGGAGTTGCAGCTTTAAAGGGGTTCTACAAGGGTGAGAAACTAACCTCTTAAACCCTTATTTTTGCTTAAGCTTTTGAACCTATTTGCATGCTGTTTTTTGCTTGACTTTCTACTGCAAAAAGTTCTAATTTTTAAGGCTTAACATGTTTGTTTAAGATCCCTTTTGTGTTGGGGGTGGTTGTCATGACCTGAACCCGCCCCTATGGGTTAAGGACATAACCGGCCAGAAATCCTGAGATTACCTACGGCCTCAGACCAAACCAAACATAACTCATCAGAGTAAAGGGGCCAAACGGAAGCAAAATTTAAAACTTTGTCCATAGAGCTGTGCTTACATGGCACATCATAACAAACCATACATATATGCGTTAACAACTCACACCAAAATATGTACTAACATAAAGCTCTGTACGTACAAGATCTATCAAGTCTAGGTCAGCCAATCAAAACTATATATATATACAATACAAACCAAAGTCCTCGCCAACATGACAAAATAAAATAGGATAACAAAAGGACGAAGACGAGTCTCGTGCGTGAGATGCAAGGGCTGACTCTTCAAAACCTTGGTTATTCCATACAACTTCACTGAGGCTGGGTTGGGAGCTCTCTTGGCTCACCTACAAACACATGAATGAGCGTGAGCGAAAGCCCAATGAATAATATCAATAAAGAAGTTACACAAACGGTATTTAGAACAACGTGTTTCAAACGACGTTGGGCCCAATTCGCATTTCTATCTAACATATGTACAAATATAGGTCAAGTGATTGCGGTTCCAAACACATCATACGGCCTCGAGCCCAATTCATTCATGTCATACGGCCTTTGGCCCGCTTATCTTTCATTCATGTCAAACTGGCATTTGGCCCATTCATACTTTTATGTCAAACTAGCCTTTGTCCCATTCATACTTTCATGTCAAACTGACCTTTGGCCCATTCATTCTATCATTCAGATCATACTGGCCTCTGGCCCATTCATTCATTCATGTCAAACTGGCATCTAGCCCATTCATTCATTCATACTTTCATTCATGTCAGACTGGCCTTTGGCCCATTCACACTTTCATGTTAAACTGGCCTTTGGCCCATTCATTCATTCATACTTTCGTTCATGTCAGACTGGCCTTTGGCCCATTCACACTTTCATATCAAACTGGCCTTTGGCCCATTCATTCATTCATACTTTCGTTCATGTCAAACTTTGTCCACCAATCGAATTACGAACTTATACAACTTACATAGAAGTAAGCAATTGGACAATAACATATTTCAGATATCCTTGTTAAGATATTACTCACAGTGATCGGCTGGGTGATTTGCCCTAGAGCTTGACCCTACACATTACATGAACACAACGGGTCACAAACAATTCAATCCATTCTTAATTCACATATTCCTCTTTAGGCTTCTTTCTTATCCGTTTAATTCATTCATAATGCCCAATGCATGCCTAAGAGTGCTTGGAAGTGAAAGAGAACGGAAAACGAAACACAGAATGCATTTTCAAAATTTCAAAAACAGGGGTCCCCCGCTCGAGCGGACCCCTGAGGCCTGCAAAAGTACTGGTTACATCGTTTTCACGCTCGAGCGTGAAGTCAGGCGCTCGAGCGGAAGGGCCTCACTACATGGCTCGAGTGTGAACTCCCCCGCTCGAGCGGACGCCCATGTCTGCAAAAATACCGGGAGCTCGCATTTTCCGCTCGAGCGGTAGTTCTCACGCTCGAGCGGACATCATAAATTTTGGAAAATCCAGAATTGTTCTTGAGCTCAAATTCAACATTCAAATCAACACATCTTGCATATTATAGCTCAAACTTCACATATACATGTACTAACATGGTACAAACACCAAATTACAACATTATGAAGCTCAATTCCTTGAATCAATTACATGCATGACTCAAATTATCCCAAACTCATCACTAACATGCTAAATTCAAACATTCAAGACTCACACCTCCATGAATTGTACTTGCATGTGGGATATACTCATTATTCTCAACTTAGTGATGAGATGATTAAATACATGGACTTCAACCAAAATTCAATATGGATTACGCACTTTATGCTCAAACATGGAAATTCATAGCAATTTCCTACATGCATGCACCTATTGACTTCCAATTCAACAAAACCAACTCAATTTCATCACAATCAATTTAATTCATGCTCTTGATCATTATTCAACCTTGAATTCACAAAATTACAAGTTAACATCCATGAATTTACTTACCTAGAGGTTCAATTCTTCACAATTTCTAGTTGAATCACCAAGTTATTCAAGTTCCTTGCTCAAATTTCCAATTGCTTCCCTCTTTCTCTCTCTAGCCGACCCTCTCTCTTTTCTTAGAGTTGAAATCAGCCAAATATTGAACAAAAGAGATGGATTGAACATATAATGGCCTTTATAAAGCTCCCTCTCAAATACATTATTTTAATGCTAAATAATTGAGCACTTACCCATTAAATTAATCTGATTAATTCAATCCGAATCAATTTTTAATTAAATTTCACCGTAGGCTCTAAAAATTAAGCCAATCACAATGGCGTGGTCAATTTTGGGTTTCGTGGCCGATAAGGCCTTCAATTTAATTTCCAAAGCAGATAATCAAACAGATATTCCTACGGTGAACAGATAGAAATTCAAAGCCACATATTTTCACATAAATGGCACACAAAATCATATCAAACACATAATCACATTCATAATGAGGACCAGTTAGCATAATACAGAACAAGGTCATCACAGTGGTCTACCCCCTCTTGTGCCTTGTGAGGCCTTGTTTTGAACCTTCCTTTTAAGCTATTGGGATCACCTTGTTTTGGCCTTCTCACCACTGAAACTCAGAGGAATTTTAGTGGTGGAAATGGTGTTTTAAGGTCCTAAATAGGAGAGGGTCATCCCCTCTCCTTGTGTTTTGTATGTTTGCTTCATTTGCCTCATGTTTGAGCATGTTTGTTAAGCTTATGTTGGCTCCATCTTAGCATGTATTTGGGGTTATTTTGACATGGCATACCACTATTTTGATTTGGTTTTGTCATCCATTGCATGCCTTATACACTTGTAGTGTAATCTTCATAAACTAGCTTTGTGTGCTTCATGAAGTAGCATGTCTTTCTAGCACGTTTTGGCTCCATCTCAACTTGTTTTTGGTGTTGTTTTAACATGCCTTACACTACAAGAGAACTTACTTTTTGAGTCGGCAGGTTGCCGTCGCAACAAACATAATTGCCGTCGCAAAAAGTTTTTGCGACGGCCTTTCGACGGCATGGTGAGGGACGAGAGTACGGGGGTCGCTAAAACTTTTTGAGTCGGCAACTGTGCCATCACAGCATATTTGCGACGGCAAAGAGTATTAATTGAGACGGTGTCCTGCCATCGCAAAAAAAGACCAAAAATCACTTAGGTTAGTGTCTGCAACACATGCTGTCTCTAATACTATTATTTATGTCAGTACATTACCGTCGTTATAGATTTTTTTGCGTCTGTAATGTGTCGACTCTAACAAAATTCACCTGTACATTGCATAGGTTTTTTGAGACTGTTAGTTGCCATCACACAAAAAAAATATATATATATATATTTTTCATAAAAAAATTATTTCTTTTTTGTAATTAATACCTGTATTATGTTCGTTGAAATCTAATAAAAAAAAAATGCATTCAATCCATAGACATTCATTCATTCATTCAAAAACCAAAAATGTTTATACAAATTCAGTTATCATCTTAGCTTCATTGACATCAAAATATTAACAAAAACTTTGTTACATCAATACAAATAGTATGGTGGCAATATGTTATAAATATTAAGTACAAAAAGCTTCACATCTCAAACCATAATATAATATGTCCAAAAATAAAATTAGCTTCCATGCCACCATTAATTCATCCATTCATCAGTCATTAATTAGTTAGTCTTCATGCAAAACCTGAAAACAAAAACCAAAACAAAAACAAATTAAATCAAATATTATGTTATATAATATATATATAGCATCACCAAGTCATAAACTCAATTTTAGCAGAACACTCCCTAGCTAGTACTATTAGGCCTCACTGAATATAATCAAATTGTCTAAATTATAATCAAATTGTCTAGCCCAGTGCTGGACAGTGAAGGCCATTGGGACATTGAAGTGCTAGAAAACTAGGTGTGCTCTTGAACCATACTAGAAATTGTCAAAATAAAATAGGCCCAGATTTGTGACCTTTACAAATGCTCCTTTTTAGGTTGGTTCCACTAGTGGTAAGTTCACTACTGCTGCTAACTATAAACTTATTGCTAATCAGGACATGAGCAGTGGGGATTGGAACTGGATCTAGAATTTCATCTAGCTTATTCTTAAGGGAAGATTGCTCATATGAGACTCATAAGGAATATGGCCTCAATTGACTTGTGCTCCAGATGTGGATTAGCTAGTGAAGACATGAATCATCTCCTCAGAGAGTGCAACTCCTCCAAATACATTTGGGTTCAAATAAAGGACACTAAATGGTGGGAGGATGGATGTGGTCAGCCACTTTTTGAATGGGTTGCTGAGAATTTGAAAAATAAAACTGAGTTTTTTGGTAAAAAATGATATACTATTTTCATTGTTACCCTTTGGCAATTATGGAAAGATTGAAACAAATTTGTTTTTGAAAGCCAAATTACCCCTATTCAAATCAGTCTTAAGAACATGAGAAATTATGTCCATGAGATTGATGAGGCCTTCCAATCTATCCTTCACCCGAATCCCTCTCATCCTAGACTAATCAAATGGTTTTGTCCACCTGTAGGAAAGCTGATATTAAATATTGATGGCTGCTCAAAAGGAATGCAAAATAGGTTCAACACTATTAAGAAATGCAAAATAGGTTCAACAGTAATCAGTCTTACTTTAGGTTCAACATCAGGAAAATAGGTTCAACAACAACAATAACACTAAATCGGGTTTTTAGTAGGCTAACCCTTAACCTCAACTGCGTGTGATTGTGAATATTACATTATGTAATAGAGATACCTACACAAGAGAACCCAACAACTCATCATCTTGACTATCATGATCTCCTACAGACTTCCTGACTTGTTAACGTCCACTAGAGGCATTTGGAAGCTATATAACCAACACCAATACCATTTTATTAAATATGATACATAGAAATAAAAGAAAAGAAAACAAAAGAAAAGAAAAACAAACAAATTGCCCAAGTTATTCAGTTAATCATTTTTACTCCACCTGTATACCACTTGGGCCACCTTGGGACCTTATGAAGTCTATCCAAGCTCTAATTTGCTCGAACTCTACCTTCAACTTCTCAGTGACCCTTTGCTCAATCTCAACCGTCAGCCTTTGCTTGATCTCTTAAGTAACTGTTTGGCGTACTTGTTGAGTGATCTCATCAACAGTCGATGATGAGGATGCTTGTGATGGACTGACATCTTTTTTGTACATTGCACTTCGAGGCACACCTATCCCATAAGTCTTGCAATATCCATGTCCATCCTTTCCTACTAGGTTATGGAAAATCTTATCTTGTACCTCTTCTGTCCTGAGGGGCTCGTCTATCATTGAGAGTTGCTCATTATATTCATCCTAAAATTTAAAGATATTAGTATACAAATAGCACAGTTAAAAAAAATATTAAACCAATATGCAAAGGCCCATACCAAAAATAATTTCACATCTGGATCAGTTATCATGCGTGTCTTCATAAAGACACTCATTTTGTTATTGCTCTCTCCATCAGTCATCATCTAAAATTGCCAAACAGATAAGAGTTAGCATTTAGTTAATTTTTATATAATTGTTAATACAAATCATTACCTTATGTTGTACATCGGCAAAGGGTGTTCTCCCGGTCCTATGCACTGGACCACGCAGCTCCCGATTTTTAGAATTACGGTTAGCAATCTTCTGTAAAAGTAAAGCATTCACATTTTACAAAACTATTAATTAAATGTCATACAAGAGATACATGAATATATTTGTATACCATTGCATCTTTACTACTCCAATACTCTACCATCACCCTCCACTGTTCTGGCAAAATGTCCAAAGGCACTTTTTCATTGATATTTGGATCATCTTTAAAAGGCTTGTAGTGATTGGTCTTAGTCTTATGTTTGTGATCCTTCCATAATTTGTTACATGAGTCTATGACCACTTGCTTCAACCCTTCTGGAGCATATAACAAGTTATCCTACACAACACAAGGTAATGGAAATAAGATTAGCAAACATTATAATTAATATAGTGGAAATAAAGTAGCAAACATTATAAATGTATAAGACATTTGAAATAAAATTATTAAGCATTATAAACAAGACAAATGGAATGTACAAACAAATAAATTTATACCTGAACCTCCTTCCAAATGCCTTCCACAATATCTTCAGGTACTGAGCCCCAACTAAGATAAGTTAGAGGAACTCAGTGTGGATTGCGCACAATCTGACCCAACTGCCCCTTAAATGACCGTCCTAGTTTATTAAGTGGCTGAAACATGGCGTTGAACTCTACATTTAGCTTTGCTCCTGTACCCCATTCCTTGATTCCCTTAGCACGACCACAACCATGCCTCCGCGAAAAAGGACCTGAAATAAAAAATTTATTTAAAAAAAAAATTTAATACAGAACATATCATAAGACAAAAAATATATACCGGAGTCACGTGACTCTAATACAACAGTGGGCACTAGTGATGGTTGACTTCTTTGCGGTTGTAGCACCAATGATGGTGTCACATCTCTTGGTCGACACGTAGACGTATGTGATGATCGAGAGGTTTCAATGCCATCTGAATCATATTCATGCATCTGTAATAATGCTTCACCCATAGTAGCAGCAACATATTTTCTTTTTCCCATAATTACCTGAAATTATATATTTTTGTTCGGTAAGTAAGTTATAAAATGAGACAAGAAAATATACAGATGTACAAAAGGCATACCTCAGGAAACCTAACAAACTAGAAAACAAATAAAAGCAAAGCAGCACCTGTAATGGCAAAACAACACAGCAAAACCAGCAGAGCTATACTAGTCCGCCTAGCGAACCAGAACTCATACATTGATAATACAATATACAAGTAGATATAAAGAAACATAAACTAATAGATTCTCAAGTTGTAATGCATTGCTAATTGGATTGATAATAGAAATAATTAATACAAAAAAAGAGTACTTTCAGATCATCATACAACTACAAATATTCATTACACATCAAATGTCTCTCCTTCTGTTCCTTCCCTCACCCAACCCACTTCTTCATCCCAGAGTATAACATTTTCTTCCAATTATTGATCCATATAAGGCTCAGCTTGAGGATCATTAGATTGCATATCAAATAATCCTCTTTGAGACATCTTCACAATAACATTCCAATTTGGTTCCAAGGGGTCTGGAACATACCAAACTTGCTCTGCTTGGGATGCCAAGATGAAAGGCTCATGATTTTGATGGTCATCTCGATATGACAAGTGCTTAAAGTTGATCAACTTGAATTTAAAGACATCTTCTTTCATCCCGCGAATATTGTTAATCCAATCACACTTAAACAACACATATTTTGTGTCATTACTGTACTAGACTTCAATAATGTCAATCAATCGTCCGTAATAATAAACAGCTCCCACACGAGGATTTTTGTCCTTCCGACTAGCATAACTCATTGTATTTGCCTTCAAACAAACACCACTATTTTGAGTTGTTCAATTGTTATCAATGGTGTTGATACAAAATGAACAACCATTGATAATATAGCCATTAAATCTCCTTGCCAAGTTAGCAGGACCATTTGCCAATTTATTGATTTCTTCAGAAATTGTGGCATTTGTCACTCGTAAAGTTTGGACCTATTAAAAAAATAATCAAAATTCAATATAAATAAAAAAAATGTTAATATAAATAAACACTATGTAATATAGATGATATATTTAAATATACATACATGATCCACAAACCAAGTGTGGAATGTTTGAAAATGTTCACGTTGATTTGATGATCATCTGCACGTGGCATTTTGCTTTTGAGGAATTCAAGGTGCTTGCTATGTAAATTGAAAGATATATTAGATAATTTCCTTGTTTCATAGGGAAAGGAAGGGGAGTAGAAAGGAGAGAGGGAGGGAATAACAATAATGGATGATGCAACTTACATTATAAATGGAGCAACTGAACTTGTATTGAATAAGATATATTGATGAGCTTGTGTCCATGCATTATTATCAAGATAAAATATAGTGCTCTCCCCAATAGCACGACCCATGTTATCACCACCATCGTAGTTCCTCACCGGTCGGTTACTTCTAGTTTCAACATCATCCAAATACCGTGCACAAAATTCCATGCACTCTTCCATCAAGTAACCTTTAGCAATTGAACCTTTTGGATGAGCTCGATTACGCACATACTGCTTCAACGTAAGAAGAAACCTTTCAATTGGATACATCCACCTGAATTGCACTGCTCCACCAATCAAAGCTTCATCAGGTAAATGTATAGGCAAATGTTCCATTATATCAAAGAATGCAGGTGGAAATATTTTCTCAAGATGACAAAGTGTTACACTAATGCGATTTTGAATGTATTCCAAATCTACCGAACGATTCTCCTTAGAGCACAATTGCCGAAAAAAATTGCACAATTCAATCAAGGGTTGAACCACATTCTTGGGCAAGGATTTGCTAATAGCCAATGGTATAAGTTGTTGCATCAAAATATGACTATCGTGACTCTTAAGACCTCCAATGCTTCTATCTTCTAAATGCATACGTCTTGAAATGTTTGATGCATACCCATCTGGCACTTTCACTCCTTTTAGTACTTTGAGAAATATATCTTTTTCATTCTTACTCATTGTAAATTGTGCAGGAGGTAAGTACACTTTGTTGGACCTTTTTGATTGCACATGTAGTGGTCTTCTAATATTCATCTCTTGCAAATCACGTCGAGCACTCACATTGTCTTTAGATTTTCCCACAACTCCAAGTAATGTCCACAAGACATTATCACATACATTTTTCTCTATATGCATCACATCAAGATTGTGCCGAATTAGGTTGTGCTTCAAGTATGGTAGTTCATAAAATATACTCTTCTTCTTCCAATTATGGCTTCGAGATTTGGAAATTCCCCTCTCTCTTTGTCTCTGTTGCCTTTTCTTAAGGTCATCAATCTTGTATTAGGTCAAGATATCTTCTGAATCCAACTGATGCAATAACTCAGATCCAGACAATAATTTAGGTTTGCTTCTCCATTCTCGTTTGCCATCAAATGATACTCTATCCTTTCGAAATTTATGATTGCTAGGCAAGAACCGACGACGCCCAATGTAGGAATGCTTTTTACCATGTTTCAACCAACATGATACCTTTTTTGTGTTACAACAAGGACAAGCATATTCACCTTTGGTACTCCAACCTGATAAGTTGGCATAAGCTGGGAAATCATTAATTGTCCATAGCAAAGCTGCATGCATTTGAAACATTTGATTAGTTAATGCATCAAATGTGGCAACTCCTTCATTCCACAATTCCTTCAACTCCTCAATTAATGGTTGTAAATATACATTAATCTTGTCCCCAGGTCCTTTTGGGCCATCGATAAGTACAGACAAATGAAAAATGGTTGCTTCATGCACATCCACGGGGGTAAGTTGTAAGGAATTAACACAACCGGCCAAGTGCTATGAACTATGTGCATTGATCTGAATGGATTGAATCCATCAGATGCTAACCCAAGCCTTACACTTCGACTATCACTAGCAAAGACGCTATTTTGTCGATCAAAATCTTTCCATGCAGGGGAGTCAGCAGGATGCCTTAACACACCATCATCAATTTGTTCCTCTTGGTGCCATCTCATGAGCTTTGCCTTTTTGGATGACATAAACAATCTTTGCAACCTTGGCTTCAAAGGAAAATATCTCATTTGTTTTGCAGCTTTATGTTTACCATGCCTTTTACCATCATTCGATTTCCATCTACAACTCTTGCAAACAACACATTCATCAAGACTTGCATGATCATTTCGGAACAACATACAACTATTAGGGCATGCATCCCAAGTCTCATATGTGAAGCCCAAATCCTCAGTTACTTTCTGAGCCTCATAGTATGAACTTGGAAGTTTCACACCTTCAGGAAAAGCCTCATTCAATAACTCAAGTAGCATGTTAACAGATTTGTCTGTCCATTTATTGAGCACCTTCATATGCAAAAGTCTAACAATGAACGACAATGATGTGAATTTCTTACAGCTTGGATACAGTTCACTTTGTGCATCTTGTAGAAGTTTGAAATACTTTATAGTTTCTTCATTTGGACCTATGCAAGCCTCATTTGTACTTAGATCATCATCCTCAACATTTACATGTACATGTGGATTTCTTAGAGTATCGTTTAGCATTCCAATCATATCATCCCTAACATTTGAATCCACCAAAGTTTTCATATCCTCATTACCATGCAAAGGAACATATGATTCACCATGATTAGTCCAATTTTTATACTTCCTAAAGAAGCCATTACTGTAAAGATGATCCTTCACAACTTCTTGTGAAAAATTATAGCGATTCTCACAATTCCTACAAGGACAACTAATATATGAACCTTCAGTCCTATTAGTGTATGCAAACTTTAGGAATGTATCAATTCCATCCAAGTATTCCCTTGACATCCTAGTTCCCAAATCAATCCAACTTTTATCCATCGTCCCACTTTTCTTAACTTTGCCTATGAAAATCACATCACATTAATTACTAAAGGTTTACAATTTAAAACAGTGAGCTACAAACTACAATATATATTTATGCATTCCTAAATTGTTTGAAATTGGACAATTCAAAAACGATGTCATCATTGCCAAATACATTAACTCTGTTGAGTAATAACCATAGTGTCTTTTTTCTATTGCAAAACAATTTCTGTAGTATTTAGAAAGCAAATATGTTTCTAAAAAAAACAATACTAGTGAAATAGATTCTCTCTATATATATTAACAAAATATAATTTCTATTGTTTCTATTTAAAAAATAGTATGGTGTGTAAAAAACATATAAAACATAAACATATTTATTTTAAAAATTAAATATGTTTTTTGAAAAAAAAAATAAAACAGTTTATATTCAAATAAGACAATTTTTTACTTTATTATATATTAACAAAAAACACTTTATGTTGTCCTTATTAAATAAAAAAATAAAATAATAAAAAAAATAATAAAAAAAAAACAAACAAACAAACTGTTTCATTGTTTTTTTTTTCAAAAATAAACATCAAAACAGTTTATAACTTATGACACTATATAAAACAGATTTTTATTTGAATCTGTTTTGATGTTTATTAAGGACAACATAATGTGCTTTTTTTTAATATATAATAAAGTACAAAATTGTTTTTGTTTATGTTTATGTTTATGTTTATTTTTTTGGGTGAATAAGTTTATGTTTATTTGAATCTGTTCTGTTTGAAAAAAAAAAAAACATAAAGTGTTTTGACACTGTACAAAAAAAAACACTATAGGAATGTATGAATCCCATCCAAGTACTAATGTGGTTTGACACTATAATCTGTTTTGTTTTAAAGTGTTTTGACACTATAATCTGTTTTGTTTTAAAGTGTTTAACTTATGACACTATACAAAAAAACAAAAACAGAAACAGATTTTTATTTGAATCTGTTTTGATGTTTATTACTAATGTGGTTTAATTTTCTTAAGAACCACTATACAAACCCATTTTTTGGGAGAACATGGTATTTCTTTAATATGAATAATGCCCCACCACATTAACCCACCACATAGGCAACAGTAACAACAAACTTGCATAAGCTTCACATGGTGCATTAAACAAAAACAAACAGAAGGAATATGTGCTTTCACCATAAAGGATTATAAGCTAAGGCATTTAAGCATTAAAGAAAGGGCAAGGACAGAATTTTAAAAACAAAGAAAATATAGCAGAAACCCAACATTCCTAGAACACTTACAGTCCAAGAGAAGCGAAGGATAGGTACTGATCCGAAATACCCCAATGAAATGCCCATAAACGAGCACCCAACACCAAAACTAAATATCAAAACAATACCCTAAGCTAAAAAACTAGATCTAGCGAGAAGAGGGTAGGCGAGCCTATAGGGATTCAAGTTTATTTAAAAGAAAAAAGAACTCACGCACGCAGAAAAGAGCTAAGCCAGCCAAGAGAGTTTTTTTAGAGAGAGTACAACACACATTTAAATGTTCAAAAAATGTTGGCGTCTAACATGTGTCTAACATGGACATGGACATGGATCTTCCACAATAATGTCTATTCTCCTTTATTTTTTTCCTTTTTCTTTTTTTGATGACAATGTCCATCCAATTTGAATATACAATAAGTAAAAGTCTTACGACTAATTATTGTAAACTTAAGCATTTCTTCAACTATATATTTTTTTTTTTTTTTGGCAATAGGAATTTTCTCGTAGATATCATCCTATTTCTCACCATTTCCATTAGTAATAGCTGCACATACCTCATCAACCATGGACTTTGCAATGCGTTGGCATAAATGGCTTTCAGTATTTAATTTACATTCACTTATTTAATTTTTACTTACATTTAGAGCCACAAGGGCACTGACTAGTTTTACTCCCTTCTATCAAGCCTGCTAGGAGTGGTGGCTAGGTACCAACCTAACCTCTGGCTTTATTCTCATGAAGTGGCTGCTTTCAAAACTTAACTTTATTAGATTTGTAGCCTATTTTTTACAATTCACTAAGCAATACTATGAATTGTATCTGCAAATCAGGGAATGACAGGAATTTGAAGAATGGATTGATCGGAATTATATTAAGAAGAAACTAGCATCAACATGTTTTTCATCGCCACATAGTCCATCAAAAGAGCACATAGTGATCTCCTTAATAGTTTCATAACGGAACTTGACCCCATGGTTCTTATAAATATTTTTGAGAGAAACATCATCAAAAGAATATGAGCAATGAAAACATAGCAGATAATTAAACAAACTCTAGTTGACTTCATAACTACAAGAGTTTACAACTCTTATGAGGCAACAAGCTATTATAAGCTTAAATATAAGGGCCACAAACTCAAAAAAGTCTTTATCTATTCCAAGTTTAGACATATTTTCCACGTAAACTTATCCCAACAACTAAATCAAACTAAACCACAGTTGGGCCACAATTAAACATTCTCAAACTAAGACATGCTTGTATATGTCTGGGTATATACAATTGGTTGAGGTGATGTTTTGCTGGGTATATAAATTTTGAATTCTACCTTCAAATTCTCTCCAATGGAAAAGGAACAACCCTTTCTTAGTGAGGAAAACACAATATTACCCAATTAAAATTCTGCTAGTAGATTACAAAAGTATACACCATTAATCCCTCACATATCGAAAGCTCAAAAACAAAGAACATTTTTTGGGTACATATCAAGCCAAACCCATGCGGTGAAAGAACAGGGCCGAAAGATTACAAATGCATACACCATTTTTCCCCAGTTTGATTCCAGAGAAAGCTCAGAATTAACGAGGGGTGAAATAACACAAATCGAACACTCAAATCATCTACTATTTCAATTCTTAGAGAGACTGATATATATATACATATATATATATAGAGAGAGAGAGAGAGAGAGCACTTACCCGCAAGAGGACAGTCGGCGGTGTTGGTGGAGGGGAGGAGAGTCGGTGGTGTCGGTGGAGATGGAGAATCGGTGGTGCCAGTAGAGATGGAGAATCAGTGGTGTTAATGAAGAGTTCGTTTTTAGTGATGAACCAAGATTGAATTTAGGGCAAAAAGATAAAAAGAAACAAAAAATAAAGAGGAAGGGAATATATATCAGGTTCTAAAAACTATGTCGTTTTAATGTTTTTCAATTATTTTTTGTGACGACACATAATACAGACGCAAAAGTAATCTGAAATGGCACGAAAAAAGGTGTGCGATGCAATTTTTGGAGCCAAAAAAGTGAAAAAAAAATTAAATAATTTTTGTTTGAGACGGTAAAAATTTGGCCAACGCAAATAATATTTTTTTGAGACGACATAGTCTGCCGACTCAAATAATAATAGTAAGTAAATCTTTTTTGAGACAGTCTTACTTTACCGACGCTAATAATACATTTTTGAGTTAGCAAATGTTTCTGTCACAAATAATGGGACTCAAATAGCTCATTTTCTTGTAGTGTTAGATCTGTTTTGGGTTGGTTTGACGGCCTCATGCATGCTCCATGCACTTGTAGTGTATTTCCATTCATTAGCCTAATGCGTATCATGATTTAGACTATCATTCTAACATGATTTTGGCTTAACTCTAAGAAGTTTTTGTCCATGTTTTAGCATGCTCTAGCTCTAATTTGCATTGTTTTGGTCATGCATGCCATGCTTTGTATAGCTATAATGCATTCTAGCTTGTTAGCTTTGTGTGTCAAGTCCACTAGCATGTATTGCTTGGGCTATTTATATGATTTGGCATCATTTGTTATGTGATTTCAGTACATGTAGTGTGATCATACACTTGCCTTTGTCACCCCTTCCATGCTTTGGAGAGTTTGTGTTTTATGCCTTAACATGAGTCATTGTGTATGCCTTCATGCCTAAGCTTGCAAGCTATCATTTCAATGTGTTTTTGGGGTTATTTTGCGATGATGTAACTCTGATTTTTGTTGGCGAAGCCATCTCATGCTTGGCTTTGATAGGTGTGGTGTAATCCTCCCTTTTGGCCTTGCATATTTCATGCTTCATGCTTACCATGCTAGCTTATTTTGGCTTCCTTCCATGCATGTTTTAGACTCATTTTGACATGCTCTAGGACTTTTTTGGGTTGCCTTTGCCATATGCTTCATGTATTGCATAGTTATAGTGCAAGTGCCTTACTAGTTTCAAGCTTTGGGCACCATAGCATGCTTCATTTGCATCATGTACATGATTTGGCATCATTTCATATGTTATTTCAGAGCATGTAGCATCGCCATGTTCCCACTTCAATCACCCTTTGAGTGCCTCTAAGGGTTGTGCATTGTTGCCTTGTTTGTGGTCTAGCATGTATGCCATCTTGCCTAGGTCCTTGAGCCCTCATCTTAGCATGTTTTGGTCTTCATTTAGACCTAATTAAGCTCTGTCCATGGTTGGTTCATGCATTTGTGCCATGTGTTGCATGTCCCTTTGTATAGTCCTCTTTGCTAGCCTTATGCCTTAAGGACCCTAGCATGCCATGCTTATGCTGTTTGAATGATTTGACATCATTTCTTGCTTAATTTCAGAGCTTATAGTGTTGTTACACTTCCACATTTGTCACTCTTTCAGCACTCTTGAGGGTTGTGCTCTTAGGCCTAGTTGATAGGTCAATACATGTGCATGCATTTCTCTTGATCTTCATGCCTTAGTTTCATCATTATGGCTACTGATTTAGGCATGACTGAGGTCTGTCCATTTTGGTTTAAGTCCATCGAGCATGTTATGTGAATGTTGTTACATTGCCTCATGTTGTTACATGCTTATGTTGCCTTGCATTGTATATGCATGCATTAGCCTTGATAGCATGCTCATGTTGCATTAGCATTATTTGCATGTTATTAGCTTTGTTAAGTTGATCATGTCACATTACATTGTGTATGCCATACTACATTGCATTGTGTATGCTATGTTGTTGTTTGCATTGTGTATGCTATGTTACATTACATTGTGCATGCTAGTTGCCTTGCATTGTGTTTGGATAGGGTATTAGTCCAAACACGAGAAACGAGGGACGTTTCATACTTGAAGTGATAAAACGAGCCTCAATTCTCGGTCGTCGACCTTCTTGATCATACATGATAGAGGTCAAGGCTTTATGTGTTTATGTGTGCATTCATTTCATATTGAATTATGCAATTTGGCTTCTCGGCCATCATGCATTGAGATGCGTGATTGGTGGCCCGAGGGTCGAGAACCACACTCCCTTGAGCTTATGAAATGATAGGGAGAGTGGTTGTGCACACATATCTTGCAAATACATTGCCATGCCCTTTCTTGCTCTCTATTGCAGCAAGCTGGAAGAGTACAGCAAAAACTGGTCGGCCAACCAGGAAAACTAGCTGGCTGACCACTTTTTCTGGTCTGCAGCAATGGCAAGTGGTCGGCCAGTGGCTGGCAACACCCCTAGGTGGTCGGCAGCCCTCATGAGGGTCCCCAAGGTGAGTTAGAAGCTTTCTGGAGCTTGGTGCAAGGTTCTGAGAACAGTTGCAAACAGAGGCAAATCGGGGCATCGCGTTGGATTTCCGAACGAGGCGACCAAGCATGCATGCATTCTTCTCCCTCTGAGGACATTGCTTTACTGCTTGACTTAGCTTCTTTTCCTTAGCTAGCTTATGCTTTGGTTCTGTATTTAAGTAGTTAATGCGTTTAGCTACTTATTTGTATTGTGATAACTAGTTAGTTAACTTGTTAGTTAATTAGCTTCGTTTTGTACTTAATTAGTTAACTTGTTAGTTAAATAGTTTTGTGATGTAATAATTAGTTTAATTAGCTTAGATTAGCTAGTTAGCTGATTATTCGGACCCTCCATCGAGAGGGCCAACTGTTGTAATAAGCATGCGTATGTGTGATGTATGTCTTCCAATCCCCATTTCTTTCTCCCTTTTACTTAACCGCTTACGATGGTTAGTTTTAAGGCATATTTCAATTAGCATCCTTATGCTTGCATGCGTGCATTCATTCATCTGTATTGCATGCACCGGGCTCGGCGCATCATACTAACTGCATTATATTTCAATACATTTACTTGAATACGTGTTCAACAGCATGCTATCAAGTTGCATTTCACATGACATCTTAGAATAGCCGAGCCTATTTTTGTTGCATTTTTGCATGTGTTGCATTAGCCATCTTAACATGAACTAGGATCATGCATGATTTCTAACTAGTTCTCTGTTTTGGCTCGGAGTGCACTGTTAGTGTTTACGCTTTAGCATACTACATGTATGTAAATGTTGCCATGTTAGCATGCTTGCCATGAGGCTAACTGCTTAACTGATATAACTGCATGAATGCCTGTGGATGAAGGTTGGATTGCTTGAATTGGAACAATTCATCGAAATGCAAGTTTTAAGCCCACTTGAGGGTGGCAAAATCTACGACTTAGCCTACTTGCGAGTAGCAAATTTCAAACCGTTTTCAAACAAACGAACATGAAATGTTTTGTTCTAACTTAGACGATCTAGTCTATACTTGTATGCTGTGCTGTGCACATCACATAGTAATTCTAGGTTAATAACTGGAATAAGAACACATGTGTTTTCAAAAATAAAATATCATGTTAGTAAAGGCCGATCTTTGATCGAGCGAGCGGGGGTGCTCATTGCATGACCTTCTCCTCTCGTACCCAAGTTCTCGAGCCGAGGCAACTTTGGTGATGACGGACACGTGGCCTTAGGCACGAGTTAGGGTTTCCTTAATTTCCCCAAAACAAAATATTTAGATGGCGACTCTGTATCTAGCAAAGCAGTCCATGTTTGGCACTTCTTTATTAAAATCGATTTTCCAAAACGATTTGTCGGATTTGGACTCTTTGGTGATTTATCGGTCTTACATTGCACATTGTGAGATTAGATTCAGAACCGTGACATGAGTCCGAACTGTAGTAGCTCAGAACAAAATAACTCGCGCCCTTACGGCATGGAGAGCAGAGTTCTCGGGGCAGTCTACAGCCTCAGATTCTCGGCGTTTGGGCTGCAAGTTTTGTCAGGAAGAGCGTTTGGGGGTGCTTGGCGTCGGGGACAGCGTTAAGAAGGTAGAATCAACTGCGAAGTAGACGTAGATGGCTACTCTACTGGATCTGAAGAAGAGGCCTGATTTGGCCTTGGTGATGAAGTAATTGGTGGAGTTGTGGCAGAGAGAGGAGTTTTGCTTCGGCGGGGAACATCGGGCAGAACCGACTTGTAAATCGGGATATAGTTGAGCAGCAATGGGGCCTTGCGCTTCTCAACCGATAAACCCAAGAGCCTTTTCAGACCTGGGCTTGAGAAAGTACTCTAGCGGAAGTCCTTTGACAGTTGGAGAAGAACTGCAAAAAGCGCCAAGTAAACATTAGTACAGATAGATAAGTTAACAAGTCTTAACAGAGATAAGGTCGTGGGATGACTCAGTTCTTACCCTCGTCCTCTCTAAATACTGCTCGGCGCAGAGGAAAGAGATGAAGATCGTCATTAGGAGCAAATTCTCAGTTGCCCGAGACGATCAAGTAGTCATCTCCAGCGCCCTTGTTGGAGTTAGAGAAGTCAACTATTAGTTTGTAGGCAGTGGACCTGGGCTTGAGGTAATATGTGTAACATTTCTCTGACTTAAGGCCACACATGATATAACAGTATTGAATGTTGGCTAATGTAATCCTAGCTTTTTCTCGACGTGCTAGTTTGATTATACCATTGATAACCCTATAAGAGTTGATGGTTAGTTGCATAGAGTTAAGCTTGTAGTAGTGGAGAACTTCCCTAAACAGGGTGTCTAGAGGGAATCGGAGTCCACACTTTATGAATGTAATGACAGGGAAGGGCATGGAGTCTCCATCAGGCATGATAGAGTCCTCCTCCCCAACCAACCTGATTTGAACATCGATTGGGATAGAGAACTCTCGACGGAAGTACTCCAGTTTGGTCGGGGTGCCTACCCTTTACCTAAACATACCCATGATCTCAGCCAAAAGTGTTTTGTGATGAATTTCAGAGAAAAAGAAAAAACACTAGTAGAGGTTTGAGAACCTCAACTAGACCCTAAATAGACATTGGAGCAAGGATTTGGAATATCTAAGGGGAAATATGTTTCAATTTTTCCTAAGTATGTGGGTTCTAAAGCAAATCCCAAACCTAGAACTATAGAAACAAAAATCAAAGGCCAAAGATTTAAAAACAAACAAAGTAGAACAGAACAGGAACATGATTCAAAATAAAAAAGAATCAGAGGCAGACAAGATTTAAGAGTCAACTGAAGCAGTAATATAGAGAAAAATAAAGATATGGCAAGAACAGTGCCAGACATTCAAGAACACAAAAATAATTAATGAAAAGTGAACACTCTAAAACAAGAAATGAGAAGGGCAATCAAAATATGACCCCAATGCATATGGGTATGCATTACATGAACAATAATCGGTACCAGTGACAGATTCAGGAACAAAAAGTGACCCATAATGTTTAGAACATGAAGATAGTAGAGAAACACAGTATAAACTACGAATACAAATGCAAAATCCACAGCAACAGATATGGAGTGGAACATGCGGTCAGGAATAAAGACAAAAATTAAAAATAAAAGTAATTTAGAACTTACCGAATGGGGCCGAGAACAAGGACGTTGGAGTAAGACTCGCCGGAGTTAGTTAGAAGACAGAAAAGTGGCGGTGTATGAATCACCAGAGGAGGCAAACAAAGTGGTTGCAGAGCTTGAAAAAGCTTGACAATGGCGGATTGTAGAGAGAGAAAGTGTGAGCACAGAAGGGGAAACCAAATTTGCAAAGTGAGAAGATGAAGAGAGAGAGAGAGAGAGAGAGAGAGAGAGAGAGAGAGAGAGAGAGTTTTGTTAAAAATTGAAAAGGCAACAAAATGAAATGAATACACCTTGGGCAACGTGCCTACCAGGCGGCGTGGGCAGAAATAACGCGTCCTGATAGCGCGTGTCTGGTATGAACCAATGAGGAGGGGACATGCAGAAAAAACGGTTTAAAAGACCGTACGTAATAGCTCATGCACAGTAAAAACTCTTGAAATTCTTGAAATAATGAGGCAAAAACCTCGGCTAGGGAAGCGATCTCAGCTGAAATGCTTAAAGAAATTGATTCTTGATTCTTGATAAAGTAAGCAACTGAATCTAAGTTGCGTGAAGTCGACAAGTCTTGATCTCGGTCGAAGAGGAGAATGAATTTTAGCCGACATGTTATATCGACAAACGGTGTAGGTTCCATCACCTCAGGTTGCCGAGATAATAGAACCTAGGGGCAGTTGTGAAGAAGTATTTTGTGGGTAACAGCACGTGGTCAAGGTGACGCCGAAGTGTCAACTGAGGTGCCACGTGGCCTGATCACACTACCGAGATGATCTCAGCTAGGCTAAGGTTATCTGCGGAGATACCGAAATTCGAGATAAGCAAATAAGGGATAAGAGTCCTTGAACATGGGAGGATCTCAGTTTAGATAAAGATAAGGCTCGTGAAAAGTTTATTCCTATTTAACCGAGAGTCCAGGATGAGCATTGAGCATGAGTCCACTGAAGTGAGACTTCTAAATGGACCAGGTCACTACTGGTTATAAAAGTAAGGCACCCTCGTGGCTCTAAGGTAATTCTTTTCTTGTGAGTTTAAGCACAATTTGCTATCTTTGAGAGATATTGATTACCGACTTGATCGTTGGAGTGCCCCCGGGTTCTCATCTTCTTATGCAGGTTGTTGGGTTTAATCTATTCTGTCAATACTCTCCAGCTGAGTTCCCTCTTTGATTATGTGGTCAAAAATCAACACACATATGTCATATTAATATTTAGTGTTATTCAATGATAACAAATAATATCCAAATAATTTTTTTGAACTGATTTTACAAATACTTATAGTAAAGTTTTAAACTTTTTACTTATTGCTAGAACAATCTATGTATTTGACAAATGATAAATGTTTTTTGGGAGGGGGTTAAAGTTTAAGTGAGTGTTGAATAGGACAATATCAAATGCTGCTTAAGTAAACAAGAATTTTATGGGAGTCTTTAGAGATTAAAAATGTCAAATATTATTATTTAGGCAATCAGCTAAAACATAATATATTTGTTGAAGATACTTTTATGCCACTTCAAATTATTTTTCCTTCTTATCCAATTAATATTAAAAAATAATTAATTTTTTTAGGGCATCCTAATCAAACATAATGCAATAATCTCCAATTCTTATTTGAGAGTAATGATACACAAATAGAATTGGGAAAAGTATAATAAAATAAAATAAAAATAAAAAAAACCTAGAGTTTGAATGTTGTAATAAAATAAATTCTGAATTTTTAATTTTGTCAATTTAAACCATAAACTTTTGATTTGCTTTCAATCTAAATCATTTACCTATTTTTTGTTAAATAAAATAAATAAAAAAATATATATTTTAGTCCTTAAATTCGATAGAAATTACATTTTAGATATTTTCTATACACTTACATTGAGTTTAATCACTAAATATAATTTTTTTTCGTCCATTTTATTTAACAAAAATAGACAAATAGTTAAGATTGAAAACAAATCAAAAGTTTAAAATTTAAATTGATAAAATTAAAAATTAAAAATTTATTTTGTTACATGGTTCAAACCCTGTGAGATTTTTTTTTTTTTTTTTTGTAATTTTTCCAATAGAATTTTATACCAATTTATATATAGAATAGTATAACTTCTTCTGATTACTACATTTTCAATTAAAATATAATCTATCATTGTATTCATAATTTTAAAAATGTCATTGACACTTCATTATTAATATTTTTTCCTATATGAATTTTTTATTGTAATTATGAAATTTAAATTTGCTATTAAAATTATTATATTTGTGAAACATAAATTTATTATAATAATGTCCCGTGCCTTGCACGGCTTTTTTTTTTTTTTTTTTTTTTTTTTTTTTTTTTTTTTTTTTTTTGGGGGTGTGCTGTATGTTTCTGTAATGTACCATAACTATAATAAATTTCATGTGGGTTCCCAAAAACATTGTATCAGTACAAGTACCTTGTAAAATCGTATATTTATCCCAATATGAATCACTTAGAAGTTTCAGTTAAATTCCAAGTCTCTATAGTACTGAGTTAAATTAAATCTTGTTATATTCTTTCTGGCAAATTTTGGGTTTTAATTTAGACCACTAAATTAATAGCACTACTGTCAGCTATAATAAATTGACAGTGAAAAATAAATAAATAAATAAAAGGCAAAACATCACGTTAAAAGGTAGATCCAACCAATTAGAACACTCTTAGAGTTCCTAAATTAGTGGTCTTAAACATGTTTCGCAAATTTTATGGGTGAATATATAAATGACTCCTCAATTATTGATGAATATTACGTTATCATTAATTTTACTTATGAACTCATATATTTTGATCTTATAAACCGTGTAAATGTCCCCTTCATGAAAAAGCTGAAGAGAAGATATAATTGATACATTTTTATAGTTCAGTGATTAGAATGTATGAATTTATAAATAAAAGTGATATTCACAAATAATTAAAACATCTTCGTATAATTAACTCAATTTTTATATTATATGTGCTTGTACAATTTCACTACAATATTTTCTTAGTTTAGTGATATTTGAAAGCGCCACAAAACTATTGGTTTAATGACATTTTTTAGTTTTGTGACATTTTGAACAAGTGCCATTTGTATCCGTGCCACAATAGATACTAGTGCCACAGTAGATACTTGCAAGTGCCACTACACCATCATGGCTAAAAATTTTCAATGACATTTTGATGTCATGGTAGATATTATTTGTGGCACTATCAAGCGTCATTAAAAAAAGAGTTAGTGACACTTATAAGTGTCATTACACCATCAAAACTAAAACCTTTCAGTGACACTTTAATGTCATGGTAGGCACTATTCGTGACGCTATCAAGTGTCATTCGTGACGATAATTCGTTGTAGAACAATTTGATCTACTCTTGCGGAGACTCGAACCGCCAACCTCCCGCACCATAAACCTTATACACCACACTCTTCCCACTACACCTCTATAACACCACATGATTATATATGCAACATATATTAGTTATATAGTACATACATCCATATTAATATAAAAGTATATGTATAAACATAATTATTTTATTGAACATAATTTATGTAAAATATACTATTTACTAACAAAATAAAAAAAGACCACTTTAGTCGCCAATTCTATCCTTTTGGCTACTAATTATTTTTTAGTTGCTAAAAAACTTAACTTTTGCCGACCAAAATCAGATTTGGTCGCCAAAGATGCACTTTCAGCTACCAAAATTTTGATCGCCAAAAAATTTAATTCCCGCCTTAGGATTTTAGTTCTCCCGCGCTAAAAATGACCACTTTTGGCGACTAAACTTATCTTTTAGTCGCCAATTGTAGATTTTTGGCTACTAAAATTTTTTTAGTCACCAAAAAGCTTTATTTTTTGCTACTAAAATTTTTTTAGTCGATAAAACCCATATAATTAGCGACCAAACTTATTTTTAGTCGCCAATTGTAGATTTTTGGCTACTAAAAATTTTTTAGTCACTAAAAGCCATATAATCAACGACCAAACTTAGTTTTAGTCGCCAATTGTAGACTTTTGGCTACTAAAATTGTTTAATCGCCAAAAAACTTTACTTTTGGCTACTAATGCTGTTTTGGTTGCTAAAAGCTATACTTTCAGCGACCAAATTTTTTTTGGTCAGGAAATTTAGTCGCTGAATGTGCTTTTTCCTGTAGTGTATATTGAGTTTTATTTATTTATTGTTAATCATTTATTGTATTTTAAAAATTTAGAAAATATATTGGCATTTTTTGTTTTTTCAAAAATGCCATTATAAGCTTGGAAATTTTTTGGCTTAGTGGCATTTTTCAAAATGTTATAAAATATTTATTTATGACACTTTTCACCTAAGTGCCATAAAAAGTAATTTGCACCTACCTAGTATCCTGACATTTTTTAAAAAATGTCATTGCTACTAAAGTTTAGTAGCATCTGTTGGTAAATGTCACGAACATAATTTTTTGTGTCATTATTTTATAAAATGCCATAAAATTGATGTGGCATTTCTTTATTGAAATGCCACTAGAGCCTTATATATTTGTGGTTCTGTGACATTTTCTAAAAACATGCCACTAGTGTAATGTCACTAAAGTGTAAATTTGTTGTAGTGATATTTTTGTTGTAGTGAAGTAACACTTTTTTTAATTGAAATGCCACTATAGCCTTGTTTGTTTGTGACTCTATGACATTTTTCTAAAAAATGCCACAAAATATTTTTTTTGTGACATTTTTTAAGAATATGCCACTAGTATGGTGTCACTAAAATATGTTTTTGTTGTAGTGTTTGTTTTTTTAGGTGAATATTTTATTATTTGTTATCGTAGTGTGTTTTTGTTTGTATTTTAATGTTTAGTACACGTCGGACTTTAGGTCTATGTTGTGTCTCATTTGGTTATTAGGGTGTTCCTCATGGTTTAAAATAATAATAATAATAATAATAATAATAATAATAAATGATATGTCTCATTTGATTATTATTATGTTGTAAAACAAAATGCTATATGTAAATATCTTTGTCATATATAAACAAAATTACATTATACTTGAAGAAATTGAATTAAATTATTTTTATATTTTTTTTTGTATAAATCTCCATAGATTTTGAACTTTATCCTGAAAAATTATTGGATAGTTTAAGGTTGTCATGTGAAAAAATTAAACGGGTTGGCAATTTGGCATGATCAATGTACATAGCAAAGATGCATTTTCTCAATAATGAGCCAAGAATCTTTAGTTGGTGAAATATTCAGTCCACCAACCAAATGACTCCTTCATTCATAGTGATATTATTAAGGGTAAACTACCAATAGGTCCTACTTTTGAGACTTATTACCCATTAAGTTCTATTGATAAATTTATTAAGTGATAAAGATAAATTTATCAGTCTTTTATTTTTATAAATAAATTTATAGTGATAAATTTATCAGTGTCTTTGTTTTTATGAATAAATTTATAGTGATAAATTTATCAATTTCTTGTGATAAATTTATCAATTTCTTATTTTTATAGTGTTAAATTTATTAGTTAGGACCTGTAGGTAAATAAGTCTAGTTAATAGGACTGATTGATAAGTACCCCTATTATTAATGGTGTTGCTAAAATGTACTTTTGAGAAAAATAAAAATAAAAATAAAGATAAAGAAGAAGGAAAAATGCAATGAACTTTTTTTTATATCAATTTCAAAATATTTTTCATTGAATTTAAAAGTTGTTTTAAACTTTTTCAACATCCCCAAAGCATTTTTTATATAAATCACAATATTAAATGTTTGAAGGATACTAATTAGCATTTGTCTAAGATAATGATACATTTTTTATGATACTTACTTTTCATAGAAAATATCAATCTGTTTTAATCTTATTATAACAAAAGTCTTTTTACAAAAAAATTGAGTAAGGAAAAAAATTAATGCAATACAAAGTCACTTTTTAAATTCATATCGGTGGCACTTGAATTCTATGTATCATATTATTTCAATATATTATTCAATGTTATAGCAACATCATAATTTCCCTGTTTCAAAAAAACAAAATTATATATAGCATGAAGTACGGACTCAAACTCAAGAATTTTAGTTTGGAAAATAAATCTTTACCTCTTAAATGACACATAACATATGTACTTTAAAATTAAAATTAAAATTTATATTTTACAAATTTAACAACACATTCATTGGTTAGGTAGAGTGGCTATAATAGCCAAATGCTTAAAAGTTATTAAATATTGTCATATTACTCTTTTTACTTTTTTACATATTTTTTTATAAAAAATTAAAAAATCAACTAAAATAACTAATTTTTTATTTTTTATTTTTTTATTTTTAAATAGAAGGTTTTATATGGGCTCACATGCTCTATGATTGCGGACCACTGTCATGGGAGCTGGGCCTTATTGACATGTGCCTTTTGTATGATAATGACTTTGTTGTGTTTTGGAGTCCATTAGCATGATTTTTGTTGACCAACAATGGTAGAGGGCCTTAATTTCTGTGGCTCAAATGGTTCGAATTTGTCAAAATGACGTCGTTTTGAATACAAAACAATATCAAAATTGTCAAAACGACGTCGTTTTGACAATTTTGAGCCATTTGAGCCACAAAAATTAGAGCCCTCAAATATTTTTCTTTGTTGACCATGTTTAGACTTTCACTATTGTTATATCATAATGTTACATTTTTTTTTACAACAATGATTCATCCCCCCTTTTCCCCTCACCCCCTTTGACCCCCTCTTTCTCTCATTGGTTACTTTTTCTTTCTTTTTTTTCTTTTTTTTCCTGCTCCTCCAATCACCCCCCGCCACATGGCAAAGGGGGTGAGGGGGTGACCCCCAAAAGGGAGTCCCAAACATTATTCTTTTTTTTAATTTATCATTTTTAAATGACTCATAATTATATGATATTGAGATGAAAATGCACATGATAAAATATTTATAAATTAAAATTTAACATTTGTCAAATATATTATTAAAAATAATTTAAGAATAATAAATTAGTCAGTTCAAATATTTTTATTACCATATTATTGAGGGAGATGGCTGTGATGATGGGATGGGAGAGAAGACTGCCTTTTAATCCCGTGGGATAGTGATGGTTGTTTTACATCAGGCCTGTTTGGCAGAGCTTAATTACAGCTTATTTCAACTTTCAGCTTAATTTAAGCTATTTTGATGTGTTTGGTTTAGCTTATAGATTATAGCTTATAGCTTTTTGGAAGTCAGAAATCAGCTTATTCTTTGAGTGGGGCAGGAGATGCTTTAAGAATAAGCTGGAAATCAGCTTATGGTCATAGTTATAAGCTATAAGCTGTTTAGACATAAACTATAAGTACTTTCCCACAGCTCTACCAAACAGGGCCATCATCATGAATCATTGTGACATAGCCCCCACAGCCCAACTCATTTTGTGGGCCCAATCAGCAGTTCCCTTCCAAGCCCGTCTGGTTTTGAATTGGACCGTTGAGCATTGGGTTGGTCGGGTCAAATGCATATATACCTTATTAAATCAAGAGCAATGATTCATCCCCCCTTTTTCCCCCACCCCCTTTGACCCCCTTTCTCTCTCATTGGTCACATTTTCTTTTTCTTTTTCTTTTTTTTCCTGCTCCTCCAATCACCACCCGCCACGTGACAAAGGGGGGTGAGGGGATGACCCCCACAAGGGGGTCCCAAGCATTATTCTTAAATCAATTGGTCAATTATTGTCCGCATTGAAAATTATTAGATTCTATTAAGTAGTGTTTGGTTGACTGTAATAAATTAGAATATAATTATTATTTATTAAAAATTACATTCCTATGTTTTGTTGTTCAAAAAAATTTATTGTAAATAGAATCACTATTTAGCATAATTTACTAATAAAAAATTATAACATATAGGTTATGGTTTGTCATTTAACTAATTAACAAATATGTATCAACCTGTCTCATATGTAAAAATTTGGATAGTTGATAAAATAAAAAAGGAAAAAGAAGTGCTCGAAGGTTTGAAAATGTATTTACTAATATTGGACCATTTTATAAACCATATATGAGCACACTCAATCTGGGGATCAGAGATCCTATAACTAGGTTTAATGGAAAGAACGAATCATATAACGGTTGTAAAAAATGCACTCCTTAATATTTTGTTGTCCATTCTTATGATGTAAGTGCATTTGTCTTATAATATTGGATGGTTGAGTTTTTATACTCTTAATGAAATTTTGTAGCTCTTGTTGAGTGGGGTGCGTAAATTACAGGAACATCCTTAACAGATTTTACCTATGTGAGCATGAAAGTAGGGCAACTTTCTATGAGAACAAGGCTTATTCTCAAATATGCTCATAAAAACTAGGATATGCATAAGGCCGTAATGTGCTGGCTATTAAAAACTCATGTCAACACCTAGATTATTATGTGTGAGCAGTAATACTTTATTTCCCCTAAGTAGCCATAGTTCAAGTCTAAGACCACTATTGACTTTGGAGTAGAGGTTGTTGTTTTACTAATGAAAGTTCAATGCAGAGTGCACCTTCATGATACATAATAGTTTATCTTTGTTTGGTAATTTCTCTTATCCTTGTTGATATTAAAATGAGTGGGGAATTGTTGGACGATTTTAATATCTTATTTATTTGTCTATTTATTATTTTTTTAATATACCTTTTTGTCTTGTTCATGAATCTCATTTTGTTTGGTGAATGAAGATTCATTTGTTTTTGGTGACATTTTGTTTTGTTCATGAATAGAGATTAATTGAAAGGTCATGGGGTTGGTGGTGAGTTAATGATCATTATTTTTTATTTTGGGTGTAATTTGTAAAGTCCTAGTGGCCTATAAATTATTCATCTCATCTACTTTTTTCTACACCAACTATTTTTTTATACTTGCAAGATTACTAGCCAAAGAAGGGTGTTTTTTCTTGGTGGAGTTTTGGATTCACCATGTTGTGCAGAGTTTTGCCTGAACCATACAATAAGTGGTCGGGATGTTATATACTGGAGGGGACAAGTCATAGTTTAGTGAATGCTGCATCGGTATTTGGATTCTTCCTACCGCAGTAGGCTTAATCTTATTAAAGAAAATAAGATATCTGTGCCTGTTGGCTTTTTGGCTTTCGAAGGTTATTATTTTAATTTTGAGCATTCCAGCAAGAATCAATCAGTCATTGCAGAATATTAATTGCCAACTAATTATCAGACAATTGTGTTTTAGTTCTTTCAGTCTCAATGAAGAAGACTTTTACTGGTGGCTTTGTTTAAGAGAATTAAGCAAACAACAATTAATATGAAGAACAATTGTAACATTTCATTAAGTAAAATGGAAGACTTACAAAGATCCAAATCAGTCTCATAGAAGTTTACAGCAACAAACTAGTTGAAACTACTCCTATGAACAAAGTGCAGTGCAGGAATTTGAAGTACAGAAATGTAAAGAACAAGAAATGTAAAAACTAGAAGGAAAATAAAGTAGATAAAAACTAGTTTTTTGGATTTGAGTCTGGGGGCTCTTTCTGAGGCCTTCTTTGCTATTTATACTTCTCAATGACAACCATCGAAATGAACTTCTAACTGTCGAACCACTCCTCCATAATCGCTAATGTTTCCTTACAGTTAGCCCCACTATGCCATATTTGTAGTTAGGCTTCCCTCCTGATTTCGAATTTAAATATATGTATAACCGTTGAAGCCATATCATTTTGCATCTCTTTGCTGATCCAGTGCTATGCAGATCCACAATAACCAATACTAACTGCCACGTGTGTGATTATGATTGAAGATTTGAATTGTCTTCCCGTATTGCCCTCATACTGCCACGTGTCGACCTGTGATTGGCATATACAACATATGTAGCCAACATTATCTCCTGCACTAATATACCCAATATTTGGTGATATTAGTGGATCAAGGTATTTTACCTACGTCTTAGAACGTGCATGGGCCTTGCATTTTTCAGAAATGCAACCGTCATTCATCAATGAAACATTTGCATTAAATTCTCTTCTAATCCTTGAACATCTCCACTATCTCAGTATTCGAAAAGACTGATACATCTTTTATGGCCAAGCCAATCCTCTCTTACATTGATTAAGCATAGGAAGAGTTATTTGATGATGTTGTTCGTCATCGAAAGAACCTTCATGCATTGATTAGCCACCTTTATCCACCTCCATTTATACAAGTTATGGAAGCTTTCGCAAATCACCGACCTTCAAACCAAGAACCTACTGCTTACGATTCTTTGGAACACAAATTTGCAATCATGGATATCGGAAACTCTTCTTCTGCAACAAAGCCTTCCGCATGAGATGAAGCTGCTACTTCTTCTTCTTCTACGACCTCTGGTTGGGGAACTTGGCCTACCCCTACTCAACCTCAGATGAAGGAACGCATTCATCATTGTTTCCCTGAATTCGATGACCCTCTTGAAATCCCCCCTTCTAAACGCAATTCTGTAGTATATCCATATGTTCCTATTAACCATAGGCGCAGTCTTGAAGACAATCTGCTTACATCATGGTATACTTCTACCTTGCCATCTCGGATGGTTCGAAGTGTCCAACGTCCTGATGAAGCTTTAGGGATCAGTCTTGCGCTTTTAGCCAAAAAAGCAAAACTTTATACCTCCGATTGGCTAGAATATATAGCCAGACCTGAATTCCTAGATTCGATCAGGAAACCTCTGACTGCTCCTTCTCTGCCTTCCAATCCAAATTGGATTGATGAATTGAGACTCACTCTCTCTGAGGGCCAATACTTCACCCCCTACCAGGCTCTAGTGCCTCCAATCCCTTATCAGCAGTTTAGGGCTCAGACCTTACTTGCTGCTTTCTCTCATTTATCTTTTGAAGTCCTTCGAGATGACATTCTCCACAAAAACTTTCTATGGGTTTGTGACATTATATCTCGAAGTCATCTTCTCAACCTCGTGGCCCAAATAGAGCTTTATACCTTTTTAGACCAATTTCCTCTCCTGCTCAACTGGCACTTCCAGGCTTCCATTACCAGTGAAGTTCTGGATAAAGCCTTCTCTGCTCGAATTCAGGTTCAATATGAGGCAGGGAACCTCGTTGATGAATATGAGGCCTTCAGGAGCTAGGATTCTGAACATGGGGAGGATGTTGCAATGAACGAAGTGCATGAAGAAGAGGAGATGGACGCCACAGATAAAGCCCTAAAACAGATAGAATTTGAAGTGAAGACCGAACAACTCTCTTCTCAATTAAGGGCTTATCAATTAGATAAACCAAACCTGGACAAGATAGAGGATAGAGTAGGAAAAGAGTATTCATTTATTGAATTTTGTTGGACTAAATTCCATGACCTTGTAACTTTGTCCATTCCATATTACTACGAAATCGAGAATATAATCAAATGAATCTCAGTGTAAACAACACTTATCAATAAAATTGGGCTTTCCGAATTTCATTTGTCAGATTCTGATTTACCACTCCAATTGTAAACTTAACTGTATAGTTGATGTGCTTTAACTCCATCCCAGCTCAAACTCTTCCAAAGTGTGAAGTCTTCCTTTTAAGAAAACAATCATCGCTCACATACCGACCCTAGGCCTAACATAATTCTTCAATTATCAGCTTCGAATTAAACAACTTTGCCCTTCGAAACTTGATTTGATCATATTCAATTCCCCAACATATGGTTAATACAATCAAGTAATTTCAAATAAACTAATTTTGTTTCAAACAAACAGTCTACCACTACAACAAAATGTACATTTGGTGACTAAACAAAATTTAGTCGCCAAAAGTTATGGAATTGGCGACCAACATTTTTTTTAGTCCGTAAAAGTAAAATATTTTGCTACTAATTTTTTTTAGTCAGGGTATATTCATTATTGGCGACTAAAAAAAATTTAGTCGCTAAAAATGCCAAAATTGGCGATAAAAAAAAAACTTGGTCGCTATATATTGACTTTTGGCTACTAAAATATTTAGTCGCCGAATGGGAAATAAAAAAATTATTTTTTCTCTTTAGTAACTAAAGTTTTAGTCGCCAAAAGCTTACTTTCAGCGACAAAAAAAAAATTTAGTCGCCGTATATTGACTTTTGGCTACTAAAATATTTAGTCGCCGAATGGAAAATAAAAAAATTATTTTTTCTCTTTGGCGACTAAAGTTTTAGTCGCCAAAAACTTACTTTCAGCGACAAAAAATTATTTTAGTTGCCTTTAGCTAACAAACAGTAATTTATTTATTTATTTATTTTTTAATCTTTTGTAACCTATCTTTAGCGACTAAAATTTAGTCGCCAGATTTGTTCAAAATTTTACTGGGAAAAATTTCATATTGGCGCCTAAATTTTTGCCCAAATCTATTACTTCTTCACACGGTTCTTTCTCTCTCTTGCTCTCCCTCTGTCTCTCTCTCTCTCACACAGAGAATCAATCGCTCGTACTACCCTCTCGGCTCCCTCGAATCGATTATGAACCCGGTTCAACCCACCTTAGCCACGGAGGACATGGAGCCGGACGCTTCACACTGAACATTTCTAGGGTTAATGGGTCGGTGGCGATCGATACAGGAATCCGATCCGAAGCAGCTGGGAATGGTGTACAGAGATTTGTTCTTGCTCTTTGTTGTATAGCATTGTATCTATAAGTACGAGATTGATCATTTCTTATCATAATTATTAATTTTTTCTTTCTTCTTTTCTGAGTTTGTTTGTGTATTTTCGCGATTGATTATCATACGAGTAATTGAATTTGGGGTTACAAAATTATTCAATTGAAGTCAAATGTGATTCCACTCCTTGTTCATGGGTTGGAGTTGAATGTGACTCAAATCATCACCACAACCACTTTGTAGTTTCTTTAAACCTCTCTGGTTTTCAAATATTGGGTCGATTAGGACCTGAGATAGCTGAATTGACCCAATTGAAGTCCATTGATTTCAGCAACAATGGTTTCACAGTCTCAATCCCTTCTGAATTAGGTAATTGTAGTCTTATTGAATACTTGGAACTCTCCCAAAACAGCTTCACTGGTGATATACCAGAGAGCTTTGGGAATTTGCTAAATTTGAGATTTATAAACTTGTATTCTAATTTCATGAAAGGTTCAATCCCTGAATCTCTGTTTCAAATCCCATATTTGGATACTGTTTGGCTCGATGTGAATGAACTTAACGGTTCAATCCCATTGAATGTTGGCAACATGAGTGAGATTTCATCTCTTTGGCTATATGGTAATCAATTGTCAGGCACCATTCCTTCCTCCATAGGAAATTGTACCAAATTGGTAGAACTTTACTTGAATGATAATCAATTTGTTGGGGATTTACCGGAGAGTTTGAATAATCTTGAGGAGCTAATGTATCTTGATGTTAGTAATAACAGTCTAGAGGGTACTATTCAATTGGGTTTGGGTAGTTTCAAGCAAATGGACACTTTGGTCTTGTCTTTCAACTATTTTAGCAGTGGTATTCCACCAGGGTTGGGAAATTGTAGTAGCTTAACTCAACTTACCGCTGTTCGTTGTGGTTTAACTGGTCCTATCCCACATTCTCTCGGACAATTAACCCAGCTGACATTTCTTTACCTCTGTGAAAACCGTTTATTGGGTAGAATACCACCTGAGCTTGGCAATTTGAAATCCCTCAATGATCTTCAGCTGTATGACAACCAACTTGAGGGAGGAAATCCCGAGCGAATTAGGGTTGCTGAGTGAGTTGCAGAACCTTTTCTTGTTTACTAACCGTTTGGATGGTGAGATTCCAATAAGTATTTGGAAGATTTAGAGCCTTGAGTTCCATTTGCTGATTAGCTAGATCGGTCTCCCTCTCTCTCTCTCTCTCTTCCTTCCTCTATTTCTCCATTTCTCACACTTGCCCTAGGGTTTTATATGATTTTTGTTGTTTAATTTTGTGTTGAATTTGAATTAATGTTGTGTTGATTTCCCATACTTGGTATAGGGTTTGTGTTGATTTTTACATAGAAATCCCAAATTTAAGCTGGATTAAGCAAGAATTTAGGACATGACTGGGGTATTCTAATTCTAAACTATTTAGTAACACAGATTGGTTACCACAGATTTAAGCAAATTTTGAGGAAGGTTGAAACACAAATTTGTTACTAAGAAGAGTAGAGAATGAAAGTATCAGGAACTATATTCATTGTGTGGATTGGGAAATCTCATGTGTTTCCTCTTGATACACAGCTCTACCCACCTAGTAATTCACTAAACTGCATCTTTTAGGTGTAAGTCAGTTTCTATTAACAGAGCAAGGGTATATATATAGGACTTGAGAGCATCTCCAACCTTTCACCTTTTCTTCTATCAAATAGGAATTTGATGAAAATGTTTCTCTTTTGGTCTCTTTTGAATTTTTGCTCAATGTTAACTGGTTATTTCATGTAGATTCAATTCTATTAGTAATTCTTCAATGGTAAAATGGGTTCTAATTTGACAATTTGATTGTTTGTGTTCCCATATTTCTTGTCCTTTAATTCATTTTTGAACTAAAGCTTAGGAAGAGCAAATGAACACGTTGGAAAGTAGGTAAAAGAAAACCTATAGCTAGGCCTTTGGGACCTAAACAACACATGTGATGACTCTCTCTTTTCTCATATAGGCCTTTAATCAGCAAGTGATTGTTTTTTTTTTTAATTTTTTTTATATATTTTTAAAATTTCTTCCAAAAATATATGGTGCTTTTTTTCCTCTTTCGGTTACAGGGTTTCCATTCCTCTGATTTTATGTCTTCCAGCTATGGTGCTTTCACTGACTAGAAAAAACTAGCTCAAGGTGTTTCATCTCTATTCATTTGTTTTTTTTTTTGTATTTTAAGAATGTGCTTTTATGACTTCGATTACTTGTTTACTTTGATTTCCCTCCTTACTCCATATGTTTTAGATATCTTGTATGGTGAGTTCTTTGTCAACATGAACACACACTCTTTTTTGGATAGGTGAAGAATTGAGATATATGAATCCGGTTAGGACAATTTTTTTTTTTTTTTTTTTTTTTTGGCGTGTTCATTATGTAGGTTGGATTAACTAAACCTCTTGGAAAGAATACAAACACATTTACAAGGCTACCGTATCACAAAAGTATAAATGTCAAATCCAATTATATGACTACCAACAGTAGAGATTGAGGAACAATTTTACTTGTTTGTCAAGTTCTGTGTTTAATGTTTATGCTCCTTGACTTATTGTTATTTTTTTGGTCAAGTTGTGTTTGTTGTCATGCATTGGAGGCTTTCTGGTAGCAAAGAGAAATAAATTTTATGTCAATTAAACTTGAGGGTAGATACTTAATGTTATTGCGAAATTGTTTTAATCTTTTTTTGGTGACGTTATCCCATTTTCCATGATTTTGTGAAATGCTGTAATTTAGTTGAGTATTATTTCTTACCCAATTTTTGATTTATTACTTCTAAACTCAAAGATGATGGAATTCATATGTATTTATTATTATGGATCTCATTATATTTATGTTACATACTTTCCTAAGGGTAAATTCCACTGGCCTCCACTAAGATTTGAAAAGAAAAAAAAAATACAATGAACTCCACATGTTTGGCATAGTTACATTGGGATCCCTAAAAATTTTAATTTGCATAACAGCTCTCGAACCAACGTACGAATATCACAACCAAATTCCCCATGACAAATAGAACCTGTGACAGCAGATGGAATGTAATTAGCACGTGTAGGTTGCGAGTTAGAGCCGAAAATGCTTTAAACTTAACCGAAAAAGGGCATTAAGGGGGCGAAAATGCAAAATAGCCCCCGAACCACCGTATGGATGTCACAACCAGCTTCCTCAAGACAAATAGCACCTGTGACAATAGACGGAATGTAATTAGCACGTGTAGGTTGGGAGTTAGAGCCGAAAACGCTTTAAACTTAACCGAAAAAGGGCATTATGGGGGCAAAAATGCAAAATAGCCCCCGAACCACCGTACGGATATCACAACCAGCTTTCCCATGACAAATAGGACCTGTGACAATAGACGGTATGTAATTAGCACGTGTAGGTAGGAAGTTAGAGCCAAAAACGCCTTAAGCTTAACCGAAAAAGGGCGTTAAGGGAGCGAAAAATTGAAACAGCCCCGGAACCACCGTAGGGATGTCACAGCCAGCTTCCCCATGACATATAGGACTTGTGACAACAGAAAGAATGTCATTAGCACACGTAGTTTGTGAGTTAGAGTCGAAAACGACTTAAACTTATTCGAAAAATGGAGAGTTTGACATCTAATAAATGTTCAACATTTTTATTGTAAATGATGCCATTGTTTCATCGTACACGGTGGTCATTTGGGTGGTGAACGTATTAAGAAAGCATGATATGGTTATGGAGATAATTCCGTAGATTACTCAATCATTTTACTTTGATAAAAACTACTCTATTTCATCTCAACTTTTTTACTAGTGCATGTACTGGAATTACTTGAGGAAGCACACATATGTTATGGAATCTATGGTTTCTCCCTCTCCCTTTCTCTCTATCTGTGATTTCTCTATCCGTTCTCTTGCTCTTTATCATTTTTGACTCTCGTCTCTTGCTTTCGAAGGCTTCTTGAAGATCTTTGTCTTTTTCAGTAGCTTATTTGTTCGAAAGAGTTCTCATTGAAGAGGTACGGCTTGAAATCCCTAAAACCCTATCCACTCTTTTGTACTTCATTTTGTTTCCTCTTAATTAGTTATTTCTTTCATATATTTTGCACTGTGTATTGGGTTCCTTTTGGTAAATTTGAATGTAATATTTGATTTTTATTAGTATGAATTTCTGATTTTGGAGACCATTATATAAATTTCCTCTGAGTTGTTCTTTATGTGGTCTTCTCTTTTTAGTATTTTCTATGCACATACCTGCAAGCATTTTTATTCTTTTACTTTGTTGTGAAAAGATTGCAAAATTCATTTGGGTAAGACTTTTTCACCTTAAAAAACCATCAAACATATGGCTTTTAATGTTCTTGATTTCAAATGGGGTTTGGGATTTGAATTTTTCTTGATTTCAAATGAGTTTTATTAGATATGTTAAAAATAGTAGTACAGAAGTGCTTCAATTAATCAATACAAATGAATATATAGTACACCTTGCTGGGTCAGCGGGTCTAGATCTATAGTGTCGGGGCATCAACAATCTTCTGCCTGGATGGTGATTTCTCTCTCTCTCTCTATATATATATATATGTATATAACATATGTATGTACATATTTGTATGCACAATTGCATATACACATGTGCATATTAATTCTCTGGTTTTTCATAATTGGAATTGAATTTGGATATAGTATAATGGAATGCAGATTACTTGGTTGAAATTCTGGAAGTTTAATGGGGAAAAAGAAATTTGACAAATTGACATCATTGAAAATGGAAAGTAAAGGATAAATACATGCTAATATTATGTGTCCCTTGTTGACACTTATTGCTGTCACAATAATAGAACATTAAGAGTTGCTGTAGAAAGCAAGTAGCATACTATGTTGGGTTTATAATATGTAAACTCACAATTTGAATATATTGCTTAGCCTTTAATTGGGTAATTGTTAGAAACCCCTGATTTTTCTTGCTAGTCTGGTGTATGCACAAGATGCTCAATATGCTGTCATAATAATTCTCTGGTGTACATGTCCTTTGCAACTCATCATTCACAAGAACATTTATAATTCTGTATGTGTAGCTCCATTTCATATCAATTTATTTATTTATTTTTGGTGGGTAATATTCATCTCAATTAGTGATGAACATGTATTTAAATGGTTCCCAATAAATAAAAGTTACAATGGTTCCCAATAGCTCCATTTCAAGTGGGAGAAATATCAAATGTGGGGTGACTGGTGGGTATTCATTGTCATTATATTTCTTTGTATGAAGATATGATATTAATTATGTTGCCTTCTTGTTTCTTTCTATGATAGTGGATTGGAATTAGGCCCTCACAAAATGATGGTGGGAACTGCTATTAGTGGTAAGACTTTAAGGTGTGGATATGAGGAAAAGATATTGGTGTTGTTTGTATGGTTGTGGGTGTGCATTTATGGCTTTGATTTTGACTCAAATGGTTGCTATATTTGATTGGTTTACATACTCCCCACAGTGAAAATTTTGACATTGAAAAGCCTTTTGCTAGTTAAAAATTTTGAGTAAAGAAAATGATTTCCGCTTGGATTCCAATAGGACAACAATGCATTTAACTTAACCAAAAAAGGGCGTTAAGAGGGCAAAAATGAATTAGCCCCCGAACAACCGTATGGATGTCACGGCCACCTTTCCTGTCACAAATAGGACCTGTCACAATAGACGGAATGTAATTAGCACATGTAGTTTGGGAGTTAGAGCCAAAAATGCATTAAACTTAGTCGAAAAAAAACGTTTTGGGGGCGAACATCTATAACAGGCCCCGAAACACCGTGTGACTCACACGAACAGTTTCCCCATGACAAATAGGACTTGTGAGAACTGACGGAATGTAATTCGGACCCATAGGTAAGGAGTTAGAGCCGAATACGCACCAAACTTGGCCGAAAAATGGTGTTTCGGGGGTGAAAATTCAAAGTGTAGACACCCCATTTTTGACTGACCTTAAGACTCAAACGTCATCGATTGAGTGCTCAGTGATTGCGCATGTTGTGCTCGTTTCGAGGTTTCGGAGTTTTTGGCTGAGTGCTTTACCTCCGGGCCTCTAAACTCTTTGTGTTTTGGCTCTGTTTGTGGACCAAGCCTTGTTTCTCTTCCCTGGAGGGAGGGAGTGGTCTTGTAGACGATCCTTTTGTGGTCGTAGACCACGTTTCCTGCTTGGAGACTCGTTGCCGGTTTTCGGAGTCTTCGGCCGCGCGCCTTGACTCGGGACCGCTTAACATTCTCTGTTTGGTGTGGTTTTTGAACCACACCTTGTTGCCTCTGCCTAGAGGGACACTGTGGTCCGGGAGACCACTTTTGTGGTCGTAGACCACTTTTGGTGCCGGTGGACTAGTTTTCGAGGCTTTCGGCTGTTCGATTGCCTCCCGAACTTTCGTCTTGCATCCTTTTTGGTTTGTTTTTGGTACAAACCTTGTTTTCCTTATTTGGAAGGTGGTACAAGGGTGGCAGACCAGTTCTTCCCCTTTGAGACCACTTTTCCTCCCGCCAGCCAATTTTCTGGTCGGCCAACTGGCTTTCTTGGTCTTTGGGTCACCTTTTTTGGTCGGCCACCACACCACCACCTTGGTTTCATGTTGCAGACCACCTTTCCCCTGTGGCCGACCACTTTTGACTCTGGCCGATCACTTCCACTGGTCAGCCGACCAGTGTAAGTAGTTGGCCGACCACTTCAACTGGTCGGCCACTTTTCACCAGCTTCCTGGAGATATTTTCTCTCCAGCTGTCATAGTTGGAAGGCACTAAAACCATCCTCCATACACGTGTATGGAGGGATAGCCTTGGACCCTTAGCTTCTTCAACAAGCTTGAGGCTTGGTTCTCTACATAAGAGAACCTCCCCCATCCTCCTCCAGGTTCAGAAAATTGTTCTTGAGAGTTATACATACACCTTTGTATCTATCTTGCATATTCTCTTCATATTTGTGTTCAAAAGTGTCATTTTATCACACTTTTACACACAAACACACACTCAAACACCATCATTTTGTTGCTGAGGCACTTTGAGGTTTGTTTTGGTGCTTTTGGACTGGATTTAATCCAAGAAAGTTGCTGGAGTGGTAGCCTTGAAGAGGTTCTGCAAGGGTAAGCCTTTAACCCCTTAAACCTTGGTCTTTGCTTAAGCTTTTAGACCTGTTTGCATGTTGATTTAAGCTTAACTTCCTACTGCAAAAAGTTCTGTTTTTAGTCCTTAAAATGTTTGTTTAAGGTCACTTTTGTGTTGGGGGTGGTCTACCCCCTCTTAGGCCTTGTTTGGCCTTGTTGTTGTGCCTTGTTTTTAAGCTATTGGGACCACCTTGTTTTGGCCTTCTCACCACTGAAACTCAAAAGAATTTCAGTGGTGGAAATGGTGTTTTGAGATCCCAAATAGGAGAGGGTCATCCCCTCTCCTTGTGTTTTGAATACTTGCCATATTAGCCTCTTGTTTGAGCATGTTTGTTAAGCTTATGTTGGCCACATCTTAACATGTATTTGGGCTTATTTCAGCATGGCATACCACTGTTTTTACTTGGTTTTGTCATCTCATGCATGCCTAATACACTTGTAGTGTAAATCTTACAAACTAGTCTTGTATGCTTCATGAAGTAGCATGTCTTTCTAGCTTGTTTTGAGTCCATCTCAGCATGTTCTTGGTGTTTTTTTGCCATGTCATACCTCTGTTAAGGTTTGGTTTGGTTTGGTTTGGTTTGTCCTTGCATGCTCCATGCACTTGTAGTGCAATTCCATGAAATAGCCTAATGTGTATCATGCTTTAATATGTCTTTCTAGCATGATTTTGGCTTAACTCTAAGAAGCTTTTGTCCATGTTTTAGCATGCTCTAGCTCTGATTTGTGTTGTTTTGGTCATGCATGCCATGCTTTGTATAGCTATAATGCATTCTAGCTTGTTAGCTTTGTGTATCAAGTCCACTAGCATGCAATGCTTGGCCTATTTGAATGATTTGACATCATTTCATATGTGATTTCAGTCCATATTTCATGGTCATACACTTGCATTTGTCACTCTTTCAATGCGTTGGAGGGTTTGCCCTTTATGCCTTAACATGAGCCATTGTGTATGCCTTCATGCCTAAGCTTGCGAGCTATCATTTCAATGTATATTTGGGGTTATTTTGCCATGATATAACTCTGATTTTTATTGGCGAAGCCATCTCATGCTTGGTCTTGGTAGGTGTAGTGTAATCCACCTTATTTGCCTTGCATATTCCATGCTTCATGACCTTTATGCTAGCATATTTTGGCTTCCTTCCATACATGTTTTAGTATCATTTTGACATGTTCTAGGACTGTTTTGGATTGCCCATGCCATATGCTTCATGTTTTGCATAGTTGTAGTGCAATTGGCCTTGCTAGCTTCAAGTCTTGAGCACCATAGCATGCTTCATTTGTGTTGTGTACATGATTTGGCATCATTTATCATGACATTTCAAAGCATGTAGCATTGCCATGCTCCCACTTCATTCACTCTTTACGTGCCTTTGAGGGTTGTGCATTTGTTGCCTTGTTTGTGGCCTGGCATGTATACCATCTTGCCTAGGTCCTTGAGCCCTCATCTCAGCATGTTTTGGTCTTTGTTTAGACCTATTTGAGCTCTGTCCATGATTGGTTCAATCATTTGTGCCATGTATTGCATGCCCCTTTGTGTAGTCCCTTTAATGTGCATGCTTTACTTGTGTTGTTTGAATGATTTGGCATCATTTCACACTTGATTTCAGAGCTTTTAGTGTTGTCACACTTCCATGTTTACCACTTCTTGAGCACTCTTGAGAGTTGTGTTCTTAGGCCTAGTTGATGGGCCAATGTATGTGCATGCTTTGTTTTGCATCTCATGCCTTTGTTTTGCATCTCATGCCTTTGTTTTGGTATTATGGCCACTGATTTGGGCATGATTGAGGTCTTTCCACATTCGGTGTAAGTCCATTTAGCATGTTTATTAGTATGTTGCTTACATGCTTATGTCACATTGCATTGAGTATACCATGTTGTTGTTTGCATTGTGTGTGCCATGTTACATTGCATTGAGTATGCCATGTTATCTTTTGCATTGTATATGCCACGTAGTTGCATTGTGTTTTGCATGCCTTGCATTGCATGTTTGCATGCTTAAGTTGCATGGCATGCTTGCATGTTTGAGTTGCATTGCATTTGTTTGGATTAGGTGTTAGTCCAAACACGAGAAACGAGGGACGTTTCATACTTGAAGTGATGAAACGTGCCTCATTTCTCGGTTGTCGACGCTCTTGATCATACATGATAGAGTTTAAGGCTTTATGTGTTTATGTGTGCATTCATTTTACATTGAATTGTGCAATTTGGCTTCTCGGCCATCATGCATCGAGATGCGTGATTGGTGGCCCGAGGGTCAAGAACCACACTCCCTTGAGCTTATGAAATGATAGGGAGAGTAGTTGTGCACACATATGTTGCAAATAGATTACCATGCCCTTTCTTGCTCTCTATTGCAGCAAAGTGGAGAAGTGCAGCAACAACTGGTCGGCCGACCAGAAAAACTAGCTGGCCGACCACTTTTTCTGGTCTGCAGCAATAGAAAGTGGTCGGCCAGTGGCTGGCAACACCAACAACTGGTCGGCAGCCCTCCCACAGGTCCCCAAGGTGAGTTGGAAGCTTTCTGGAGCTTGGTGCAAGGTTTTGAGAACAATTGCAAACAGAGGCAAGTTGGGGCATCGCAACGGATTTCCGAACGAGGCAACTGAGCATGCATGCACTCCCCTTCCCGATGACTTCTCTTTACTGTTTTCCTTAGCTAGTTTATGCTTTGGATCTGTACCTAAGTAGTTAATGCGTTTAGCTGCTTATTTGTGTTGTAATAGCTTAATTAATTAGCTTGTTAGTTAATTAGTTTTGTGATGTAATAATTAGTTTAATTAGTTTAGATTAGCTAGTTAGCTTCTTATTCGGACCCTCCGTCGAAAGGGCCAACTGTTGTAATAAGCATGCGTGTGTGTGATGCATGTCTTCCAACCCCCATTTCTTTCTCCTTTTTACTTAACCGCTGACGATGGTTAGTTTTAGGGTATGTTTCGATTAGCATCCTTATGTTTGCATGCTTACATCATTCATTTGTTTTGCATGCACCGGGCTCAGCGCATCATACTAACTGCATTGTATTTCAATTCCAAGTTGAATACATGTATCAATTGTTGCATTTCACATGGCATCTTAGAATAGCCGAGCCTATCTGAGTTGCATTCTTGCATGTGTTGCATTAGCCATCTTAACATGAACTAGGGTCATGCATTATTTCTAACTAGTTCTCTGTTTTGGCTCAGAGTACACTGTGAGTGTTTACGCTTTAGCATACTGCATGTGTGTGCTGCCATGTTTAGCATGCTTGCCATGAGGCTAATTGCTTATTTGATTAACTGCCTGAATGCCTGTGGGTGAAAGTTGGATTGCTTGAATTGGAACAATTCATTGAAATAAGCGACTTAGCCTACTTGCGAGTAGCAAACTTCAAACCGTTTTCTCAAAACGAACATGCAATGCTTTGTTCCAACTTAGGCGATCTAGTCTATACTTGTATGCTGTGCGCATCACATAGTAATTCTAGGTTAATAACCGGAATAAGAACACATGTGTTTTCAAAAATAAAATATCATGCTTAGTACAGGTGCTCATTGCATGACCTTCCCCTCTCGTACCCAAGTTCCCGAGCCGAGGCAACTTTGGTGATAACAAACACGTGGCCTTAGGCACGAGTCAGGGTTTCCTAAATTTCTCCCAAAATAAAATATTTAGGTGGTGACTCTGTATCTGGTAAAGCAGTCCATGTTTGGCACTTCTTTATAAAAATCAATTTTCCGAAACGATTTGCCGGATTTGGACTCTTTGGTGATTTATCGGTCTCACATTGCACTTTGTGAGATTAGATTCAGAACCGTGACATTGAGTCCGAATTGTAGTAGCCTCAGAACAAAACGAATTCGCGCCCTCGCAGGCGCGGAGAGCGGGAGTTCTCGGGGCGGTCTACACAAAGCAGCTCCCGAACCATCGTGTGACTCAGACAGACAGTTTTCCCATGACAAATAGGACTTGTGAGAACTGACGGCATGTAATTCGGACCCGTAGGGAGGGAGTTAGAGCCGAATACGCCCTAAACTTAGTCGAAAAATGGCGTTTCGGGGGCGAAAATTGAAAACAGCCCCCGAACCATCGTGTGACTCACACGAACAGTTTTCCCATGACAAATAGGACTTATGAGAACTGACGGCATGTAATTCGGACCCGTAAGTAGGGAGTTAAAGCCGAATACGCCCTAAACTTAATAGAAAAAGGGGCGTTTCGGGGGTGAAAATTCAAAACAGCCCCCGAACCACCTTATGGCTCACACAGACAGTTCCCTCATGACAAATAGGACTTGTGACAATTGACGGAATGTAATCCGGACCCGTAGGTTGGGAGTTAGAGCCGAATATGCCCTAAACTTAGTCGAGAAAGGACTTTCCGGGGGCAAAAATTCATAACAGCCCCCGAACCGCCATGTGGCTTACACGGACAGTTCCTCCATGACAAATAGGACTTGTGAGAACTGACGGAACGTAATTCGGACCCGTAGGTTGGGAGTTAGAGCCGAATATGCCTTAAACTTAGTCGGGAAAGGACTTTCCGGGGGCAAAAATTCATAACAGCCCCCGAACCGCCGTGTGGCTCACACGGACAGTTCCCCCATGACAAATAGGACTTGTGAGAACTAACGGAACGTAATTCGGACCCGTAGGTTGAGAGTTAGAGCCGAATACGCCCTAAACTTAGTCGAAAAAGGGCGTTTAGGGGGCGAAAATTCAAAATAACCCCCGAACCACCATGTGGCTCACATGGACAGCTCATCCATGACAAATTGAACTTGTGACAACTGAAGGAACGTAATCCAGACCCGTAGGTTGGGAGTTAAAGCCGAATACGCCCTAAACTTAGTCGAAAAAGGACTTTCCGAGGGCAAAAATTCAAAACAGCCCCCGAACCACCGTGTGGCTCACACGAATAGTTCCCCCATGACAAATAGGACTTGTGAGAACTGACGAAACGTAATTCGGACTCGTAGGTTGGGAGTTAGAGCCGAATACGCCCTAAACTTAGTTGAAAAAGGACATTTCAAGGGCGAAAATTCAAAATAGCCCCCGAACCACCGTGTGGCTCACACGGACAATTCCCCCATGACAAATAGAACTTGTGACAACTGAAGGAATGTAATCTGGACCCGTAGGTTGGGAGTTAGAGCCAAATACGCCCTAAACTTAGTCGAAAAAAGACTTTCCAGAAGCGAAAATTCATAACAGCCCCTTACCCACCGTGTGGCTCACACAGACAGTTCCCCCATGACAAATAGGACTTCTGAGAACTGACGGAACGAAATTCGGACCCGTAGGTTGGGAGTTAGAGCCGAATACGCCATAAACTTACTCGAAAAAGGGTTTTTTGGGGCAAAAATTCATAACACCCCCCGAATACGCCTTACACTTAGTCGAAAAACTTGCAACACTTAGTTAAAAAAGAAACAACTTTATTAAAATAACATCTACATATTCTAATAATTGCCTTTCTATATTTATAGGACGAAGAAATTACATATTATATTGTTTGTGCAGTTGGTTGGAATAAATATTGCATGATACATATATATATATACTTTCTTTTATTTCCAAGAAGACATTTCTCGATTGTTCTACCTTAAATGCATGTTAGAACATGTTCCATATGGCTGACTGAATTGATGTTTTATAACCAATTCTAATGTTTCGTTTTTTGTTTTTCTTTGTAGATGGCTTTGTTGCGTGGACTTGTGGATAATCCATATTAGTGTATAGTGAAGAATTTTCACTTTTGTGTAGAACTAATATAATACTTTTGTCGTCCTCAGCTTTTGTGTAGTTCATTATTACTTTTGTTGTAGTACATATATCACCTTTTGTTGTGGTATAGATTACGATGGTAATTTGTACCATGCCAAATGGTAATTTCGCTTGGTAGTAAATATATATTTTTGTATACGGAGGGTTTTGATTTTTGTATGATATATTTTGTATGGAATTATTATTTTAGTTTGGACAATAATTGATTTGTAAGGACTTTGATATTTAATGTCATTTATTTTTGGTATATGGATGCAAATTGTGGAATGATTAATAGTATGTATCATTTTATTTTTATACGTATTACAGGTTGCATTGTATATAGACAGGTTATGAAGAAATTATAATTTCACGATAAACCATAATATCATATTTTTGGCGACTAAACAATTAGTAGCTAAAAAGAAATTGGGAAAAGACATTTGGCGACTAAAAGTTTTGTAGCAAAAAAAAAAAAGACATTTGGCGACTAAAAGTTTTGTAGCCAAAAAAAAAGAAAAACATTTAGCGACTAAAAGTTTAGTTGCCAAAAAAAAAAGGATATTTAGCGACTAAAAGTTTAGTAGCAAAAAAAAAAGAAAACATTTGGCAACTAAAACTTTAGTAGCCAAAAGAAAATCAAACATTTGGTGACTAAAATATTTCGTAGCTAAAAACAAAAAACTAAATTATAAACACACTTTTGCCGACTAAAATTTTAGTAGCAAAAAATATAGAACTTTAGGCGACCAAATATTTAGTAGCCAAAAGAGGAACTCTTTGCCGACTAAACATTTAGTAGCCAAAGATTGGGACTTTCGGCGACTAAATTTTTAGTAGCTACAAAAGAACTCTTTGCCGACTAAAATTTTAGTAGCTAAAAAGGTGGGACTTTAGGCGACTAAAAGTTTGGTAGCCGAAAATGGTCTAATTTAATTTAATGTCCAACCTTTTGGCGACTAAATATTTAGTCGGCAAATGAATACATTTGGCGACTAAAATAATTTTAGTCGCCAATTAGCTTTCCCGACTACTCTTCGGCTACTAATTTTGCGACCAAAAAATTTAGTTGCTAAAGCCCTTCGGCGACTAAAAATTGACTTTTGGCGACTAAAAATTTAGTCGCCAAAAGTGAAAATTCTTGTAGTGTACATTTTCCAAAATATGAAAACTTCTTTTAAGGACTACACTGTTTTATTCTAAAAAAGTGATTTCTTTTGTATATTATCAAACCAACTATTGGTTTGAACCTTAGAACAAACAATTTCTAACCTTAAGGTATTTCAAGTTTTGCTTCGAAGGATTTTACTCTCACTAACAAACCTAAAAACAGGTCCTTAATCTTTTTTAAATAAACAAATACTTGAGTATTCTTGTATCCTTAGATATGGAATGTGCTTCGAAGTCGACTTCCTGCTTTCGAAGCCGTTTGTTATTTGATTTTGGCGCCAAAATTTGGCTTCGAAGCCAAATATTTTATTTTGAAGTTGACATCAGTATTTGAGATGTGTTTTCCTCCATAACTATCAATATTGAAGGAAACTTTTCACATCCGTACCTTTAGTACTTCTTTATGAATTCCACGATTGGGTATATTTTCAGACACAAAGGTTTAAAAACCCTTTTTATTTCGTGCTTTGAATTCACTCCTTTTCCTAACACACAAACTCTTCATCTTCTGTTGGCTTTCTCTTTCCTTTTACTCTATTTCCCAACTTTGTCTTCTCTATCAATGGCTTCTTTTTCCTTGAAAATACCGGTTGTAAAGCATGTGAGTCCATCTGTAGCCTTGAAAAGGATCATTGATGAAGAGTGTGAGAAGTACAAGGCTGGTGGGAAAAGTGCCATTGACGGACGCATCTTCATCTCTTGTCATCATGAGCAACAGGAGTATGTGCTTGGGTCCATCTTCAAGGAGATTCCTATTGAGCTTCCAGCTCTGTATCCACGTCTAGAAGATCATTGTCTCCTGTACGAAGGTGGTCTTGACTGGGGAAGCTAGAGGATGAACCGCCCCCATCGCTGCTAGCCCACGGTGAGACCAGAGTGGAAGGAATGGTATGATCAGGTCGTCCCTGATAGGACTCTGGATCTTCAGGAGCTCTGCCTCTTCGACGCCCTCCAATTATCCAGGTTCACTATTTCGGACGACCCTTTTCTAATACCTGCTGCCCTTTGCTTTTGGAATTTTGCTTTTAATTTTTTTCAATTCAGATGTGGGATGATGGCTCCTACTGTTCTTGACATCTGCCATCTATTGGGATTGTCCCCTACTGGTACCCCCATTGGTCCAGATTATCCTGACCTCAAAACCCCTTTTTCCCTCCCCTCTCTTAACTCATCCTATTGTGACTTTGTCAAGGTTGAGAATAAAAGAGAGGGCCCTGTGAGTGATAGGGAATTCTTTTCTTTTATATTATATTGGCTTTGCAAGTTCCTCTTCTGCACCTCTTCTCAGAGGATCATCCCTGAATTTGCCCTTCTTGCCAAAGCCCTTGTCTTACAAAGAAAGGTGGCCTTAGCTCCATACGTTCTAGGTCATGTCTATAAAGCTTGTTCTCTTTTTTGTGAAAAACCCTTGGATGCCAATCAAGGAGGTCCATTTTGGATACTTCAACTTTGGTTTTTTGCATATTTTACCGAGTTACAATCTAAATGCCTAAAGTTTTTGGAACCAAACCCTACTACCCGTGGCATGCAATTAGCCAATGTTTAACTCTATCCTTCCAACTTTGCTTTTTACTTTTCTTTCTTCCACCAACTCCCAGCTTCCCCTTCTTCTCACAGCTTCCGTCCCTTCGAACCTACCAACATTGGCCCATCCTGGTTGAGGACCTTTTTGAGTGATAGGTCCTGCTCTACACCCCAACACAACAACATGTGGGCCTCTATTCTGATTCCCAGAGAATTATTCATTGGGACTATGAACCCTAGAGCTTACAAATGCATTGCTGAGCCCTATTGTCCTGCCCGATTTGTTAGGCAATTTGGCTTCTCACAAGGAGTCCCAATACCTCTCTGCAGCCAGACCAATTTAAGCCTTACCAGCAGGGATCTGAAGGTTCGAAGATCTAGATTAGAAGAAGCAACTTCTAAATTCATCCAGGATTTCATTGATTTTGAGTACTTCCCCTTCATACCACAAGACAACATATTGAAAAGGTGCCAGAACTGGTGGATGGCCAATATGGAGGTACATTTGGCCATTCCTCCTCAAGACCTATTAATGGTACTAGATGTACCTCAAACCAAGTCCAAAGGGGCTGGAGTTATTACCTCTTCCACTGCTCCTGCCATTTCAGTTCTTGCGCCTATCACCACAAAGTCTATTCCTGCTGTCTCAACTCCTTCTAGAGTTACTCGAGCTGCCTCGAAGAAAAGTATGTACCTCTGTTTCTTTTCATTTCTCCTCCTTTATGATGCTCTTGTCCTTACTTATAACTCTTCCTTTGGTGTAGGTGGTGCAGATGCCTCACAAGGAGATTCTCCCCAAAAAGTCCAAGCTTTAAACCTTCTTAAGAGCAAACAGCAACAACAAAAGAAAAGAAGGCTTTTACTTGATCCTAAAGAGGAGGCACCTGAGGTTCATATAGAAGAAGAGGAAACAGAAAAAGAAGAGACAGAAAAAGAACAAGAGACACCCTTGAAGAGAAGGAAGAAAATGACTGTCTCTCTGTCTGATTTTACTAGAGACCCTATTCACGAGGCATCTGCAAAAGTAGTGGAAGTAGAACATTCCAAAGAACTTATCGTATTTCAAAGGGCTGAGAAAAGGAGGCAACAACAAATGCTTAAGGATGAAGCTACTGTTGCTAATGCACTTCAAAGAGAAATTACAAGAAAACAACAAGCTGCTGGACATTATACTCTTCGCAGTTCCCCAATCATAGCCACCACTTCTGAAACCAATAATTTCTTTTATGCCTCTATTCTTTTTTTCTTTTTTCTTTTTTTAAATTCTTGATATTGAGACTTGACCTTACTTTGTATTTCTTCTTTTACAGCAACAACTACTCTGCCTCCTCCTTCAATAAGGACTCCTTCAATCTCATTTGAAGTTGAAAGATCTCGAATTGTAAAGCCAATTCAAGCAATACTTCCACCCTGTGGTCCTATATTTTCCATACTCTTCTTGAAGCTAAGCATTCCTGCATCCCTTTCTTTTGGCTTAACTCCATGCTTTCCTCATTTATCTTTCAACTCTACTCAATTTGCTCTTCCTTCGAGCCTTGCTGCTCCTTCTCCTCCTGAGGAAATCCCAACTATTACCTTATCTCCAATGATAGCTGATTTTCATAGAGAAGACATTGGTAGTTCTCCAATCCCTTGTCCATTATCTCTACCTAGCTCCAGTCCCTCTTCTCTTGACCTACTGGTAGTCAAAACTATGGAGACTGCTAGGGATATTTCACCTTCTTCTCCTATTCCTATGCAACCATTTCCTCCTTCTACCAGAGTTCTTTCTGCACCCTCCATGTCAACGGATGAGGTGGACATCTTCGAAGCTAGGCTAGCTAGTTTTTTTGACATGCCTTCTACCACTCCAACAGCTAGTAATGAAGCTGAGCCACTAGTCCTAGCTGATTCTCTATTAGAAATTTTTGAGAGCTCTTCCTCTAATGTTAGGACTCCCTTGCCTTCAATAGACTTGGACAGCTGTTTGGAGTTGCTGACATCCTTCTCAAGGATTCCTTTCGAAGCCTTACAAAGGCCTATAATCAGGAATGGCTTCCTCCAGTGCTGCAAAATTGTTAAGCAATCCAGCATGACTGTTTCAAGTCATTTATCTCAGGCGGTAGCCACCATTGATTTTTACATCAACATCTACCATGTTGCCAAGGCCGCAGAGGAGAAATTGCTGAAAGACCAGAGTTTTGTTTCCCAAATTAATGTTGAAGTGTTAGAATTGAAAGAACAACATTCCTCTGTCTTCTAATTTCAAGCTCAACTACTGGAGAAGAAAGCTCAGCTTGAAGAAGAATTATCAGTAGTCAATTAGGCATTAGATCGAACTGCCACCAAGTTGCAAATCACCAACCAATGATTGGCTGATCGAAAACAGGAGATGGCTATAGCCATTCAGTTGTTCCCATCTCTTAAGAGTAGAAAATCTATTGTAAAGGAACAACTGAAACATTGTACTGACTTTTGGGCCAATCTATGGCTACATGTATTTAACTCATTATGAAATAAAATTCTTATTTATCATTTGAGTGTTTTCATGTTCTTTTCATTTAGCACTTATTTTATTCCTTGTGTTTCCCACATGGTTGGATAATAAGGCTTCAAATATCTGCCATTAATTTTCTTGGGATGTACATATCCATTCAAATTTTTCAAATGATATGCTCCCGAAGGCAAGACTCTATGAACTTGATATGGTCCTTCCCAGTTAGGTGACCACTTGCCAAACTTATGGCTTTTAATTCCTATTGGGAGTATTGTCTTCTGTACCAAATCACCTTCATCAAAGCTAATGTGTTTGACTTTCTTATTATAGTTTTTGACTGCTTTCTTCTTTTGGAAAAGAATACTATTTAATGCCAGAATTCTAGCTTCATCTACATTCTCTAATTCTAAGCACATACTTTGATGATACTGCTTAGGAACTAACTGATCCTGAGCTCTCACCCTTAAGGACCTAATGTTAATTTCTACAGGTAATACTGCATCGTGCCCATATACTAAGGCATAAGGAGTAACTCTTGTACTTGATCTTGGAGAAGTCCTGTAAGCCCATAGTACATCCAACAGTATGTTATGACAATCCTTGGGATTGTCTTCCACAACTTTCTGTATTCCTTTCTTCAAATATTTATTGGATGATTCTATCTGACCATTGGCTTATGCATAATAGGGGGTAGAATTAATAAGACTAATTCCAAATTCTGCCACAAAAGACTTTACCATTTTCCCATCAAATACAGTCCCATTATCAACAGTTATAGTCTGTGGGATGCCAAATCTGTGGATCAGATCTTTAATGAATCCAATAACTTCGGTCTGGTCTACGGCCTTATATGGCTTAGCTTCGACCCACTTAGTGAAGTAATCTGTGGCCACTAAGATAAAACAATGATGCTTCGAAGAGAGCGGGTGTATTTTCCCTATCATATCCATAGCCTATCCTCTAAATGGCTAAGGCTTCACAACCGCATGCAGATCAGTTATGGGTACATGTCTTATTGTGCCATGCTTTTGGCATGCCTAGCAACCTCTAGCTTATTCTATGCAATCTTTAAGAATGGTTGGCCAATAGTAGGAATGTCTTCGACGCAGCCATCTCATCTTCACACCAGGCTAATGAGCATCACAGATGCCTTCATGAACCTCAGCCATGGCTATTAATGCTTCCTTTGGACCTAAACATTCCAATAATAACCCATCTGCCCCCCTTTTGTAGAGAGCATTACCATACATTATGTATTACGTGGATTGCAATTTGATTTTTCTGCTAGCTTTCGAATATGGGCCAGTTAGATACTACATTATTGGATGCCTCCAATCTTGTTCTTGTAAGTCATTATGATTGACCTCTAAGACCATATTCCTTCTATTCAAAGGTGGTATTACCTTTTGATATGTTGTTTGGCTTATGTTCCTTTGAGTGTTATCCCTTTTCTTGAAATTCGAAACTTTTTGAGCCACATCATTATCTTTATTATTCAAGAATCTTGGGATGTAAGTTACATTTGCTATCTGAAATTGAGAAAGCAAGTGTAATGTAACAACATAGTATGTCAATATGCTTACACTTTGACATTTGAAAATCCCTTTCACCTGGTTAACTACCAATTGAGAATCTCCAAATATTTCAACTGCATGAGCTTGTAATCCAATAAGTATTTCCAATCCCATTATTAAAACTTCATATTCAGCTTGATTATTGGAACAAGTAATTTCATCCACTCTGAAATCATGTGTGGTTTCTACCCCTTGTGGTGACTTAATCACCACACCAATTCCAGTTAGACCATTGACTTTTGATCCATCGAACCACATTTGCCATGGTTCAACACTGACCATACCAAGTTCGATTATCTCTTGGCTTTCTGTTTGACATGGATGGTCTGCCAAGAAATTAGCTAAAACTTGTCCTTTTACTGCCTTTTGGGAGACATATTCTAGATGAAATTCTGATAAAGCTAGTATCCATTTGCCAATTCTTCTCCTCAACATAGGTCTAGATAACATATATTTAACCAAATCTGTGGTTGCAATTACCAAGACAGTTGTAGGCAAAAGATAGTATCTTAATCTTATTGCAGCAAAATACAATGCAAGGCACAACTTTTCTATAGCTGAATATTTACATTCACAAGAATTTAGAAACCTACTAAGGTAATAAATTGCTTGCTCTTTGCCTTCTTCATTGTCATGGGCTAAGAAAACTCCTAGTGAATCTTCTGCTGCAGCTATATACAAGTTCAAGGGTTTATCGCCCTTTGGTGGCATCAGCACTGGAGGGTTGGCCAAGTAGGCTTTGATTCCTTCAAAAGCAGTTTGATACTGTGCTATCCACACAAATTCCTCTTCATCCTTCAACCTTAATAAGGAAGAAAATACTTTAGTTTTCCCTGCAGTATTAGAAATAAATCTTCGAAGAAAATTAACCTGCCCAAGGAATTTTTGTACTTCTTTCTTACTTGATGGAGGTCTGGCTTCAATGATAGCTTTGGCTTTGTTCTGGTCAATCTTTATTCCTTTCTTGTGTACTACATAGCCCAAGAAGTTTCCAGCTGATACGCCAAAAGCACATTTGAGAGAATTAAGTTTCTACTTGAACTTTCTCATTCTTTCAAAAGCTGCTTCCAAGTGAAACAAATGTTCCTCCATGAATTGGGACTGTACTACAATATCATCAATGTAACACTCTAAATATCCTCCAATGAGATCATGAAAGATAGTATTCATAGCCCTTTGATATGTAGCCCCAGCATTCTTCAGGTCAAATGGCATTTTAACCCATTCGAAAGTGCCAATGTTCCCAGGACATCTGAATGCTGTCTTATGGATATCCTCTTCTGCAATGCAGATTTGGTTATAACGAGAGTGCCCATCCATCATTGATAAAATTTTGTGCCCTGCTGAACTGTCCACCAATAAATCTACTATGGGCATACGATACTCATCTTTTGGAGTTGCTAAATTCAAGTTTCTGAAATCGATGCATACCCTCATTTTACCATTCTTCTTAACTATAGGCACAATATTGGATAGCCATTCAACATACCTGGCTGTCCTAATAAAGCCTGCCTTGAGGAGCCTAAGAATTTCCTCCTTGATCTTCTGAATCACTTCAGGACTCATCCTTCTTGGTTTTTGCTTATATGGCTTGAAATTAGGCCTCATAGGGAGCCTATGTTCTACTAATGATCTATCCAATCCTGGTAGTTCATTATAAGATCATGCAAAACAATCTTTATATCTCTTCAAGACCACCAACAACTGGTCCCTGTCAAGAGCATTCAACCAAGCACTTATGTAGGTGGGTTGCTGTGTAGAACATTCCCCTAGGTTAACTTCTTCCAAGGGGTCTTGTATCTGAGAACTCACTGATGCTCCTTTTTTGATTCTTTCTGACTTTGAAACAATCTCCTTGTTTCGTTCTGTTCCCAGTTTCTTCGATTCAACATCTTTACCCTCTTCCTCATAGACAAAGTCTGTCCATAAGGCTTCTTCTTCCTGTATCTCTTGGACTTTTGTTTCAATATCCAAAGCACAGTATTTATCTAAAGCCAAAAATCTGACATGTTGCTGCTCCCGCTTGCAGCCAATTATTATGGCTTTTTTCTCTTGCTCTTGCACCTTCTGGACTATTGATCTTACATCCAATACTGAGAACTTAATTAAAGCCAAAGATCTGGCTTCTTGGGTTTCATCTATTTGCCTACAACCAGGCATCATTGTCATCCTTAGCGACAAACTCTTCGTCAGCACTTTCCTGGACTAAGTGTTTTAGGTGTGCTAATTCCTCATCAGCCGTCACTTTGGCTGATCCATCAGGTTTTCTCAGTAGACTGAGTGGTGTCTGTCACGACCCGCTCCCCGTACCCAAGGGTTAAGCATCGTGATGGCCAGTAACTAAGGTTACCTCTGGCCAATTCTAAAACAGATCAATAAACGCAAGCGGAAGTACTAATTAAATAAGGGTATCAAAATAATCATCGGAGCTTCTATTTTTATTACAAAATTTATTGACCAAAAAGGCCGATATTTACATATAAAAATATCATAAAAATACTGTGTGTGTATCTATTCCGCAGCCCCGCATCTAAGACTTTCCAAAGGCTATTTCTGAATTGCGTGTTTCCTGAAAGTTGGTAAAAACTATAAGCACATGGCAGAGTGAGAAACATTATACCAAGAGTATAAGGGACACGAAATAACTATGGATAATTAGTTAGACCAAAACGTTTAGGATAACTGAGTCGGAACAAATAATCCCATAATCATGGTAATTTGGTAAACATACCATTTAAGTGGCAGAAACTGAAATACAGATATTATGTAAGTAAATAACTATAACCACAGTACAGAACAGAGGTCACAGGTGTGACAATCAGAACAGAGGTACGAATTCAAGAGGTGGCTCGTACGGATTCTAGAGGTGGCTCCCACAATAGTGTAACACTTAGTTCCGCACATCACTTTGATCCGTACATAACAGAGGTACGGATTCAAGAGGTGGCTCGTACGGATTCTAGAGGTGGCTCCCACAATAGTGTAGCACTTAGTTCCGCACAGCACTTTGATCCGCACATAACAGAGGTCAATGGATCCATGACAAACAGAGGACCACAAGGTGGTCAAACAGAGGCCAATGGTTATTTAAGTCCCCCAAGGCATGGGACCCCCGTGGTGGTACTTACAAAACATAATTGTATATAAGGTCATAGTCAAATATTCTTTAAAAGTAAAACAAACATATCCATGGGTTTCCTTTTAAGCAAATAGGGTTTAGAAATAAAACCACGTAACTGAAACATTTATAAAACATAACTTTTATTAATATACTAATAAAACATAACTTGTATAAAATAGATTTTGGTAAGTCAAAACATATGTAAAATACATTTTGGTGACTCAAGGTATAATATAACTCACCTTAACTTTAATACCTTACTCTTTCTTTTCACTATCAAGGACCCTTTCACCTTCCACTACTATTTTCTTCTCTTTCCTCTCTTTTCTTTCTTTTCTTTCTCTTTTCTTTTCTTTCTTTTTCTTTTTCTTCTTTCTTTTCTTCTGTGAACGCCTCCTTATATACTAATCAGGCTTGCTCAACACGTTTTGGTGTGACACGTGGCACCCACGGAGGTTTCCTATATTTCCATCATTATTACACCTAAGATTCATGCTTATCGTAATAGATATGTAAGATAATTACGTTTTAACTCAATATTTTAATATAATTATATAAATAAATTAATTCTTCATTAAATTACACTTTATTATATACTAACAGAAAATAAATTATTTATTCTAGTATCACACCTATTATTATTATTATTTATATTATCTATATTATTTTACAAAATTACACATAATAATATATAATAAATCATATATTTTCCGAACTGAGATTAAATAATATTAGTATAAATTCTACAGAATAATTAAAAATCTGGGTTGTTACAGTGTCACTCATTCAGTATATAATTTGGCCTCTGCAAAATCTGCACAAGCTATGAAGGGGTGAGGGTCTGCATTGATCTCCTCTGTCTCTCCATTGCACAAGGCCATCATGATCTTCTAATGTAAAGAGGAAGGCACACATTTGTTGGTGTGAATCCAATCCCTTTCAAGTAGAGCATTACACTTAGCATTACTGTCGATAACGAAGAATGCCGTCATGCAGTCCCTGATTCCCACACTCAGGTTGATGGGCAAAATGTCTTGAGCCATCTGTTTGTCACCAGCGAAACCAGTAATGGTTGTACTGGTTGGGATTAGTCTGGGGTTCCTCTTTCCTAGTTTCTTCAAAGAAGATTTCGAAAGCAGGTTCACTGCTGCCCCATTATCTACCAATACCCAATTCATCTATATCCCATCGAAGAAGGCCTTGATATACAAGGGTTTGACATGCTGTGTCATGGATGTCGTGGGATACTCAAAAGGGTATGAGAGGTTAATACTCACCTCTTCCTTACTCTCATTTCCAGTTTCCATTGGTGTGGCCACTTCAAATTCGTCTTGCACCATACTCACATGTGAGTCTTCACTAGAAACTGGAATTAGGTCAATCTCCTGACCTTGGTTTTCATCTTTAGCTTGAAACTCTTGGGGTAGTATATGCACCATATTCACTGATACAGGAGGAAACGAGCCAAATTGGACGACTGGCTATACCTGCTTCTTTTCCTGGTCAACTTGTTCAATTGCTTCAGAAGCATCTTCCATGCTACATTCTGGCACTTCATTACTAACAACCTCCTTCAAATGGTCTGTTTCTGCTGGTTTTTCGACCAAAAATGTCTGTTCAGCCATGAAGGCTTCAAACATTTCTTCATCAACCATCTCCTTCTTTTGGCCTAGGCCAACTTCTCCCTCTGTCTCGCTATCACTTTCCATCAAAGCCTTTTCTAATCCTGCCAAACTGGATCTTTCTTTGGCTTTCAGTTCAGAATGAACTTTAGCCAATTGCTCTTTGCTGCAACTCCTTTTGTCTTGAGGAGTCAATCTTGGATTATGATCTAACTTTGAATTTTTTCTCCATTTGCCTGGCCCTTTGGCTGTACCAATGAAGAGCTTTCTCCACTTTCTTTCAGATCCTTCTGGTACTAAGTGTACCTTCACTGGATCTTCCTCTTTTAGGACCTAGAAATCACTGGGACCATATTTGGTTCCTTTGTTTTTGGATGCTTAAGTAACACCCAATTATTTGAAGCCACCAAATGAGGTTTAATCATCCTACCTTGGTCTCCAACAACATTTCTTTGGGTAGACATTTCCCTAGGTTTGTTCTGCATAAAAAACCAATCTGGAACTCCAAGTACCCATGAACCCACTAACCCAGTTGTTGAACTGTCTCTTTCTTCCTTCGAAGCCAGCTTCGAAGCTGGTTGTGAAGGCCACTGCCTGGCCCTAACTACTTGTTTTGGGCCTAATTCAAGCCTTCCATAAAGGTGGCCACTTTTTTTTTGTGTAAGGTTGGTCTAGGGGGCCAATCTCTGGCTTTGATCCCATGACTTGAACCCACTTCAAGTTTCCTCTCAGAATGATTGCCCTCTATTCTGTAATAGTTGGGTGGTCTGGATTCATGTAGAGGTCTCTTGCCCTTGGAATGTACTCTAGTGACTGTTGGCTCAACCATTAATGACTGCTGCCTAATACCAGTTAGATATGGCCTTTTGTATAAGCACTGGTTGGTTTAGGACGCCTTTGCACATCTTTGTAATATTGCTTCCCATCAATTGGAAGCCCTTTCAATCACTTGTAGCTCAACCTGCATCTGGGACACATTCTTTGCATGACAGCTGCCTCTAAAGAATCATCATCCAGTGCTTCTTCATCAGAGTATTCCATCTGGCCTGCAACACCTTGTCCAACAGCTGGTAAACTTCTAGCATCTTTTTTGACAGTAGTCTGGCTAGCAACATGCATTTGCACATTGACCTCTTCCAATTCTTTCAAGGATAAGTTCTGGAAGTCTGGCACAATAACATTAGCTGCCACTTCTCCATTTTTGGGAATAAATTAGTGTCAATCCCCATGGCCTTTTCTGCTTTAGCTGGGAATTTTAAACTCCCCTTTCGAATCTGCTCTTGGATCCTGTCTCAAAAAATAATGCAGTTTTTAGTTGAGTGAGACCAAGAATTATGCCATTTACAATACACTTTTCTTTTAAGTTCCTCTGGAGACGGAATTTTGACTCTTTTTGGTAACTTCAGGAAGTTTGCCATAAGCAAATGTTCAAAAATACCATCTGCCTTCGTTAAATCGAAAGAGTATTTCCTATGAAGGTCTTTCTTTTTAAAATGCTGGTCTATTGTTGTGTCTTTATGAATTAATGCCTCACAGATCACAGGTTCTTTTCCTACAATCTCTGCTGCATCAATCTCATAATTATGATCTCTATAATACGTTTTGTATGATGCATCACTTCAATCTTGTTCTTCCTCTAGTAATGCTTTATACCTAGACACCTTATAGGTTAGTTCCACTAAGTCTCTAAACTCAGTTGAGTCAAATTTCTTTCAAAGCCTAAACTCTAGATCATTTTGAGCCAATTTCACAAATTCAGACTCTGGTAAGATGATCCTACATTTGTTTCGTGCTCTTTTGAATCTGGCAATAAACTAAGTAGCCTTTTCATCAGGCCTTTGATTCAACCTTGCCAAGTCTGCCATGCAAACTTCTGGCTCTATTTGGAAGAACTGGGCATGAAATGCCTCATCCATTTGTTACCAAGTTTGAATAGAGCCAGGTGTAAGGTTAATATACCATACAAAGGCTACCCCAATTAGAGAATTTGGGAACAATCTTAACTTCATGTAATCATTATTGGTAAATTCACTACATTGAGCAGCGAACCTAGCAATATATTCAACCATTGACTAATTTCCATTCCCATAAAAAAGAGCAAAGTGTGGTATCCTAAATCCTCTTGGGTATTCATGTACCCTATCTACTCATTCTGGATATGGCTTCTTGTACATAGGAGTTTGAACCCCCCGAGCCATCGGTCCACACATCTCTTTAACAATATCAGCAATTTGGTCCTTAGGAACCATATTTTGTACTTGTTCAACCACTACTGGAGGAGCAAACACAGGATTTGGTGGACAACCTTGTGCTTGAGGTCCTCTTGATCCATAAGGCAGTATATTTGGGACTGGTTGTCCCTGTGGTGCCGGCTGCTGTTGAGGGCATGGGTGACCCCTCTGAGCCTGTCCTACGAAAGGACTTGCGAAAGGTGTTGGAACAGGTATTGTGTCTCTTTCAATTGCAGGCAACCCTTTCAACCCCCCGGGTGCAAATTCAAACAAAGGATTAGTGAACCCCCTCGTGCCAGGTATGGCTTCGAACATGGGATTTGGAAACATCCTTATGCCAGTTTCTTGTATTGGGCCAGATCCACCAATTTCCATGGCTTCACTGTTAAGTAATAAGGCATTTTGATTTATCATAGGCCTCGAAAAAGGCTCATACCAAGACTGAGGTGATGGTCTTTCATAATTTTGGTTACTAGTTTGACCATTAGTATGTCCATTACTCTGCATAGGTTGTTTATCTCTAGCCAATCTTTACTGAGGGACATTTGAAATTTCCTCTATATGCCTTACGTTAGTTGGTTGATGAGTATTCATTCGATCCAAAAAGGATGTTGCTCATCTTTCCATTGTGTTCATTAACTGCTGTCCCATGGCATCTACTAGGACTCCCCATGGATTCATTGGCTGAGTAGATGAAACAGTGGATGGTCTAATTCCTTGGCCTCGTCCAATACTTTGAACATTTGGTACTTGCTCCGAAGTGCTGGTCTGTTCGATCATAGGTTCTGACAAAACAGATACTTCTACAGGATGTGTTATCACATTATCCTCTGGATTAGGTATTTCTACCACTCCTTCCACGCCTTCTTCCAAGCGTTCATTTTCTCCTTGTCTCCTACGTCTAGCCATTTTAGTTAGTCCCACCGGGCATGCCAAAAATATATATTGGTTTTTTGGCTTTCGAAGGTTATTATTGTAATTTTGAGCATGCCAGCAAGGATCAATAAATCCTTACAGAATATTAATTGCCAACCAATTATCAGACGATTGTGTTTTAGTTCTTTCAGCCTCAATGAAGAAGGCTTTTACTGGTGGCTTTGTTTAGGAGAATTAAGCAAACAAAGATTAATATGAAGAACAATTGTAACATTTCATTAAGTAAAATAGAAGACTTACAAAGATCCAAATTAGTCTCGTAGAGGTTTATAGCAACAAACTAGTTGAAACTACTCCTATGAACGAAGTGCAGTGCAGGAATTTGAAGTACAGAAATGTAAAGAACAATAAATGTAAAAACTAGAAGGAAAATAAAGTAGATAAAAATTGGTTTTTTGGATCTGAGTCTGGGGGTTCTTTCTAGGGCCTTCTTTGCTATTTATACTTCTCAATGACAACCGTCGAAATGAACTTCGAACTGTCAAACCACTCCTCCATGATCGCTGATGTTTCCTTACAATTAGCCACACTATGTCATATCTGCAGTTAGGTTCCCTTCTGATTTCGAATTTAAATATATGTATAACCATTGAAGCCATATCATTTTGCATCTCCTTGCTGATCCAGTGCTATGCAGATCCACAATAATCAATATTAACTGCCATGTGTGTGATTATGATTGAAGATTTGAATTGTCTTCCCGTATTGCCCTTATATTGCCACGTGTCGACCTGTGATTGGCTTATACAAAATATGTAGCCAATAGTACCTCAACCCAATCTATTTGTATCTCATTTTCTTACATTATTGATCAATAAAATATAATTCTTCTGATATTTTCACCAACAACTAATTTGTAAAATAGGGTGATTACCGTTTAACCTATATTGGCTTTCAACTCTTACCAATCCAATCAAATTAAATTATAATAAAGTAAGAATTATCATTTCGAATTACTTTAAAAAAACTATGATCAATAAGCCTTATGTTTCAACAAAAAAATAAATTTATAGACAATGTTTTCTTACATTTATTTTTCACCTTTTAAAAAAGGAAAATATTTTTTTACCTAATTAAATTTATTTTTCATTATTGACAAAAAATATTTTTCATTAAATTTTGTTATAAAAAAAATATGAAGAAAACAAAATTGCACTGAATCAAACAAAATGATAATAATATTATCTATATAATCTAGTAATTTGTGAATAAATGAATAGATTGCTAATTCTAAAATTTTGAATTTTTAAATAAACTCATCCTTTACATTTTTTTAATGATGTTTTGGATATTGGATTTGTAAAAAATAATAATAATAAATAATATATAAAAAGAAAAAAGTGAAACACGAGATAGAAAAGTAATGTGGCAAATTTCATAAATAAGTCAAAATTGAGGACTTAAATTGAATTATTCTCCGTGTTACTCTTATATTCTACCACCTCTCTCACGTTCTGTGTTTTTTCTTCTTCCCAAACTCGTAGAATCTCGAAGCTCTTCGATCGATCAACAAATCGATCAATCGCTCTCTCGCTCTTCTTCAAAATCGATCCATGGACTACGAAGCTGAGTTCGCCGATCACACTCCTCCATTGTTTGATAGCGTGGTACGCTCTCACAGTTCCAAAATTTCTCTCAATTTTGATAATTGATTTGCCAGATCTGCTTCTATTTTCTTTCAACCTGATTTGAGCGATTTCGATTTTCATGTTTTTCTCTGTTTGAAGTGTTATTTTGAGCTTGATTTGAATTTGTATATTTTTTGAGATAAGGACATTCCATCATTCATCAAAATCTATCTATATTCGTTCGAACATTCATCAAAATCCATGTTGATTCGAGTGTTGGTTGGTAGATTCAATTTTCATTTTTTTCTTTGTTTGAAGTGTTATTATGAGCTTGATTTGAATGTATATATTGTTTGAGATAAGGACATTCCGTCATTCATCAAAATCTATCTATATTCGTTCGAACATTCATCAAAATCCATGTTGATTCGAGTGTTGGTAGAGTCGATTTTAATTTTTTTTCTTTGTTTGAAGTGTTATTTTGAGCTTTATTTGAATGTGTATATTGTTTGAGATAAGGACATTCCATCATTCATCAAAATCCATGTTGATTCGAGTGTTGGTAGAGTCAATTTTCATTTTTTTTTCTTTGTTTTAGGTTTTATTTTGAGCTTGATTTGAATGTGTATATTGTTTGATATAAGGACATTCCATCATTCATCAAATTCTGTGTATATTCGTTCAAACATTCATCAAAATTCATGTTGATTCGAGTGTTTGTAGGGTCAATTTTCATTGTTTTCTTTGTTTGAAGTGTCATTTCGAGCTTGATTTGAATGTGTATATTCTTTGAGATAAGGACATTCCATCATTCATTAAAATCGGTTTATATTCGTTCATACATTCATCAAAATTCATGTTGGTGGAATCGCCAACCAGCTATGTCATCTTAGTTTCTTCATACTTCTGGATGATTGATTGAGCTTTGATAAAGAAAATGGTTGTTATCGTGATGGAAAAAGGCCTGCTTGAATCAGAAACACATAGGAGTAATAAGATCATACAACTATTTGCAGGGAACATAAGTTTTATAGTACACTTTCATCACTGATTCACTCTCTTAGGTTCTTCAGCCTGTAGATTAGAAGTGGACCAAGACCGGTGGAATTGGTTATGCATGCCATTGCCATCAATATATCCTTTGTCCCATCTGTTTGATTTGGAGTTTTTAAAAACAGTTTTATGAGTTTTTAATCCATATTTTTAAGTTTTTAGTGAATTTTTTTTTAAATATTTTAATCAAATTCTTTTTTTAGATTCACTTAATTTAGATACACTTAGAAAGTACAAAATTTGTACAAAAATTTAAAAAACAAAATCATTGAATACAACAAAATACGAAAATATACTAAATTTTATTTATATATTTTTTGTATTCAATGAATTTTTGAAAGATTTTTGCATAGATTTTGTATTTTTTAAATATATCTAGATTAAGTGATTCTAAAAACTATATATATATAAACAAATCATTAAAATATTTTAAGAAATCACTAAAAACAAAAAAATACGGATTGAAAATTCAGAAAATTGTTTTTGAAAATTCCAAACCAAACGGAGGACTCTTTGAGATTGTTGCTTCATGTATGATTCGTCAAAATTGGGTGGTGGTGAAGTAGAGTTCATCTTGAGTTGTTTACTGGGTTGCCAAACTGGTCAGATTTGGGTCACATTTAAAAGATGTATAAACCTATTTAGACTTTGTATTTCTAGTACACTCCAATGTTTATTGCTTGCTTGAAACCCCATTTTAGTTTTGCTTTGATCTGTGATTGATGTTGTTTTGAGAAGCAGTACATTTCCACTTCGGTTTTTCTGTGATTGTAAGCCTGGGTTCCTCTCTTTCATCAATGAAGAGCATGCTAATAAGGGCAATGATCATTGACCATTGGTTGTGGGTTGTTTTAACTCGAATGTGCTCAAGAGTTTGTTTTGTTTATCAATAATGATTTATGCATAATAAAAACAACAGTGCAAGTATCCCTGGGTGTCAGACTATGACATTGGGTAGTTAACATTGCCTTGCTCTGCAAAAAGTTCATTTACTGGCATCTGGTGTGCACTTTGTTGGGAGGAACCATCAGTTATTGGTAGCTAAGTAGACATTATATTAATAACAAGAAAAATCATCACATACCCACCTTGTAGTTACAAATTCTCCTTGCACTCTGTCTAAAAGACCTCTTCAAGAGACAGTAGAGTCCTTGGTGATTGTGCAAATAAGTGGTAAGCTTCATTGTGCACTGCATAGTTTTTGAATCGACAATCGTATTGTGAATCGAAATGGTCTCAAATCGAGTCGCGGATCGAATCGAATCGTGAATCGTAAAGATTCGGTCACTTCTTCTAAATTACTTAAAAACATATATCTACACATTTACATGTTAAATATATCTTATAAATATAAAATATTTAGACTTAAATCAATAAAAATGCTATTTTGAATGATAATAACGTAATTTAATAGGGAAGAGGTTAACAAAGGTTTTTATGTAAGATCACTATCTTACATTTTTTTCTTTTTTACATATTTCTTATCAACCATTTAATAAAGATAATAACCAAACAGACAAACTATCAATTTCTAAAGTAACAATAATTAACAATGATATTGATATTTGGACAATAAGCCTACGTACTTTTTTACGTAACTATGAGCAAGCAAATAATAAGAAAGAATTATTTAGAATCTTTTATTTTAAAGCCTAAAACATTTTAAAAGGTATAACTTACCTCACACATGTGATATTCAATTTAATAAAATAACAATAGATAATTTATAGTGTAACTTTAATCTTAAACATCTTTAAAATATATATTTTAACTTTTTAAAGAGAAAAAAAAAATGAGAAGAAAAGTTAAAAATATGTTGGGTTTGATTGAATCTGATTGGATTCTATTAAAAACTCCATGATCACTAAAATAATAACAAATCATGTATATATGTTGATTATTTTGGTATTAAACGTTATTAGAAGTTGTATTATGTCATTTTCACTAAAAAGATGGAGAAAAAAATAGTTAAAAATATGTTGGACACAATAATTTCAAAAATTGCTTGAATTGTAAAAAGTAAATTGAATCGTGAATCGATTGTGAATCGTGCGATTCACTAGAGATTCACTTCTAAAATAGATTCACATTCGTATCGATTTTGCAAAAATTGCGAATCAAATCATGAATCGAATCGCAAATCGTAAGATTCTGATAACAAGGTGCACTGGTTGATGATGAATGTATGACATATTTGTTTAAAGAAACACGAGATGATTTTTTCAGCTACTATCTTGAACTACTATGTGGTAATTGCATTGAATGGAGATTTAAATAGTAGTTGCTCTAGGGTCCTCATGTTTCTCAGTTTCTCTTTGTTGTTTGGTGTTTTTGGAATGTGATGCACATTTTCATTTCGTCATCCATTATGTTGAATAGGGAGATGTGATCAAGGATCCTGAAGTCAAAGGGTTCAACCCAGGATTGATCGTCTTGATAGTTGTTGGTGGCCTACTATTAACGTTCCTCATTGGGAATTATGTACTTTACATGTATGCACAAAAGACCCTTCCTCCTAGGAAAAAGAAGCCAATCTCTAAGAAGAAAATGAAGAAGGAGAGAATGAAGCAAGGTGTTTCAGCACCCGGAGAATAGACAATTTTGGCCAATATGTTATCTACTATTTAGGTTGAGTTTTTGTGTTCAGATATCACTCTCCATGTCTGGTACCTTTTGTTAAGAGACTCTTGCACTTTTTTTTTAGTGATTTTCTCTCCTTTTCTTTCATCGTGTTGGACAGAAAATTTTAGCTTCAAAATTAGAGACTACCTCACAATGATATGTTAGCTGACTAAGATGTTACAAGTTTCTTTATTTTCCTTTCCCCATTGTTCGATTTTTTCTTTCACACTTCTTTATCATTAGGTAAGGTTATTGGCAAAATTGTGGCTGCTCCTGTAACCATTTCAATCAGCTGATCAGAAATCTTAATACCAAATGTGGTGAAAGATGCCTGAATCCATCACACATTAAAATTAGTGTTTTGATGCATGAAGCTTGGAAAAAGCTGCTTCATTTTGGCTTTTGCACGACACAGAAAGTAGATTGGCAGTTAAATAACTCTTTGATTCTTATCAAAGTGGCAGCATCTGTGCATGAACTCAAATTATATGCATCTTCTATCTGTATTGTGTGACTCTGCTCTGTGCTCACATTGGATTCATGCATATGATCTATTTCTCTGGATGGGTTAAAGCTGAAGATGATAATGTATGTTTTGTATATTTTTAAGACGATAACTAGTAGAGCTGCAAATGAATCAAGTTGTTCGCAAACTAGTTCGGCTCGGCTCGGCTCGACTCGTTTAGTAAACAAGCCAAGTTTGAATTCAAATAAGCTCAGCTTATTTATCTTTATTTAAATTATATAATAAATATATTATTTATATATTAAATAATATGTAAATTTATATAAATAATAGCATAAATACATTATTTGTGTATTAGATAATATAAATAATATTTTTTATTTTAAAAAACCTTTATTTAAATAATAAAAATAATAAGAATAAATCTTATCGAGCCGAGTATAGCCAAACTCAAGTTTTATTAATATTAATGAGCAGAGTTGAGCTTGAGCCCAGATAGTTGTTGAGCCAAGCTCAGTAAAGCTTAGCTCGGCTCGTTTGCAACCCTAATAGCTAGGATATAGGACTAAATTAGATTGATGTGGAAAGTTTAAGGATGTAATTGATATAAATTAAAGATTAGGGACCAAAATAAATTCTACGAGATACTTCTGGGACTGTAATTTAATAACAAAAAATGAAAGTCATACCAAATACACAATATTTGAAAAATGCATATAGAAATCTCTCTCTCTCTCTCTCTCTCTCTCATATTATGATAAGATGCAGTCCTCGCTTTCATTCCAGCTTCTTCTCGGCAACCAATGTGAGCCTTTGGTTATAATTGTTTACGCATTGAGCTAAAAAAATATCTTGGTATACATGAACTGCCTGCTAGTTGGTAGCTACTTTCCATTATGCTGTGTTTGGTTGGAAGATTTAAGGAAGGATTTGAAAAGGGAAAGGAAAAAGGTGGGAAACTAAATGAAATAAAGGTATATTTTATTCACATTTCACCTTCTTTTTCCATTTCCTTTTCTAAATCTCTCCTCAAATCTCCCAACCAAACACAGCATTATGATACCAAGTTTGGCATTAAAATGTATAAATCTCATTCCAAAGGCCGAGTCTACACCAAACACTCAGTTTCAAGACTAAGGTGACACGTAACAAATGTGCAATCAAGCATACAACACGAACCTCACAGCCTAGCCAGTCAGGAAATTAAGACAAGAACCATAGGATTATCAGCTTTTATTTTGCATTCTTCACTTTAGTCCACATACAAAAGGCATATCTTCATATATCATTAACTAGGCACCAGAGACAATTACTATGTACTATAAACACAAAACATACATATTATCATGGTAGCTTATGTATACATTAACACCAAATTTCGAGTTTACTTATCAAAGCCAGAACACACACCAAATTTAGGGCAAAGTACATGATGGAATTGTAGTTTGAGCAGAAAGTCAGAATCATATTAATGCTGAGGCAGAATACTCTCAGGCTCCATGACGACCCATTGTCTGCTCTCCAGGCGGGATCATAATCAAGACTGGTTGGGCATTAAACCCGGGATGAGGAAGCCTACGACGGAGCTCACGACCTTCCTGGCAAAGTGCACATGCATGGCAGAAGACATGAGTTACAGAGTCGCAGGCTAATTCACAGTGCTCACGCTGCACCTCATCCTCCACAAAACTTCCACAGCATCCACAGGATCTGTGAAGTGCCTCGCAGCTGCCCTGTTTGTTTCAAACCAAAACCATAAAACTTAAGAGCAAATATGACAATCAAGAAAAAAGAAGTCCTACAATGGCAAAATCTTTAGGACTATACATAGCAAAAGATCACTGGAAAATAATAGTTGTAAAATTGATTTGTAAAGATGTTAAATGTAAACATTTATACATGAAGTTTGGTTCCTTGCTTGAAAGAAAAGAAAATAGAAAACAAAAGAAGAGAAGAGAAGAGAAGGGAAGGTATGACCTCTATCATCAATTTGTTCACAAAGAGCAATCGAAGAGAAAGGAGGGGAATGAAAAGGATGAAACCAAGGTCGTCCTCTAATATATTTTCACCTTGTGGTTAGATGTTTCCAATTCATTTAAGGTGAGAGTTTCATCTTTATTATCAGAAAATAATACAAAACAATCAATTGAGTTAAGAGAGAAACTAAAAATGAAAGACGTGCAAATAAAAGTAATCACTCCAAAGGATAACTATTAAGCAAAGGTAAGTTGAAGTAGGGGTAGACAAACACCAAGCCGGGTTTGAGACGGGCAGACACTACATGATAAGGAACTTTGTATTTGCCAAAGTCTGGCCCAACCCTAACATCAGACTTCTATATCTGTCCAAGACCAGTTCAAGAAATAATTATAAATTTCAAATCTATCCATCGGACCATTATGTTAAAAAAAATATATATATATTCTATAATTAAATTCAATCACAAATCACCACAAATGTGAGTTTCAATAAAATCAACAAAGAAAAAGTCCAAATCCCAACAAAAAATATATTTTTTAATATATTATAAATAAATAAATAATTTAATAGCGGGCTGGGCCGGATTGAAAATATAAATCCCAAACCTAGCTCATCAATATTTCAAGTTGAAAATGTTGGCCCAGCTTGGCCTTATGGGAGAAAACAATCTTCCCAAGCCCTACACAAATAGGACTGGGCCGGGCTGGTCAACGGGCTGATGTCCACCCCTAAACTCAAGAACTCAAAATTCAGGTAACATTAAGAAAACACCATAAACAACACTTCCAGTGAAGTGGGAACAAGACCAGAACTTTAAAATGAAAGGAATAGCTTGCCTCTAGATTGAACTTGCGGCGGATAGCTGTACGGCTACGATACGAAAACCAGGGGGCCAGGAAGTTCCAGCCACAAATGTATTTCCCAACCAAATATAGACCGGAGTAAGGTAGGCAGTGATTTGCAAAAGTCCCTGGACTAGAGCCAAGTCGCTCAACATTGCTTCCATAAAGCACACATGGGGCCACACTTCCAAGGAGGCCTACCAAATTCCAATTAATCAGTGGGGAGAGAGAGAGAGAGCTGATGCAAAATGGTAATACAAAACATAAATTCACAATTGAAAAATTAAAAAGAGAAAAGAAAAGAAAAGTAAACTCAAGATCAGAAAGCAATGCAGCAAGGTGACTAGATGAATCACAGATAACCCATCAATTAAGAGAATTAGGAGCATAGAGAACTGTACACAGCAATACAAAAACCATCATGAAACTAAAAAAGTAAATGCAAGACCAATGGAATGGGTTGACAACTAATGAAGGGCAGACACAGTCAACTTAACATTTTACGGTTTACCATCTCCAAACTTATAAATGAAAATTTGTCAAAAAACCAAAATGCACATTCCCACTCTTCATTTTTTAACTTGAAGACAGAGAAATTGTTATTAAAAAAAGGGAACCTAATCACTATAAACAAATGTAACAGGGTAGATCCATGCAATCAAAAGCAAAAGGCATTCAATCCAACCGATAAAACCAAATAAAATCCAATTAAGTTGGGGTACATCAACCACATTAAATTTGATCACCATGATCAAATGCAACACAAATATATCCAATTAAGATGGGGTGCATCAACCATAGTAAATTTGATCGGTAAGATCAAATACAACACAAATATATGTTTTTGGACAAATTACACTCTTCAACTAGCATGCCTACCACTGCCTAGAATATGGTCATGTAGAAAGACAATGAATTAATTGCTCTTCCATTCATCACTCACTGTGCTGCATTCTTTCTTCATCATAAATTCTGATACAACTAATTGTCATAATAATGAATAGATGTATCATAAAAATTTCAGATTTGAATAGACTGGTATGTCTGTAATCACATATCTCACATGAAAAAACAAATATATCAATCCAGATTTAGATAGATACACTAGGTCCAACTAAATCACTCACTATTTACATAGGAATTTAATTCACTAGCTGCTTAAACAATCAATCTCTCTATCTATCATACAACAATTCATACATATATACACATTCAAACATAAATATGAATATAATGCAAGATTCTCATTTGAATTCATCTTGCCAATGCCACAACAGGAAAATTAACAATTGACATGAAAAAAAGGGTTAATTACACTTCTCACCCCTGTCGGTAGTTTCAATTTGAACAATTTGATTCCTACACTTCAAGTATAGTTTCAATTTGATCCTTCCGTCCAAATTGAAGGTTAAAATTAATAATTTTGAAACACTGGTAAATTTTCTAAGGTTTCAATTTTGTTCTTCCATCTAAATTAGATGTTAAAATTAATAATTTCTAAGGTGTATAAGGTGTAGACGTAGACAAAATTAACAAAAAAAAAATTAGACGGAATGATTAAATTATTCAAATTGAAACTATGGAAACTAAAGTGAATTTGGATCAACTAAAGGGGTGTGAAAAATGCAATTAACCCTAAAATAAAATAAAAAACCAGAACTAAATTGGACAAACAATCACCATTAACATAGATCATCAAATGCAAAAAGCTTAACCTTTAAGCAATATAATGAAAATTTGTCCCAAAAAAAAAAAAAAAGAACTCACAAACTTCGAGATCGCTGCTGCAGAACTCATCGTTGCGTCCGAGGCAAGCGAAGAGGCTGGAGTCCCACTGAGACCGACGCATCGGCTCTCCCACCACGCTTCCATGCCCTAGCGGCAATCCATCGGCGGTCCAGCCGTAGGTGGCTCCGGCGGCTGGCGGTGGTGGAGGCGACTGTTTTGCCGGCGGAGCGGTGGCGGATTTGGGGGCTTTCTTCTCATCGTCTGTGTTTGGTTGATTCGCTAAAAGGGGGTTGGATTCGTCTGAATTCGCCATTGATGAGTAGTAGAAATGTATAGAGAGAGAGAGAGATCGGGAAAATTGAGATCTGAGGAGTGAAGAGAGAGAGAGAGAGAGAGAGAGAGTCAATTATCTATGTTCTCTTTTGTTTTGGTTGCTTTCTCTCACACCACACACCGTGTACAAGTCAAGTCAAGTGAGGTTTAACACTGATAAGTAATTCTCTCTTTAAAATATTCAAATTTAGTTTACAAGTTTTCAAAAATAAATTTTTAATTTTTAATCCGTATTTTTATTTTTTTAGTGAATTTTTTTAAAAAAATTTTAATTAATTTTTTTCAATATATCAAATCTAGATATACTTAAAAGTAAAAAAAACGAAAAAAAAAAAAAAAAAGAGAAATTTATTAGAAAGTCCTAATTTGGCAATTCTTTGACCATTTAATCTTATGTTTGATTTGTTTAATTGCCAAGTTTTCTGTATGTGGAATGTCTCACCACGAAGTCCCTTTTCAAGATATGATGGGCATTGGATGGACATATGTACCCTCATTAGTTATGTAGGGAAAGTTTGTTATTTTTTAGAAATATACGGTCAAACGTTTGTGTAGAGATGTGGGATTCAATTTCTGAAGGGTTTTAAGGTGAGAGAATAGGGTTTGGGGTTTTGTTGCGTCTGAAGTGGGAGTAGGGGTTCTGCAGTCAATGTGAGCATATTCTGCCTTGTACATGTATGACACATTGTATTTGTGTCACGCTTAATGTATCATGTGTGGATTCTTGTCGATTCTATTTTTCTTGCACGCAATCTTCTAATGTATTTCATGTCAACACAGTCATCAATGCTGTAAAGATTTTAATTTCTGTTACAGATGGACTCCTTTTTCATACTTTTGTGTTGTTACCAATCCATCAATGTTGCATATGAACTGCAACTGCCATATAACTTTGCCAAACTTGTCGATTTCGTATGTACCAAATACGATGGGGATGTCTCCGAGAAAAGTGTTGTTGTTTTACAAGATTTCGGGGTGTAACAATTTTGCCTTGCAGAACGACATTGACATGCGGAACATGGTATGCCTTGCTCGGTCATTCAACTTACAACTTATTGATGTGATTATTGAACCTCACCGGGGTGAGGGGGACGGTCCTCATGTTGATGAACTGTCACGCCCCAAATTTTATTACTTGGATAATATTACCAATATTCATTAATTAAGTTCATTTACAAATGACAATTCATACTTTGATGAAATGATTACTAATTAAATATACATGTTCCCTCTCGTAATACAATAAGGACATTTACATACGAATAAAATGAATGCCCTGATACTTACAATAAAAGATAGGACACTACTCTTTACAAAAAAATAGCACTCAGCCAAACAAACAGTGGAGTAGTACAATCCATCACTACATTATACTAATGAAATGGTAAAATCCATTGTTTGATCTTCAAATTCAAAAAGCATTCCCTGTACACATGTACAGGCAGGGGGTGAGCAACCACTAACTCACCAAACAATCTCATATTAAAACATTAGAATATATGCGAGTACAAAGATACTTATACATATACATGAAATCATATCATCTCAAAACCATATGATTCTATTATATAAACTCTTAATTCCAATTTATTTAATTAACTACAACTAGTTAACTAAAATAAATAAGCATGCCTCAAATGTAACATGATATCCTTTTCAATTCATTCAATTCCCCATTTGTCAATTGAATCAAATAATTAAACAATTCATAATGACATCTAACAAAGCATTAAATACATTTTATACAATCTTATGAGATGAATGCATATGCCATGTCATGCTCAAAATATTTTTCTCATCTTTTGAAAATTTTATGCACAATGCTAATTTGAAAACACATTAATCCAACAATTTCAATAAAATTCCAAGGTGGTAAATACGACTCAGGTAATCCCTAGGCTGGTGTCTGCAAGTAGGCATATCGAGCACTACCAAATCCCTACTTTAACGGTCTCTCACCAGAAGGGCAGTGGTACCTCCTTCGCGTGTGTTTTTGGTCTTTCATCCTAAACACTCAGACCAACTTAATCAACATCAAACTACACCCCCCTAACAGGACTTACCAACGTATTTACCCAAAACAAATCAAAATGATTTGATCTTGTTTCACCAAAAACAATTCATTTCTCAAAACAAAAGTTTTTAATTGCAATTCGAAATCCATGATAACAATGAAATTGAATGGCAATGCAATATGTAACAATGCATTCAAATAGTTCCAATTTCAATTCCACCACACAATGTTCCGTTGTGATCAATTTCCATATCTCTATCAATGTAATATCATGATACAATCCTAAGAGATAATATAATAATGTCAATGTTCATGTAAGTACCACATGTAATCAACAATTTCCAACTTAGTTTTTTTAAGACAATTCAACAATATTCTTTATATAAAACAAACTTCCAAAAATCAAACATTTTCTTACCTTTCCAAGAATCTCCTCATTTAAATAGCAGCATGGTAATTCTCTACTGGTTACCAAAACTAAAACTTCTAAACAATAGATTCATCAATAGCAATAACATATGACACTAAAGCGGATTCAAGTTTTCATCAATTTTTAACTCACATACTTTATCAATGAAATGTAATTACAATCTTTCCAAAATTCATCCCTATCCCAAACATTAAATAGAATCAAATTCCCAATTTTCTCATGTAAGTAAAATCTCAGGGATTTTCAAGTTAAATCATAATTCTTAATAAGCATAAGTGAATATTCCAACACTTAATCAATTATATCAAAAATCTTCTCTTGACTATAATTATAAAATATAACATGTGTGTTCACTTTTCAATTATCAACATCGACCCCATCAAATTAAACCAAGGGAAAAAAATAATAAATAAAATAAAAGTTTTGATAACTCATTCTTATTTTAATCAAATTCATCCATTTGCTCCCAACGAACTAAAATCACATTTTTTCTTTTCTTACCAAAGACCACCAAACCATTCAAATATCTCATATATGAATTTTAGATAATTTTATGATAACACAACTCAACTAGTAAAGTTAGGGACCGTATACCATACCACATCAACTTAATCTCGCTTATTTCTCCAAATCTCATACTTGGTCAACTTCATCACTTTTAATCTCGTAATATTAAAGTTATGAATTTAAAACCCAATAACACCCCTTTAATTACAAAGGATTTAAAATATTAACCAAACTAATTTAATTCATCAAATTAGTAAATTCACTATATTCACCATCTTGCGAATTAATAACACCAACTTGACCTTACATGCCTTATCCCTCAAACATAACCATATTTCAACATAACCATTTTTCATGCCAACTTGAAGAGGTAATATTTTTCCCAAATTCTCTACCAATAACAATTCCACCACTTTTTCTAAAATTAACTAACCAACATGATATTTACATCAAAAATTATAAAATATGCCCAAGAGTAACATTTTCAAGGTTATGAGTTCAAAAGTCCATATTTCACATGAACAGCCCCACAGAGGAGCCAACTCCCCTGACCGTGTAAGGGTTCAGAGTGACATGGACATTGACGACGGTCTGGATTTGTTGCCAACATTTTGTCCAAACAATGACAAGGTGTTCCTATCGCATTCATGGGCAACTAGATTTACTCATATAGGTCAGGGGTTTGAGGGTGGAGCTTCGAAGTTCCGCAACGTCTTGCTTAAACATACCGTCGAATGTGGGTTTCAGTTCAAATACAAAAAAAATGATTCGGTCTGTGTAACTGTTGTTTGTGCAATGCTCGAGACTAATGGATGTACATGGTCAGTTCATGCTCGCAAATTAGAGGCCAACGAATTTTTTTACCTCTGAAAGTGGAACAGTGAACACATTTGCGGTGTAGCAGTTCGTACTTTGAAATATCCGCTGGTGGGGTCCGAGTTAGTATATGATATTATTTCAGAACGGGTACGTAACCGACCACTCACACGACCCACTGAGGTCATCCTAGATTTGAAACAAGATTATGGACTGGACATTAGCTACCACGTCGCGTGGCTGGGAGTCGAAAAAGCAAAGGGCAAACTCTTTAGTGCTCATAACATTTCTTTCGATCAGTTACAATGGTACAGTGATGCTGTGATGACACACAACCCCGGTAGTTTCATCAAATTCAAGCATAATGACCACATCCATCGATTCACCCGTTACTTCATATCATTTAAAGCCTGCATTAACGGTTTTAATCATTATCGCCTATTGCTTTTCCTGGACGCTACTTTTCTGAAGGCCGTTTCAAATGATTCCTACTTGCCACCACTGCGAAAAATGGCAACCAAGGTTAGTACATCCTACTGACCAAATAAGAACAAGCAATTTTTTCCTACCCATTTTAGCTTACCAAATATGTAACACTAAATATTAAATGAGTGCACATTCATATTTAGCATTCTGTGTCAGGGTTATTTCTACTCGCATACGCAGTTGTGGATTCCGAAAACACATCGAACTGGTCTCGGTTCCTTCAACAACTTGCACAAGTGGCTAATGTGGCAAGGTAGTTAACGTTCATTTCTGACCAAAATGCTGGTTTACTCGAAGCAATGCCAACTATTTTCCCAAACGTGGAACATGCTTTCTATCTCCAACATTTGCAACGAAACCTGAAGGATAGGCTACGGTATTCAAACAGTATGCATCGGGCTGGGTTGGTTACCAAGCTACAACATTTCGCGTACGCACCAACGGTCGCCGTTTTCAATCAAAAGGTCGAACAATTTCATAAATCAAGACGTGGTGTTGCAACTGAATTCATAGCAAATGCACATCCACAACATTGGGCAAATGCTTTCTTCAAGTACGTTTCAACCATGTTCTAACCAAATTCCATGTGGCACATGTACAGTACCCAAACAAAATTTCGTATTATACCGATTACATTAATGCTGGGTCATCATTTTACAATTTGTAGGGGCAACCGTTATGGGGAAATGTGTTCTAATGCGGCCAAGTCATTCAACTCATGGATACGGGAGTCACGCAACCTTCCAATTACCCGCATGGTTAACAGTGTTAGAACCAAACTAATGTGGCAAATGGCAAAACGTCGTGTCACATCCCATACTTGGACCGGTTCAATTTGTCCCAAAATGGAGTCCCACTTGGATGCAGCTTTCAACAAAGGCAGGTCGTGGAATGTCAGCCAATCAAATGCAGACGTCTACGAAGTACACTCATTCCCCTCAGTCACTGTCGACGTAGGGAGGCGTACGTGTTTGTGCTTCCAATGGCAACTCAAAGGTTTCCCATGTGCACATGTTGTGGTCGCTGTTCGGAAGAGTGGTAAGAATTTGAATGAGTTTATAGAGCCATACTTCCATGTGTCTGAGTACCGTTCCATATACGCACCAACAATCTACCCCATACCTACTGTGAAACAACCACCGTTCAGTCCAAATGATTACTTCATTCAACCCCCTGCTGTGAAACGTTCACCAGGAAGGCCAAAAAAAAAGTGGATACTTTTAAGGAGAGAGCATGTTCAACAAATCCGTTGTGGCCACTGCGGCCGTATGGGGAACCATAACAGGAAGACATGCAATGCACCCATATAGTCCGTTCACATCTTTATCAGATCTAGTACCAAATATTTTAAAATAAGTCGTCATTATGTAATGGCACCATAAACATTTTTGATTTTCAATATTAGTACGCAACATTATCGCAAACTGATTGTTCACAACTTTCCCTCAAATAAATTTTTTTACTAGTAATTTAGATTATGTTCACAATTCCACACACCACTTTCTGCGTTTGCCAACCACCATACCAAAATGGCTTACAAATCTACGTAATGAATGTACAATATCATGGCTCCGACACACACCCAATAACAAACACACTGCAATGCAATCCAAACATCACAACACAAACCAAACATCACACATCCAAATGCAAAAACATACATGTAACACCATGACCCACATAACTTACCACATTTACTTCTGTTGTATGTCCAAATGCCATACCCAGTTGATAGACATGTCATGGTAACCCAATCAGTTCACTTTTTGCGCACCTCACTCATAACGGGACCACCAATCCCATAGCAGTGAAACACACCCTACCACCAGATACGAATGCATCATATTATTTTGTGTGTTAAGTAAATTGAATTTTTAACCGCGTTATTTATGCAATGCAACAACCACATCAACACACTGATCAACCCATGCACATTGTGTTAACAACACACTGTTAAAAAAAAACGGCCACCAATTTACTGTACGTACAAACAACACATCCTGACCACGTCTTGTGCACCAAATATATTTTCTTACCAGCATTTCACTTTATGTTCATAACTCCACACCCCCTTCTTGCGTTTGGCTGCCACCACAACAACATGGCTTACAAATCTACATAATGAATGTACAATATGATGGCCCCGGCACACACTCAATAACAAACACACCGTAATTCAATCAACATAACACCCATTGTGAACCACATCCACATCAGAATACACATTCAAACTAAACGTAACAATAGATAACCGTAACAACATACCATTGTGCAATCCAAACATCACAACAACAACCAAACATCAAACATTCAAATGCAAATAAATACATGTAACACCAAGACCCACATAATGTACCCCACTTACTTCTATGGAACGTCTAAACGCCATGACCAGTTCACACGCATCACGATAACCCAAACAGTTCACTATCACCACACCTTACTCATAATAGGACTGCCAATCCCACATCAGCCAAACAATAATGCATCATATTATTATATGTAACAGGTACCTGCAAGTGCGTACCACGTAAATTATGCAACATAACAACCACATCAATCCACGCAACAACCCATCTACATTATAACTACAGTCACACCATCCTCTATTAATTGTAAACCATAATAACATACCATATTTCACTCAATCCCACACGGGAACATCCATGCGTTACTAACCAAAACAAAACATTTAATAAACAACTACTTGTTCAAAAAAAGGGCCAACAATTTACTGGACGACTAAACAAAATAACCTGACCATGTCTTACACACCAAAATGTTGTACCAAACCTAGTAGAGAGCATAATAAATACATTACTTACGTGAAATCCATTTACTAAACCTAAAACAGTGTCACGGTGTACTTCTTTTAACTAGAACTTGCATCAGGATTGTTCACCACACCACAGTCAACATCGTTGACCAATAACTTCAACATATCAGCTCTCAAAATGCTACAGTTACCACCTTCCAAAGACCGACCCACTTCAATGTGATGCACATGCTGCCTCATAACAGTGCACACAATAACTGTAACCTCCAGCCTGCGCTCCATTGAACACAATAACATTAAAAATAAAAACGTAATCAACAACGTAGTCTGTCCAAAGACACCACCAAATTACTCAAATTCATGTGTACATGTTTCACTTACGAGTCAAGCCGTTACTGCGGGCAATCAACCACTAACTCAAGTGGAATATCAAAATCTTACGTTTCCACCATATCTTCCCTACCACGTGCAACTAGCATCTGCCGCTGTATTGCGGTCACAATAATCTTCTGCACGGGGGAACAAAAACCATCAAACAAGAAACAACGCGAACACATACATACCCACCACAAATTTGTTAAAACCGTCACAAACTTACCAAGCTTAACGCTTCAGCATAATGTACTCTTGCTGGGCCGTTCCTATTACGCACCGAATTATAATGCTTCCACTTGCCAGCGTCTGTGCCATACACCACAAGCGTCTAGTGGGAAATATGACAAATGGGGAAATGGATGTAACGAGCACCTTGAGCAACCGCCAAATTACTCGTTACATAATTATAAAGTGCAGACAGGTTTTCATTTTTAACCATATCCTGCAAACAAACCATTAATGTCAATCAATCACAACACAAACTCCACATCAAATCATACCACACAAACTAATCATACTTACCAGACATATGCTACTGAAAAAGTATGACGTTTTCAGGAAATCGTTCCCCACATTCAACCTGGTTTGTTCATCACATAAAATCTCCACATATGCATCAATAACCTGTAACCAAAACAACACCACAGACACACACCGACGTTACATATATAATCCACATACACATATCATAAAATACAACTGCATATGTTGCCAACACCACTCACATTCCCCTGCAGACCATCTTGGCAGACAACTGCTCTAACATCTGAAAAGTACACAACATTACCGTCCATGCATCCAACCCACATGATGGCCTTACGCATATGAATACAAAACAACCAATAATGTAAAGTAACATCACACGTCTCACACCAACACCAGTGTCGAATACAAAATTACAGGGAAGCCCACCCATCACCGTAACGGTCATACGTAGAACTGACAATGTCCTTCTCCTACTCTGTTATCATCTTCCAAACCGTATGTCGATTATTAATCCCAAAGCTAGAGAATTTAGTGCCACCGCCACCAATTGCGTCCACATCGATCACTTTGTCAGTCACAACATCCTTCTCAACACCATTCGTTACGTTCCCAGGTATGCTACATCCATCACTGTTTACATTCCGTTGTCTAACTCGCAATTCCGGATAATCAAACTTTGGCAGCTGTAAATTTTTCCTCACCTTCCCTTTGATCTTACGCACAAACGAGTTCAGCCAATCATCACCCTTTCCACCTTCTGCCAACAACGGACTTACGATGACCATATCAGGCTCTGCCATCTCCACAACATTTGTTACGTTGCCACGCTCGGACTTGTTTGTCATGGCAGGTATGAACGATTTAGGGGACGCATCTACTACAACTTCTGGATGGTCCGGTGAGGCACAATTATCTGATCGACGTTTCTGAGCGATATCGACACTTTTCCCACCCTCACTAAGCTCATTAACTATGCTCGCCATGTTGTACTGTTGCGTTACATTGTGCACTGCATGGTCCGCCAGTTGTTCTTCCAACACACTAACAGTCTTTCGCAGTTCAGCATTCTCTACAACAAGTCTTTTGTTCTCTTCCTCTTTCATCTTCAACACACTTTCAAAACCTCCCACCAAATATACCACTTGCATCTCATTCTTCTTCTTTCAAACAACAAGTTCTTTCTCCAATTTCAAAATAATTTCATCTTTGTTTGGACTACGGGTTCCACCATCATCAACATCCACCATAACTCGATCACTGACGATAGTTTTGCCAGCTGAACCATATGTATGCTTCGAGGTACGAGGTTTAGCATCCAAATGACCTTCATCGCATACTAACTTGTTACATACGTTGAGCCTACGTCCATGAATGGTCGGCGTCGAACGCACAACCTCACGGTCAGTACTACTCCTGCTACTGTCATTAGCAAACTTTATCTCAACATCATGTACCCGTGCACACACTTCCGTCTGAATACGCCTGCATGACATAGTACCACCGGCATTGCCCTCTACCTCTGCATGCATACCCTCCAATAAACTTCCCCCATTCAATATTGCCAGCTCGTGATCACCAGCAACTAGCTTCCTCAGTCGCACCTACAATTAACAACCATGAATAAATAACAACATGCGTCTCAATACGGTTATAACTTTTGGTAAAATTTTCAAAATTAATATTACCGTAAAACTTCCTGTAACTGACAACTTCATGCCACGTAAACTTGTTATCAACTCGCCAAGGTTCCACCTCAGGAACCTTGGAAACATGTGCGCAGATTTCACCTCAACTATGGATGTGTGTTCACATAACCAATACTACAACACAGCAAAGTAAAACCACTAAAACACTAAACACTACAATTACTCATAGTGTACGCCAACGACGCAAACATTAATTTAATGATGCAATAACCAATTACAAAATGGTTCGTTAGAACTTACCAGCAAAGAAATCACACGCCCACTCACTTTGTGTGGTGTCTGATGAAAATCCCTAACTGAACACATCAACGTACTACGTATTGCTCCGGTCTAATCATACATCTTCATTGCATCCAAGTTGTCTATGTAACGAATAAATGTCCAACTCACAGATTCTCCAGATGTCGAAAAAAATAATTTCACACAAGCATACAGGCAAAGCAGTTTAGCAGTGTCCTCATAATTCGTGGTCGTACTTCTGTTCGCCGCATCAACCAACAAGTCTCTTACAAGCTTTGTAGTTATTCGACTAACACCACGTCTTCTGCATTGCACAAAATTCTATGCAGGCCTAGGCCATGTCGTCAAATCTAGGAATGCATCTCCACATTGTAACCCAAACAGCAGTCTCACGTCATCATCGGTGAAGTCAATTCCATGGCCACCAATAACGAACTTCCCTTCACGCACGTTGTACGTTTGAATAATGTTCACCACCATATCATCACCTTTCATAAACTCAGTATGGTCTAGCTGATTAATCAGTATAGCCTCGAACAACAGCCAAAAATGCGTCTTCCGTAAATGAACAAGATGCATATTTGTCAACTTCACTGCGTAGACCATCTTCACGAGCCCAGCGACGTTGGAACGGAAATTCAGCCTCTGTTTCGAACGTCTCATCCTGCTACCCAATCGGGCCACAATGCTCGATTACTTAAACAAATTCTGCCTCGCATAGCAGCCACGAAATTTCTCAATGTCGTCTCACCTTTTGGTTCTTTCCACTTCCGTTCACATGACCGGGTCCACGGGCTCGATGCCCTGCCAACTTCTGTAACCCAAAACAAAACACCGTTATTTATACAAACACTCAATTGCCGGACAAATGTATACATCATCAAACATAAACATGCACAAATATATGGATACTATGCCATAATTATTAATACACTGATATCAAATACACACAAACAGCAGCCTACTATGCATCGTACAAAACAACTTGAACAATGTGTAACATGCACACATTTTTCGAAACATATCACACATCGTACCCCCGCACATACAGTTACCTTTACAGCAAACAAACACCCCCTCTAAGACCACGTAACAACGACTTGCACACTCAATAATCTCACACACCGTCCCTCACATCCAACCAAACTTGCATCACTAGTACCACATTGAAACAAATCTCTATTGCAAAAAAAATTCGTACACAAAATACCACATCAACACACTTTGTAGCACGCTTGCACCACGGCCACCCATACTACATTCACACATCCAACCCCACACAACATAGAAACAAACAACTTTACCACTAATACCACATCATCAACATGTCCCAAATTGAAAGTACAAGTATTTACCTAACAACGCAAATCACGACACCACCAACACATATTTCAACACACCCAACCCCACACTCCACAAAAGACAAACACAACAAACCATGCTCCTCCAATGTGTGGTCCTCCAACGCCAATACGTGGTGCAAACACACGCCCTTCAAAATCATATGACATCCCCAAAAACCCATGAAACACAACAACAACCACATCAAACAAAACAAGAAACAAAATAAAGAAACTCGACCTACTGCACAACGTAACACCTTTCACATAAATCATTGGCCAACGACAAAAACTCCCTTTAGTCCAACACCAATCCACATACATACATACAATTATAAATAACAACACAAAATACTTACTTTTGACAGTCATGTTGTGAATCTTTATTGACGTTGCTTTTCCTCTTCAGGTCTGCACTACGACGTTCACACAACGCTGTATAATTAAACACAATTAGGGTTTCACACACTAACAAACTCACCGTATTCGAATGACCCTGCTATTAACGATCCCCCACAAAATCATGAAGTGCCCCCACAATCTCGGATGTGGAAATCAATCAGTGTGATTTTGAATTTCAAATAATAGGAAACTATAATGAAATTGAGCCTAGGGTTTTTCTTATGTGGCAACGTTTTGCCTTTCCAATTTGGACATTTCACACACACATAATGTTCCATTTGACGTGGGTCAGGTTTCGGACTCCATTCCGTACAATTCGGTAACTTGTTAAATAAACCGACCCAAAAAGGGGCAATGGGTCAATGTGGGTACCACACGATGGCGTCATACATGCCATACTATCTACGCCAATATGACGTGGACTATTCATACCCTCCCTCACACGTCAACCAATCCTAATAACAAAATAGTACTATAGTGCTTTTTAAGGGAACGTGGGCAACAAACACCCTAAACCCCATAAATACTAATTCAATGGATAAAAAACATTTAAGCAGTGGCAAATTAGTAAACAACCACACTGAAGTCCTTTTTGGTTAACAAGAAAACATTTAGGATCTTGTGGTTCACAAGATCATAATTTAGGATTTATGGGTCAATGCCCCCAAAAAAATTGTGAAGAAACTTTTAAAAAAATTAATAGATACAAAAATTACGAAAATATACTTAATTTTTATATATATATTTTTGTATGTGTTATCATTTTGTATTTTTTTTAAAAAAATATTTTTCATAAATTTGTACTTTTTAAATATATTTAGATTGAATATATCTCAAAATTAAAAAATATTGATTAAAATATTTAAATAATTCACTAAAAACAAAAAAATACTAGTAATTAAATTTCTTTTAACTTACTTTCATAACAAATTTTAAAGAGTTCACTATAAACAAAAAATACTAATTAAATTTCTTTCAACTTACTTTCATAATAAATTTTCATTTAATTTTGAAAAAAAAAAATTCATGTGGCGCTATGTAACAGCACGTGACATAAAAATTAATAAATTATACTTTCTATCCTTTTTGTTCCACGTACTACTAAAAAAAACACTTTTTGCTACTGTTACAAACCGTCACAAATAATAAAAAAAAGTTGTAAAAGACTTTCTGCGACGGCCTATGCGACGGCAAATGGGGGTCGCGAATGTGGGGGTGGCAAATACCTTTTGCGACAGCAAAACAATAGTCGCAAATTATTTGCGACCGCTTAAACTACTTATGGCGGCCGCTATTTTGCCGTCGCAAAAAATAAAGAAAAACAAACATAATTTTTGGTAACCATCCATCTTGTTATCGTCGCAAAAAAACAAAGCAAAACAAAACAAAACAAAAAAAAAAAAAAAAAAAAAGAAGCATAAAAGTATAATGTTAAGCACTCTAGGAATCACAATGACAAGAATTCAGACAATATAGCATTGTAGTTTAATCAGACATTCCATTTGAGTCTCAAAATTAGAGCCATATGTGAAAGTTATTACAACTAAAAACTTGGGAAAAGTTCTTTTATGAAAAAAATACAATCCAGATAAAATGCTAGTAAAGTCAAAATCTACAATGCTGGTGTTCACCATTGTACAAGGTACCGGTTGAGTTCCAATTTGTTACCATGGAGATATACGTTCCTCAAAACCAAGCTTGAAACTAATCAATACACATTATGAGGGAGAATAAATCAGAACATAGAGTATCCAATTTCTAGATCTTTCTTTAAATATAAAGCCTCAAGCAGAGCAGAGAAAAGGTAGAGATTGCCAATAAATAATGAAAACTTAATAAACATTACAAAGAAATTAAGAAAATCAAAATAGACAGCCATAACACAACCCAAGTGCCATTTATTCAATATATATATAACTATAAAATAACTACCAATTTTTATCCTAAATACAAGATTCTTGCGTATGTCATTCTACAACAATAATATCAACATCAGTATATGTGGGGAAATAGTTTGGAAATACTCTTTGGATCTTGTGGGATGCTCGTGATCCTCAGCTAGCCACGTGAAAAGGAATGAGCACTCCGGTCAGGGGTGCCGGAATTAGCACTCTGACGAACAAGTTAGTATGCTCTCTTGGTTGCTTGGGTTTTAAGTTAAGCATACTAGTTCTCACATACCTCTCTTTGGTTGATGTTCTTCTATTTATATCTCTTCTTAGGCCTCAAGGTTGGGCCCACCTTTAATCCACCGTGTAACTATTTTCTCGGCTCCTTTTGTTATGAACTACTCTTTATTCGGTTCCTCGCTCAACTGGTTATGCGGCCGATTAGGATACTTCTGGATTTATATAAGATGGGGCCGAATACAATGTATATATCTCGACTCTCCAAGTTCACTTATTCGACCTCTTTGCATCCCCTGATACTCGGCCCCCACAGTATATTTTTTAATCACTGAATGTTGAAGCATATTATTATGAACATCTTTAAACTGCTAAATTGATAAAACTCAATCCAATACTCCCAAAACATACTAGCCCACATATATCTAAATCAACCACAACAACCAGTCCAAATATCAACTCAAAAAATCTGACCCGACTTTTAAAAACATAAGCTGATTGAGCCCAACCCACACCAGCAATAATAATAATTTTTTTTCTTCTTCCCTAGAACTATATCAGTCATGAGTTGCTATGATCCATATTATGCTAATCCTTCAAATAAAGTTAGTCCAGTCAAAGTTTGTAACAAATTTGATCTAATCCCAAATTAAATCCAAGACAGATCACAAAAACTTTCTAAAATTCAACAAGAAATCACTCCATAAAACAAACTGCTAAATCTTCAAGTAAACTGGTGTTCACTATTCTAGAATGTGTACCTTAAATCTTCTTCTTAGGTTCCTAGAAAAGTTGAATGCTATGTATGTGGGCTAAATCTAGGCTGCCCGATTTTCATCTTGCCAAAAAAAAAAATGGAGCAAGTCAATTTTCTACTAATTTATATCTATACTTTGGCATTCAAATAACAGTCTAAGCACATAACCCTATCAGACACCATACAAAAGCTAAATAAATTTGTATTTAATCACTACCTAGAGCTGTTAATATTATAATGCAGCCTTATGTCATATATATGGGGAGTTCAAGAAATGGTGATGGATGAGGCAATGCCACTGTCGCAAAGTAAGCAGCACATTTGCAACTATTATCATCCATCATTCCAAGGTTGTTAATCTTGTAATCTTTTTACAATAACGAGAACTAAAAATTCGGATGCTTCTCGAAGAATGACTTCATAATAGAACTCTGCCATGTTCCTGCTGATCTTTCTATAGCATATGAAGACAGTGTCTCATCTGTGTCATATTGATTGGGCAAAATGCTAAATATTGCATGTCAACAGAGTAGGAAGAACAATGCAAAGGTAGCACCTGCACTATCAAAGCAAAATTGATATGGATATAAAGCTTCTTTTTGCTTTCTTTAAATTGAAGCATTTATGCTTCAAATTATTGAGCTCATGATATACCTTAGAGTTTTGTTCATTGATGCAAGTGTTTAATTTACAAGGAGATTACAGATGCATAAATGGATTTTAAAAAGCATGCCAATTCTTTTCAAGCAACCACTAGAGTTCTAATTGAGAATATATATATATATATATTAAAACAAATTAGTGTATTAAGCATATTGCAATTATCAGGGTTAAAACTCAATGAAAGATTGCAAACAAAGGAATGCATTAGTCAACTAAATACAGTGCAACAACTCAAAAGATTAATTTGCATCTTGCAAAGTGTATAATTAAGGAATACACCTTGCATGAAAAATTAGGGTCCAAAACCCATCCCCACAAACACAACTATAAAATCTCACAATTTCACATCATGAGAACTCATAAGGACAACCATTCCAGCAAACATATCTGCACCATTAAGAGGCCTATAAGTGGAGACAAATAAACAAATAAAGCAATTTTTACGAAGAAGAATTAAATACTGCCAAAAGCAAATATGATGGAGAAAAAACTTAATGAAGAGAGACAAGCTGTGCAAGAGACCATGGCACTATAAGCTCTAAAACTAAGCACAACATAATATCTGGCTAACCATAATCTGGCAACTTTGAATGTAAGGAACCAAATTACAGAAGAAATGAATCATTATTAAAAATGACAATAACATCTTTAGAATGCAAGCTCTAGTCCTAAACAGAGAAAATTGCACACAAAAAAAAAATACAAATATCGGCCAGCTAATTTAAATTAAGAGTTGATACTATGGCAACAAGTAAGAGTAAATTGACATCAAATTATGAAGTTATAAGACATTTATATTTCAGTGGACCAAGGGATTTTCCTTTGCTTGGTTCTCAAGTTCCATGAGTGATAAGACAACAAATTTCACCATCTCATGGCCAGCATGCATTACTATGATACTAACAAGGTTGTCTAGATCTATGATTGAAAAAGGGTATACAACACCACAGAAGGCAATGAATCGAAGTTTTACACACAAAAATGCAACTTCAAAATTTACAATTATTGCCCCTAATGGATCAATAAAGAGGGTGTTCGCCTCCAATGTTGTGACAAGGATTCAAGTCATGGGAATCAGCTTCACAGTCATCCATAAGCCATATAAACTTTTTATATGTACACCATGCATAACCAAAATGATTTGCTAATTTCAATCAAATGGTAAAGAAAAAACCTAATTTTTCTAGCTCGAGTGTTTCTCCACTCTATCGATGAACTGGCCAATCTTTTCTGCCAGAATAAAAATTATTAATTTTAATCACTCCTATGAGTATAGTGCAATTAAATTGAAAAAAGGTAACATGTCACAATCCAGATTTCAAAACAATGTAAGATTTTACAAAACAATTAACAGGAGGGACACATATTTACTTTGTTGCAAGCAAGCAACAAATCGTTTGCCCCAGCCAAGATTCAAACAGCAGAAGGCTATATATTTCTTATTGCAAATTTAACAACGAGATATGCAGTGCAAAACCTGCCTCAGTTTTAATATAATTCTACAGGCACATGACACTATCCCTACAAGATTAAAACTAAGTCAAAACCAAATCAAGTACAAGACAAACTACACTTAGCCATGTTTGAGAATGTGAAAGCAGTGGTGTTATTTTCTTTAAGCAAAAGTCATAATTTGCAACACAAAACTACATTGACACATCATATAGCATATTTCCTTATCGTACAAAACAACTTCCAAGTAACCATGCATCACTCAAAGTTCAGTCGCACCCCTTGTACAAGATTTAGACCATTGCATTGAGAATATACAAGTTGGCATTTTGGTTTCAACACTTCTACAATACACTAATACACAATAAACAAACAGCCAATCCTACAAAGAGCTTTGCCCTTTCTGGACTTTAACAAAATACTAGGTGGAGCACAAAGCAAACTACAAAAGAAATTGGAATGTTTACACGGGGAAAATAAAATTTTAATATTCTATAGCATATTGTACACCATCAGAAAAGCCAAAAAAAAGTATACCATTTGCACTATGGCACAGCTACTCAGGTATATAGGCAAAGAAAACAGCATGTGGCCTTTTGAAAAAGGGAAGTTTGGGATATCCAAAGAACTTTTTTTCTTCACATAACTTACATGGGGATTGCCAAGTCACTGTCTATATTCTCAGCCCAATAAAATTAATAGCACCCAACAGTGCTGTTAGAAAATGTTTCTTATCAACAATGTGGAGGATTAACTTGCTAGAACAGTATTTCTCCGATGATAGTCTGAAATTGGTAAATGGATTGAACTTATAGGCTTGGAACAAAATCAAGTATGTATGATATTAACAAGAGGAAAAAAGTTTAAAATATAAACATTAACTAATCATAACCACTGGATCTACTACCTTAAGAAGTCAATTCAGTAGTGTTTAGGCAGTGGTTGTGAAGCAAAATTCAACAAAAGGCTAAGGTGTTAACTTGTGGAGAAAGTGGAAAGACAAGTGCAGAATAATTAGAACAGTGTGGTAGAGGTGGAAATTCTATAGAGTAACTGCTAGGGGAGCAATGGTAGATTTCTAATTTCTAATTCAATTCAATGAGAACATGACCTAGTTGTACAATGAGTCAGTGGTCGGCGTAATGGCATAGTTATGGCAAATGTGGCGATGGTAGTAACACTATATACGCAAGGGTAGTGATTGCAATTTGCAAGTGAGGTGGTGGTAGTTAAAAAAATACGAAGTGTTAAATAGCATCATTGAGGCTCACCTCGAGGCTAGGCTAAAACAAAACACATCGAGACTTTTATTATAGCGATCCCAGTTTCTAACTCGACCTTTATGATGTTTCGGACTCGGGTCTTGTGGTTTAGCGTTGTTTTTTATGTCTTTCCCTCTTATTGCACTTGAATTTGAGTTTTGGAATGTCTTGGGCTTGTTCAGAACAGGTTGGTTGGTTGTCGGTCTACAACCTTGTTGCCCACAATTTTGGTCTTCCGCTCGAGCGGGGTTTGCAATCCTTCAGTACTTTGTGCGTCTACAAAAATACTGTAGAAGTGTTTTTCATGCTCGAGCGAAGCTTTTTACGCTCGAGCGGGTCTGAGCTCGAGCGGCCCCTGTAACGCTCGAGTGACTGTCTGAAGTCTGTAAAAATACTGGACGAGTGTATTCTACGCTCGAGTGGGTATCTTTGCGCTCGAGCGGGTAGTGCCTTGCTGTTGTGTCTTGGCACTCGAGCGGCCTTTATTGCGCTCGAACGGGTATAATTTTTGCGTCTGACACTCGAGCGTCAAACTCTCTGCTCGAGCGGACTGTACGTATATCAGATCGCGAAAGTAACACTTTAAATCACTTTTTCTGTCATTTTTCTTTCTAAAACTTTCTAAAACCCTAAGTTGAGAACTTCTCTCTCTAAAATACACTCTCTCTCTACATTTTGGCCTTGATCTATTGATTTCCAACCCTTGTGTCTTCATTAAAAAGTTTGAGCTCTTCAAGATCTCCATTTTCATCCGAGTAGAAGTTGGTTTCGTCGTCTTTGGAGCTCATCTCTTGCTTGGCTCATCTTCTCTTCTTGAGGTAGGGATATTCTACTCTTCTTTATGGGTTTCAACCTAAGTATTAGTCATTTTGTATAAATGGTGGGTTTGTGGAAGATTTGGGTAAAGTTAAGGTTAGGGTTTTGATATTTGAAAGAGGGATTTTCTATTTTGGGTTCTATATGTATGTGAGACCATGAAAATGGGGTTATTGGTGTATAATTGTTAAAATTGTGAGATTTGGACCTTTGGGTCAATGTTGTGGAATTTTGGGAAAAATGCCCTAGTTTGGAATTAAATAACTATTTTGTATAAATAGTGAATTCATTGTGGAATTATGGAATTGGGAAAGATTGTGATTAGATGGTGTGGTTGGATTATAATCACTCACCTATGGAAAAGTTGACAAATTATCTGTTTAATAAATTTATTATCTTTTTAGAAATAACTGTTTTTGGATTATCGGAGGAGAATAGTCTTGGTTGTTGTAGACACTGCATGATGATTAGGAAAATTGAAACTAATCAATTGAATTATGTCATTGAATATGACGGTTGGATAAAAATGTTGAATATGTGAATTGTTGGGTCATTGTATATGCCAACATGTTTAATACATTGTATATGTATCTTTGTATGGGAGGAGATAGAAGATGTACTCCATTGTGTGGGAGGAGATAGGGGATGGACTCCATTGATAACTAAGTTGGCCGGAGTGTCCTGGGTCAAAGTCCCGAAATCTTATTTATTTATGGGTGCCGGTTCCCTCGGATGTAGTTCCGTAAAATGACAAGTGAATGGAAGTGTTGAATGATGTTTAAAATTGAAGTGTTAATGAATGAGTTGTGGTCTCATTTCGAATTGTTTATATGATAATGAATTATGTCAATGAATTAACTTAGGTAATAACTGGATGTAAATTGAAATGTGGGTATCAATACTAATGGATTATGAAAAAGGTTTAAAGATGGTTCATAAGTGTGAAACATTTATCGAATGCTAATGTTTTAGTTAATTCTCATATGTTGTTTAGCATATCTCTACTAGGCTTTGGCTCACCCTACTTGGGACACCATTTTTCAGGTACAGGTGATATGCTGCCTCCAAGGTCTTAGTGTAGATACCCCATTTTTGACCGACCTTAAGACTCAGATGTCATCGATTGACCACTCGGTGATAGTGCATGTTGTGCTCGTTTCGAGGTTTCGGAGTTTTGGCCGAGAGCCTTGCCCCCGGGCCACTGAACTCTTTGTGCTTCAGCTAGGTTTGCAGACCAGGCCTTGTTTCTCTTCCCTGGAGGGAGGGAGTGGTCTGGTAGACCATCTCTTTGTGGTTGTAGATCACTTTTCCCGTTTGGAGACTAGTTTTCAGTTTTCGGAGCCTTCAGCCGCGCGCTTTGTCTCAGGACCGCTTAACGTTCTCCGTTTGGCGTGGTTTTTGAACCACACCTTGTTTCCTTGGCCTAGAGGGCCCCTGTGGTTTGGGAGACCACTTTTGTGGTCGTAAATCACTTTTGGTGCTCAACAGCTAGTTTTCGAGGCTCCCGGCTGCGCGCTTTGCCTCCCGAACTTTCGTCTTGCATCCGTTTTGGTTTGTTTTTGGTACAAATCTTGTTTTCCTTGTTTGGAAGGTGGTACAAGGGTGGGAGACCAGTATTTCCCCTTGGAGACCACTTTTCCTCCTGCCAGCCAGTTTTCTGGTCTGACAACTGGTCTCCCTAATTTTTGGACCATCAAAAGTGGTCGGCCACCACACCATTTGCTTGTTTTTATCTTCTGGACTCTCTCCCACCATGGCCGACCAGTTGTTGTTCTGGGAGACCACTTAAAGTGGTCGACTGACCACTTTAAGTAGCTGGCCGACCACTTTAAGTGGTCAGCTGCTTTTTGTCACCTTTTTGGAGATATTTTCCTCCAACTAGCTGGAGGGCACTGAGACCATCCTCCATACACGTGTATGGAGGGATGGCCTTGAGCCTTAGCTTCTCCTAGAAGCTTTAGCTTTTGTTCTCTATAAGAAGGAGGCTCCTCCTCCCTCCTCTAGGTTCAGAAAATTGCCTTAAGAGTTATACATATAGCTTCGTCTCTATATTACTCTCGTTCTTGATTTTGTGCCTTAAAAGTGTAGTTTTGTCTTACTTTAACACACAAACACACACTCAAACACCATACTCTTGGAGTTGAGGTCCCTTGAGGTTGTTTTTGGAGTTCTTGGACTAGTTTAAGCTTGAAAAACCTGCTGGAGTTGCAGCTTTGAAAGTGGTCTTCAAGGATGAGTTTCTAACCCTTTAAACCCCCATTCTTGCTTAAGCTTTTGGACCCTTTTTCATGCTGTTTTAAGCTTAACTTCCTACTGCAAAAATTTCTAAATTTTGGTGCTTAAGATCTTTGTTTAAGATCACTTTTGTGTTTGGGATTGTTTACCCTCTCTTAGGCCTTGTTTGGTCATACTTTTGTGTCTTCTTTTTAAGCTTTGGGACCACCTTGTTTTGGCCTTCTCACAACTAAACCTTAGAAGAATTTCAGTGGTGGGAAGGGTGTTTTGAGGTCCCAAAAAGGAGAGAGTCATCCCCTCTCCTTGTGTCTTCAATACTTGCTTCATTAGCCTCATGTGTGAGCATGTTTGTTAAGCTTATGTTGACCATATATTAGCTTGTATTTGGGCTTATTTTAGCATGGCATGCCACTATTTTTACTTGGTTTTGTCACTCCATGCATGCCTAATACACTTGTAGTGTAAATCACACAAACTAGCTTTATATGCTTCTTGAAGTAGCATGTCATTCTAGCTTGTTTTGTTTCCATTTCAGCATGTTTTTGGTGATGTTTTTCCATGTCATACCCCTGTTAGGGTTTGGTTTGGTCACCTCTTGCATGCTCCATGCACTTGTAATGTATTTTCATGAATTAGCCTAACATGCATCATGTTTTAACATGTCATTCTAGCATGCTTTTGGCTTAACTTCAAGAAGTTTTTGTCCATGTTTTAGCATGCTCTAGCTCTAATTTTGGTTGTTTTGGCCATGCATGACTTGCTTTGTATAGCTATAGTGCATTCTAACTTGTTAGCTTTGTGTGTCAAGTCCACTAGCATGCTTTACTTGGCCTATTTGAATGATTTGGCATCATTTTTTTTATGTGATTTCAGTTCACGTTTCATGCTCATGCACTTGGATTTATCACTCATTCAATGCGTTAGAGGGTTTGCCCCTTTATGCCTTAACATGAATCATTGCGTATGGCTTCATGCCTTAGCTTGCAAGCCATCATTTCAATGTGTTTTTGGGGTTATCTTGCCATGATATAACTCTGATTTTTGTTGCTTAAGTCATTCTATGCTTGGTCTTGATAGGTGTAGTGTAATCCACCTTATTTGCCTTATATGCATCATGTCTTATGCCCTTCATGCTAGCTTATTTTGGCTTCCTTCCATACATATTTTAGTATCATTTTGACATGTTCTAAGACTATTTTGGGTTGCATTTGCCATATGTTTCATGCTTTGTATAGCTGTAGTGCAATTGGCCTTGCTAGCTTTGTGTTTTGTTAACTCATGCATGCTATCTTTGAGCTATTTAGATGATTTGGCATCATTTAATATTTCATTTTGGAGCTTATAGCATTGCCATGTTCCCACTTCTTTCATACTTTGAATGCCTTTGGGTGTTGTGCATTGTTGCCTAGTTTGTGGCTTAGCTTATATGCTTGCATGCCTAGGTCTTTGAGACCCCATCTTAGCATGTTTTGGTCATTGTTTTGACCTATTTCAGCTTTGTCCATGATTGGTTCATGCACTTGTGCCATATATTGCATGCCCCCTTTGTAGTCCTCTTTACTAGCTTCATGTTTTAAGGACCTTTGCATGCTATGCTTGAGTTGTTTGAATGATTTGGCATCATTTCTTACTTAATTTCAGTGCACCTAATGTTGTTACACTTCCACTTTTGTCACTCTTTGAGCACTCTCGAGAGTTATGCTCTTAGGCCTCTTTGATAGGCCATTGCATTGCGCATGCTTGTATGTGCTTTATGTGCCTTAATTTTATCACCAATGGCCACTGATTTGGGCATGACTGAGGTCTACCCCCTTTTGGTTTAAGTCCATTTAGCATGTTCATTTACATGTTGTTCGCATGCTTATTGTTCATTGCATTAAGTATGCCATCTTACATTACATTGTGCATGCCATGTGGTTATTTGCATTGTGTATGCCAAGTAGTTTCTTTGCATTGAGTATGCATGTCCGTAACATTGCTAAGTTGCCCTTGTAGCATCGCATTGTGCATGCATGGATTAGCATTGTTCGCATGTCATTAGCTTTGTTAAGTCGATCACGTCACATTGCATTGAGTATGCTAAGTTGTCATTCGCATTGTGTATGCTAGTATGTTAATTGCATGTTTGCATGCTTATCCCTTGCTTGTTTGCATGCTTAAGTTACATTGCATGTTTTGCATGCTCGAGTCGCATTATGTATGCCATGTTATGTGTTGCATTGTGTTTGGAATAGGTGTTAGTCCAAACACGGGAAACGAGGGGCGTTTCATACTTGAAGTGATGAAACGTGCCTCAATTCCCGATCGCCGACGCTCTTGATCATACATGATAGAGTTTTAGGCCTTATGTGTTTACTTGTGCATTCATTTTACATTGAATCGTGCAACTTCGCCTCTCGGCCATCATGCATTGAAATGCGCGATTGGTGGCCCGAGGGTCGAGAACCACACTCCCTTGAGCTCATGAAATGATAGGGTGGGTGGTTATGCACACAGATCTTGCAAATACAATGCCATGCCCTTTCTTGCTCTCTTTTGCAGCAAACTAGAATTCAGCAGCAACAACTAGTCGGCCGACCAGTATTACTAGCTGGCCGACCACTTTTTCTGGTTTTCAGTACAGAAAGTGGTCAGCAGGTGGTCTCCTTCCTCAACAACTGGTCGACAGCCCTCCCACAGGTTCCCATGGTGGAGTTTAAGCTTTCTGGAGCTTTGTGCAGTGTTCTGGAAATAATTGCAAACAGAGGCAAATTGGGGCATCGCGTTGGATTTCCGAACGAAGCAACCAAGCATGCATAAACTCCTCGCCTCGAGGCTCCTGCTTTATTGTTTTACTTAGCTAATGTGATTAGCTAGTTTATGCTTTGGCTTGTAATTTGAGTAGTTAATACGTTTAGCTGCTTAATTGTTTTGTAATAATTAGTTAACTAGCATTAGTTAATTAGATTCGTTGTGATATAATAATTAGTTTAATTAGCTTAGATTAGCTAGTTAGCTTCTTATTCGGACCCTCCGTTGAGAGGGCCAATTGTTGTAATAAGTGTGCGTGTGTGTGATGCATGTCTTCCAACCCCCATTTCTTTCTCCCTTTTACTTAACCGCTTACGATGGTTAGTTTTAGGGCATATTTCAATTAGCATCCTTATGCTATGCATGCGTGCATCATTCATCTATCTTGCATGCACCGAGCTCGGCGCATCATACAAACTGCATTGTATTTCGATACCAATTTGAATACATGTTATCTAGTTGCATTCACATGCCATCTTAGACTAGCCGAGCCTATTTTAGCTACATTTTTGCATGTGTTGCATTAAGCATTGTTGAGATAGCTAGCATCATGCATTGATTACTAACTAGCTTCTGTTTTGGCTTGAAGTACACTGTAAGTGTTTATGCTTTAGCATCCTTGCATGTATGTAAGTGACTGCCATGATAGCATGCTTGGCATGAGGCTATGTGCTTATTTGTTTAACTGCATGAATGCTTGTAGGTGAAGGCTTGATTGCCTAAATTGGAACAACTCGATGATTGTGAGTTTTAAGCCCACTTGAGGGTGGCAAATCCATGACTTAGCCTACTTGCGAGTAGCATTTTCAAACCATTTTCGAAAACAAACAAGAGATGTTTTGTTCCAATTTGAGTGATTCAGTCTATACTTGTATGATGTGTGCATCACATAGTAAGGTTAACTAATAAATCGGAATAAGAACACATGTGTTTTCAAAAACAACATATCATGTTAGTAGAGACCGATCTTTGATCGGGCGAGCAGGGGTGCTCATTTCAAGACCTTCCCCTCTCGTACCCAAGTTCCCAAGTCGAGGCAACTTTGGTGATGACGGACACGTGGCCTTAGGCACGAGTCAGGGTTTCCTAAATTCCCCCAAAATAAAATATTTAGGTGGCGACGCTGTATCTGGCAAAGCAGTCTATGTTTGGCACTTCTTTATAAAAATCAGTTTTCCAAAACGATTTGTCGGATTTGGAGTCTTTGGTGATTTATCGGTCTCACATCGCACATTGTGAGATTAGATTCAGAACCGTGACATTTGAGTCCGAACTGTAGTAGCTCAGAGAACGAGACGAGATTCACATCCGCCTTCGCGCACGTGGATGTCGGGGAGTTCTCGCGGGAGCGCGTCTACACTTAGCTTGGGTGGTTTAGGAGTTGAAGACTCCCTTTTGATATTTGTTTTGATGGTTAAATGTATATTCAAGCCGAGGTCTTTTCATGTATAGAGTTAGAACTCTTCTTTTGTTGTAACCAAGTGATAACTTGGAAAGCTGTAAGCCCGTAGGGCATATATTTTGTTGACAACATGTAATATTTTTGTAAAGAAGACTCTGATGAATGAAAATGTATTCCTTTCCTTATGATCATGGAACTTGTGAATGAATGATTTATGTCTTAATTTGAGGGCGTTACATTCATTTTTTAGGAGACAATTCCCAAAGGCTTGGGCATCACATAGCCATGCACCTTAGTACACCTCGTAAGCTTTTTGCACACAAGCATATGACAAGTATGCATATGGAGAGGTTTGGACCTTTACTCCCTTTGTCCCAAAATAATAGTCCATTTTGGAGAATTCAATTTTTTTTGGTAGTACAATTACTACACTATAAAAAAAAATTGATTTTCCAAAATTATCCTTTGATAGTACATTTTTTGAGAAATGTAATTGTCATAATTGTAGTTTTTGTGTTGTTAATGAATTTAAAAGAAGGGTAAAACAAGAAATTCATATTATTTTAGTCCTTGATTTTTGAAAATGGACTAATATTTTGGGATAATGAAAAATGGAATAAGGAACTAATATTTTGGGACAGAGAGAGTATTAAACTTAATCTAATACATAGTTTAAACATACAAAAAATGAGAACCTAGCTTATAACTATATTCCATAAAAAATAAATAAATAAATAAATAATTGAGTAAATGACCAACCAAGAAAAACTTCACCTTTGATGAGGGCAAACTTCCTTTGACTGAAATATTCTAAGCCTAGAGAAGAAAAATATTAACACCTTTGTAATTAATTTTTAATATTTTTTTACTATTTTAAAATATTTCCTTTATTTATTAAATATCGAAATTCAAAATGCTTCACGAAGGATAAAACACCTCATGTAACATATTTGCCTTGAAAAAGATTGCAAAGATGGCTAGGAATGCAATAGTGCAATAGAAGGTATTATTGGTAAAAATCTAAGGCAATATCACATTGTTGAAGTTACAACAGATGGATCGAATCCAAACAGATAACAAACTTAGATTACCAGTTTGTGTTCTGGCTGAACAAGAAAGAAAAACAAAAGTGAACTACCTTACAAGAAGCCAAGGTTGATAGGTAACTCTCAATTACTTGCTATGAAGTAATACCACATGCTAGCCAGCCAAGGATAACTGCAAATGAAAAAAGGTAGATTGCTACTTGCTATGAAGGTCCAATTGTTCCAAGAAATCTTCGGCTACTTGTTTTACATCACTATGACTGCCTCATTTATAAATTAGTTAAGCAGTTGAGATCTTATTATTACTTCTTTTGGTTACTTGCCATGAAGTAAATTGAATTATTTTCCTAGTTAAATCAATAAGAAAAGGCCTTCCATCTAGGTTTCAAACCTCGAATACGGGCTCTTAAGCACCACATTCAATTCGGAAGTGTTAGATAAATTACCACAGTACATTATGCCATCAATTCACAGGTTAGAAATGCCATCAATTCACAATAGTGCACAATGTACTCAACTGCATTGATGAACATAACACCAATTAAAGCACATAAGAGAATATCAAACTTCAACAAGGACATACATATTTTTCACATGGCTGTGGCTAATTATCATATGCATTAGCATCTTTTGTGCCTCCTAAAAGGAACCTAGGTTCTTAAATTACATGTCTGATATGTCATATGCCTTTTCCAAATTATATCTGTAAAATGCTAACTAGACTTACATGTAGAAAAGCATTTGCAATCATAGGCTTCAATACATTAAGCTCAAAATGGAAATTTCATCCACCCACTGTAGTGACAACATGTTTTCTCATTGAGTTCTCCAATTAATGTTTATCATCTAAGTAAACCAGAATAAGATAGTAAACCTTACCTGAGTGCAAACCATAGTAAGGGCCTCTTATCTTAATTTTCATTCTAAGGGACTAATAACAGAGTTAAAGAATAAAGCTTAATTTCTTCAATTCTAGTTTCTGACAATTTCTAAGTAGATAAACAGAGGCAAAATGGAGAAATATGATCAGACAAAACAAAAACATGTTGAATTTTCAAGGTTAGGAAGCAACAAAAAAAAAATCAAAATGAAGAAATAAAATTGAATTGCATTCATCGAATAATAGAAATTATCAAATTTGATTATTGCACAGGCCATCCGTCGATCTAAACCCTAAAAGCATATTCAAATCGCAAAATAAGAAGAAACGAAGAAAGATAGAAACTAAGAGAAGAACTTCGGAAAGAGAGTACCTTGAACTCGATCAAAACCCTAGATGCATATTCAAATCCAAAAACAAGAAGAAATAAAGAAAGAAACTTGAGAGAGAGAGAGAGAGCGAGCATACCTTCAATGATTGAGTTCAAAAGAATCAGGAAAAGCTTATTGTGTTTTTAGAATATAAGAAATAGAGGGAGCACAAGATTGAGAAGAACATTACATAGAGAGAGTGAAATCGAAAGAAGAGAGAGAGAGAGAGAGAGAGAGAGAGATTCATACCAAGAGAAAGACAGAGCGAGAAAAGAACGATCATTGTGAAGGGCTAGGGCAAATATAAGGCAAAAGAGGGAAATAAATATAAGAAAATAATAATAAATTAGTTATTTGCAACTGATTATTAGCCGGTTGCAAATTATATGGTGGCAAAAGGCTATTTTTCTAGTAGTGATGTTTTTTTTATTTTTTTATTTTTTTATTTTGGCTCTTAAAATATTTTTTTCTCACTTTACCACTTATGTAACAACCAAAAAATTTAAGTTATCTCTTAAATTTTATATTAATATTATTTAATAATAATAAAATAATATAAATATATGGAATAATATATATCATTACATAGCTATATGTGCTAAAGATATAATTTAATTTGACCTTGGTTTATTAAAATAAGATGAGTATATTTTACTTGAAGGCCAAGGCACAACAATTAATTGTGCAAATTGTTGGCGCAAGGAAAGTGAGCCAGCTGTGCTGCCTAACACTAGGAGGGGTGAGTCATCAATTGGAAGGAATCATTACATGGGTGATTCATCACCCAGGTCATGTATATATATATAGGAGGGCTGTGTGAAGTAAGGCACAAAAAGAAAAGAAAGAGAAAAAAAAGAAAAAAAAGAAGAGAAGATGGAAATTAGTAAAAGAGTGAGTAAAGAAAGGAGCCTCGAAAAGTCAGAGAAAATAGAAAGGAATAGTAGGAATTAATATTAAGGTGTGTTATATTATACCTTGAGTTACCATTATATGTTTTACGTATATTTTGAGTTATCATAATTTATTTTATGTAAATTGTGTTTTATAAATTATATTAGCATTTTTAATTTATGAACCTTATTTTACATAACAAGGAAAACCCATGGATATAACTGTTTATTAAAATGTATTTTGAGTAATTATTTTATAAGTACCACCACGAAGGTCCCATACCTTGAGAGACTTAAATAACCATTGGCCCTCTGATTAGTCAATTTGTGAACCTCTGTCTGTCATGGATCTACTGACTCTCTGATTCCTAGTGTGGAGCAAAGTGTTGTACGGAATTAAGTGCTACACTATTGTGGGAACCACCTCTAGAGTTCGTACGAGTCACCTCTTGAATCTTATTCTGGTGTGGAGCAAAGTGTTGTACGAAGCTAAGTGCTACACTATTGTGGGAGCCACCTCTAGAGTTCGTACGAGCCACCTCTTGAGTTCATACATCTGTTCTGTTTCATTCTATACCGTGGTTATGATTATTTTGTCTATAAGATTTTTGTATTATATGTCAAATGATCTCTGTATTATATACTCTGTATTTTAATATCAAACTTTGTTTAGCCAATAATTATCCATGGTGAATTTTATGCCATTATGCTCTTAATATAATATTTCTCACTCTGCCATGTGCTTATAACTGTTTACCAATTTTCAAGAAACAATGCAAATCAGAAATAACTTTTGGAGAGTCTTAGACGCGGGATTGCGGAATAGACACACACAGCACTTTTATAATATTTATAATTTTATTCTTCATATGTAAATATCGCCCTTTTTGGTCAACAAATTTTGTTATAAAAATAGAAACTCCAATGATTATTTTAGTACCCTTACTTAAATATTTTTTCCGCTCGCGTTTAGTAATTTGTTTAAAAATTGGCCGGAGGTAACTTCAGTTACTGGCCATCACGATGCTTAACCCTTAGGTACGGGGAGCGGGTCGTGACATATTTTGTAATTTTTTTAATTTACTTTTAAAATAGGTACCGTCTAATTTTGAATGAAAAAATGTCAATTTGGTAACTATGTAGCATAAAAATAAATGAAGGTGAGCTTGTTGAAAATTTAAATTGCATGAATTACTGATAAAGATTGCGAGTGAATCTATTAAAGCCTCATTTGAGAATAGGTTATTTTAATAATTTTTTGACTTTTTACACACACAAAAAAAATGTGTAGAAAAGTAGAGAGAATAATGTGATAACTTATAATAACTTTTTAAATTTTTGATTAAAATATATAGGCCTATTTTGGGAAGTGGGTTAAAAGTCACTTCCCAACTTTTAACCTACTTCTTCTTCTCTCTCTCTCTCTCTCTCTCTCTCTCAAAATACTTGTCTAATTGTGGATGGAAATTGTTTTGTGCATCACTTCATTTGTTATAGGACTTGGGAACTTTGAAACACAAATCATGCATCTAGATTGCTTGGAGATATCACTTGGGAACTTTATATGCATAAACCTACTTCTAAAACAACAATATGAAAGTTGAAAATTTATAACGTTTAAAATATTTTACACATTTTCTGTTGTTATGTTAAAAAAAAATTAAATAAAATATTTTTTAAAAAAATATTTTTCATCATAATTCCCAAAATGACTTACCATTATAAAATTCATGACTTAATTTTTAAGAAGTGTAGTTTCAATTTTACATTACATTGATATTTGAAGAAAAAAAAAAAAGGGCTCGAGCTTTTATCCAATGCATATAATAGAAAGTTTTTATTTCAAAGTGTCAATCAAATACAAAAAATAAAAAAGTGTTTTTTTTGTGCAAAATCAATTATAAAAAATATTTTTGTATTTTACGTTGAATTTTTTAAGTTGGGTTGAATTGGTCCGAGTGGTCAACATAGACTAGAGTAGTTGATTTAGGTTGGGATCAAATTATGTTGGGAAGTGTTTTTAGGCATGAGTAATTCGTTAGTTCATACATGTTTTAGAATAATACTTCGTAACTCGAAAAAAATTGGCTCGAATACCCAAAATGATGTCATTTTGGGTATTATTATTTTTTTCTATTTCTTTTTCTTGCTTTCGAATACAGACAGAAGAAAGAGGCGAGAAAGAGAGAAAAGAGAAGAGAAGAGGAAGAGAGAAGAGGAGAAGGAGGAGGAGGAGGAGGAGGAGGAGGATGAGAAGAAGACAGTGATGGCGGAGAAGGAAGAGAAGAAAGATCGACGGTGATGGCAGTGTCTCTCTCTCTGCCAGTGGCGGCGCTGGTGGATATTGCCGTCCAAATCTACAGATCGCCGGTGGGTCTCTCGTCTCTTTCAGATTCTATAATTTTTTTTTTTACATTTTTTTTTTGTGGTGATTGTTGGTTGTTAGTGATGATGATCTGTGTTGTTGTTGTTGATGATCGCTTCTTTAAGACTCTATTTTCTCTACTTTTTTTTGTCCTAGTGAATCTGGATTTGAAGATGATGATGTTGATGATGATGATGATATTGTGTGTTGTTGTTGATGATTTGAGCAGTCCATACTCTGTTTTCTCTACTCTCTTTTTTTCTAGTGAATTTGGATCTAAAGATGATGATGTCACTACAAGAAAATGGGGTATAAAACACAGAAGTATTTGTGACGACACACTTACCGTCGCAAAAAGTGAGTTTTTGCGACGGCACCACTTGGCATCTCCAATAAATCGGGTTTCAGCGACAATACCACTTCTTGTCACAACAAAACAAGTTTTTGCGACGGCAAAAACTGTAGTCGCAAATAATTTGGATTTTTGGTGACGACAACCCCTTGCTGTCACAAATAAAGCAATTTTTACAACGACAATCCCCCCGTCACAAATAAAAAATTATTTAAAAATTGTTTAAACTTTCATTTGTGATGATGAAACTTGACGTCACAAAAAATAAAACCGAAAATCTAAGAACTCAGTTTTTTTTTGCCCTTCGCGCTTGTTTTCCCCCCTTCAACCAAAAATCCCCAATCTCAAAAATCCCTAACCTTTTGAACCAAAAACCCTATCTCTCTCTCTTCTCACGACTCTCTCTCTCTCTCTCTCTCTCTCTCTCTCTCTCTCTACTGTAAGCAGGCAAACGACGGCGAGCCTCGAATCGACGGCGTCGAGTGACGACAGTGAGCAACGTGCGACGGTGGCGAGCAGTGTACGACGACGACGAGTGAGCAACGACGGTCAGGCATTTTTTTCGTCTTCATCTTCATGTCTCAGTTAGTCTTCATATCTGAACCAGGTTAGCTCTTCTTCTTCTTCTTCGCCTTCAAGTTTCTCTCGTTCTTTCGGATTCCAATTTCACATTTCTTCTCTCTCTCTCTCTCTCTCTCTCTCTCCCTCTCTCTCTCATTTTCCTTGTAATCTCTCTCATGAATTTGCTTTCAGGCACTGACAGCTTCACCTGAACTCTGAACGATCTACCAATTCGTCAAAATTTCAGTTCCTTCGCTAACCTCGCTCTCTCTTTCAACCACTAAGTTTTGTCTGGGTATGTATATTTATATTATTTTTGCTCACTTTGTTTTTTACTCCCTTGAATTTTCATTTATTTCTCGCTTAATTCCGTTTGACTGTTTAGAAAATTGAGTTAAAGAAGAAGAAAATTAAAAAGAAAGCATGGGTTGTTGTTACTTTTTGTGCTTCTGCAGACACCTATTCGAACTGATATGAAATTATGAATTTTTATTTTTATTTTTATTTTTTTGTAATTGGGATTTTAAAAAAGATTGGTTGGAGATTGAGTGGATTCATTCATTTCTAGGTTTGGATTTCATTATATGGTATTCAAATTTGGATCTGAAGTTGTAGATTTGAGCAAAGTTTTTGTCTTCTTTGTTCGCATTGATTCGGGTTTGGATCTGGGTCTTTTCTTGATTCCATAGCTAATTCACTATGAATAGAGATTTTCATTGCTAATGTCTTAAAAAGTTCTTTTTTTTTTTCTTCATCTTTGTGCTATAATTGAATTTTTGAACTATGGATAATTGTTGATACAGTCGCGGAAAGATGTCCAAAAAAAAAGAAAAGTTATTTGTTACTTATTTTAGAATTAGTTCGTTGAATGAATTTGGATCCTTGTTAGATTTTGTTTTATTTTTAGATTCTAAGAAACCCAGTTGCTACAGTTTGGTGTTGTTATTTTTCTTTTTTCTTATTTGTCTTTAATCTAGGATTGTAGGTTTACATAACTATAAGTTGAAAATTGTGCTTAGCTGCATTTGTTGTGATATACAGCTCTGTTTATTCAACAGGTGTTCCTTTTGTTGGCTATTAATTGGTGCTGTTTATATGCATTTTATTTTATTTTTTGATCATTTAGCATGGAAAAAAGTAAATATCATAGCTGTAATTAGTGTTTGCTACGGTGCTGAATGTGGAACATATATTGGACTGCGTTTTTGGGAAATTTGATAAATTATTTGATTGAAAGGTGATGTCTTGTGAGATATGGTTATACTGGGTTAACAAAACTGCAAATTATCACTTAGTTTTTATAGGCTATCGGCTCAATTTCGGGATGATTCTGTGTCATGATGTCAGCTTTTGAACTAGCTAGTTTTGTTTGTTTACTATGGATGGTGTTTTGTTTTAAGATTCATTTTCTAGAATCCTATTTCCCTTAGACTTCGATATAATTTTATTCTGATATAGTTAATTTTATTCTGATATAGCTCTGTTTGGTTCTCAATTTGTAGCCGTTAGAAGCAACCATATATATATATATATATAAAAAGTTAGGTTTTGCTTTAAAAGTTCGATATCAGTCATTTTAGCTTTGTTTCAGCTTTATTTTCATCTCCATTTTTCTCTTTGAATTGGGTTTCATCGCAAATCAAGCAATGCCTTCATTCTCTTGTTCTATATTTTGGGGACTATTGTGTTTTAGTTCTTAGTTCGTTAGACCCATTTTTTTTATACATACAACTTGTATTCGAGGTTAGAAAAGGTATAATCTTTGATATAAATTTGAGAAAACTGATTAATGGACTTGATATGTACATTGGCAGCACTCTCTTCATTTTGGAGACAAAAAGTTAAATCTCTTCAATGGCATTGTTGACTAATAAATTACTTTTATTCTCTTAGTGTATATACTTACAGCTTCGTGGGCACATTTACCATTGAACTCGCTTTGTGTGTGTTACACACTTGCATATAGTTCGCTTAGAGATGGGATCTAGCTTAACATCTAACTCAGTCTTGATTCCAAATTTTCCATTTGACTTTATTTTCTTTACAAGTGACAGCCTTCTCTTGCTTCCCTCATGAACTTAATATATGTTAGAATAGCTGTATAGAGAAATAGAGAAAGAGAATTGTATGTATATTGATTGTATTATTGATTGTGTTGATTTGTCTCCTTTATATAGGAGATTAAAGGGAACAAAGGCATACAGCTGGAATCATACAAAGCATACACATACATAATTAAATCTATCTAGTGGATCTAGTGGAACCGAAAGCATACACTAACCTATATATTTAAAGCTATCTAGTGGATGAGTGGAGTATACACTAACAGCCCCCCCTCAAACTCAAGAAGGATAAACATTAACCAACTTGAGTTTGGAGAGAGTAACAAAATGGGAAAATAAATTAAAAAATAGGATAGGAGACACTGTATGGTCGTGTCAGACCGTTGGAGGAGACACTGTATGGTCGTGTCGGACCGTTGTAGGAACTAATTGGAATCAATATCGAGACAGTTCACGGGGTCATGCCCGACCGTTGTAGCAGACACTGTGTGGTCGTGTCAGACCGTTGTAGGAGTTAACCGGAATCAATGTCAGGACAGTTTACGGGGTCATGCTGGACCAATGTAGCAGATACTGTGTGGTCGTGTCAGACCGTTGTAGGAGCTAACCGGAATCAATGTCGGGACAGTTTACAGGGTCATGTCGGACCGTTGTAGCAGACACTGTGTGGTCATGTCAGACCGTTGTAAAAGCTAACCGGAATCAATATCGGGACAGTTTACAGGGTCATGCCGGACCGATGTAGAAGCTGACCGGAATCAATGTCGGGACAGTTTACGGGGTCATGCCGGACCGTTGTAGCAGACTTTGGTGGTGCACCGAGGAGGCGACTTATGGAGTGCGCCATGGGGTGGCTTGGGTGGTTCCCATGGTGTATAACCATGCGCACCAGCTTGGGTGGTTCGCATGGTGTGTAACCATGCTCACCATGATATATGTATAACCCCCCCCCTCAAACTCAAATAGGTGTGAAGATAGAAACCTATTTGAGGTTGAAATAAAGGGATTAAGAAAGTGGAGCAAAACATCTCAACACAGAGTGAAGATGGTAAAAAAAAAAATGGTAGAAAGGTTTTGTTGTGGTTTGTTTTTGTTGTTGTTGTTGTTGTTTTTTTTTTTTTTTTTTTTTTTTTTTTTTTTTTTTTTTTGGTTGCTTGAAATAAAAATAAAGTGGGAGATAGTGGACGGGTTGGCAATGTTTAAAGAAAAGAAAGAGTGGGTTTTGGACGGTGAGAGGTTGGGGTTAGGAATAAAGTTGGTGTTGGAAGGTGCGGGTGGTGGAAGAAAAATAAATAAAGAAATAAATAAATAAAAGGATGGGATTTTAATAATAAAAAGAAATGCAAATTGGGGACTCATGATGTTAGCTAGCGACAGATTGTCGTGAAGCCACATGTAGGCAGTATGAGGAGAAGGCCCGTGGTGGGTTCCGGGGTGGGTTGTTGAAACTATTGACTGGTGATGTAGAGAGAGAGAGGATAGAGAGACGAATCGGAGAGACCTAGAGGCCGAGACGAAAGGAGTGGACCGGCGAGGGCCGGCGTTGGAGAGGTGCCGTCGCAGTCGCCGGTGGCGCAGCGGCCGCGGAAGGTGGCGGGGTCGAAGGAGCAGCCGTGGCGGCCCCAGATGCGACCGGACCAGGCGGCTGGGAGCCGGAGGGGATAGAATTTAACACACTGCCACTCCACGCAAATGTTGTTGACGGAGAAAAGTCGAGATGAGTTGAAGCACCGATGGTGAGCAGCGGTTTGGGTCACGACTGCATGACGGTGTCTGTAGCGGCGTAAGGAGCAGGCCAATTCGGCTAGTGGATGGTCAGAATGAAGGAATATAAGCTTGACGGTGGTGAGCTTGCTGCAGCAAAGGTATTTTAGCCATCTCATCAAAACAAAAGTAAGAGCATGGGAAAGATGGTCTGGGCCTTTGGAAGTGTAGTTGAAGAATCTGTCATTGAAGAAGAAATTAGGAAAAATTGGGTTTGTTCGGTGGCAGAGTTCTGCTATGGAATTTGTGGCAGCGGAGTGAAGGTATGTGTAGAGGTCCGGCGGGCGGTCAAGGCGAGGCTGCCGCCCGCCGGTGAAGCGGAATTACTAAGTTGTTAACCTAGCTCTGATACCATGTTAGAATAGCTGTATAGAGAAATAGAGAAAGAGAATTGTATGTATATTGATTGTATTATTGATTGTGTTGATTTGTCTCCTTTGTATAGGAGATTAAAGGGAACAAAGGCATACAGCTGGAATCATACAAAGCATACACATACATAATTAAATCTATCTAGTGGATCTAGTGGAACCGAAAGCATACACTAACCTATATATTTAAAGCTATCTAGTGGATGAGTGGAGTATACACTAACAATATATATATATATATTTTTTATTCTTAAATTTTGTTCAATTTCTATTTCACTATCTTTGTTTTCAATAATAGTTCAGTAAAGTTGCATGCCTTTTCGAAATTCATTATGAAATGTTTGGAACTGTTATGCTGATGACAAGGCTACATATTTTCATCAACACCTCTTGATAGTGTTGCGCAGCTATGCAAGTGCACTGAAGAGAAACCCAGAAGATTATGATGCGCTGTACAATTGGGCGCTGGTGCTTCAGGTCTGACATTGTGATCTTTAATAGTTTTGGGACCATTTGCTGTACTTTAGAAGTAATTGGTTGTGATGTATAACATTTCTTGCAACAAATGATGCTTTTGGGGAATTTAGTTTATTCTTCCGTTGCATGGATAATGCATCCTTGCATATGTTCACATGGCACTCAAACACACATTTGTCTGCTTACTTTTGGGACTTATTTGTTTTATTTGCTGACGCTGAACAGGAATAGAGAACTCGAGTTAAGAGGGTTACACTAGCTAAAGTTACTTCTAGTTGTTCCTGTCTATGTCTAATGCTTTCATTTCTTCTTTCCAGGGGATCAAAGTGACTTGCATGTTATCATATTTGATGAAATTGATTCAATTTGTAAGGTAGGAGCTCTCAAAATTTTAGTTGAAAGTTTCTCACAAGTTCTTGAAATTATGGGTTGGCAGAACAATTAGCTGCTATTATTTGCCATGGGTTTGCTAAATATAAGTTTTGGTGGTTATTGTTAGGGAAAATCGATAATTCCCCACAAGTAAATTAATCAATGGGAATAAAAACTAATGCGGAAAAATTAAATCAGAAGCAACACAAGAATTTTTACGTGGTTCCCTCAATGTGAGGTACGTCCACGGGATCGAAATCCGATTCCACTATCAACCAAATAAGTTTCCAAACGATTACAAACGAGACACTAATGGTCTCACAAAACCACCCTTAGATGAATTCCAAATAATCACAAATAAACAAGAGGAAAAACCTCACCAAATAGATGAACCAAAATCTTCAGAACCAGAGTTGAAGAAGACCCAAAATAACGAACTCAAATCAATTCACACGCACACTCCAAAGTGCGTAGCAGTCACCAAAAACAGAACCAAGCATAGCACGATTTGACTTTATGATAGATAAGAACAAAGGCACTATCTCACCAAAGTTGTATGCTGCTGCCGCCCTTCTTGCTTGGGAAAAACAACACACATAATATATTGAATCTAGGGTTTTCTTCTCAAAATCTTAGTTGTTTCCAAACTAAATTGGGTCTCCACAAAATTAGATATAATATATAAAAATATATTATACATAAACCAAACCAAATTAAAACTCTTTTAGTAAACCATTGAGTCCCACACTCCAATAAGGAGGTATACCCAACAATTCTCCCCCTACCGACTTAGGTGGAGACATCAACCATACCCGCTAAAGTTCGACACTTTAAATATTTGTCCCTCGACAAAGTCTTAGTCAACATATCTGAAATATTATCATCTGTGTGAACCTTTTCGAGTTCTAACAATTTCGAATCTAACACATCACGAATCCAATGGTATCTCACATCAATGTGTTTCGATCTCGAATGAAAAGTAGAATTTTTACTCAACTGAATAGCACTTTGACTATCACAATAAAGCACATACTTTTCTTGCTTCAAACCCAACTCTTGCAAAAATTTCTTCAACCATAACCCTTCTTTGCAAGCTTCTGTAATGGCAATAAATTCAGCTTCGGTAGTTGAGAGAGCAACACATTTTTGTAATTTAGATTACCATGCCACAGCTCCCCCTGCAAAAGTCATCAAATACCCCGAAGTAGATTTCCTAGAATCAACATCACCAGCCATGTCAGAATCTATGAACCCATCAAGTATCGGCTTACTATCCCCAAAACACAAGCACACCTTCGAAGTCCCTCGAAGATACCTTAGAATCCATTTTACCGCTGCCCAATGTTTTTTACCCGGATTAGAGAGAAAACGACTCACCACACCAACGGCGTAAGCAATATCCGGCCTTGTACAAACCATGGCGTACATCAAAGAACCAACTGCTGAAGCATAAGGAACTTTCAGCATCTCTTCTTTGTCTTTCTCACTTGTAGGACATTGATTCGAACTAAGTTTGAAGTGACCTGCAAGTGGACAACCAACCGACTTTGATTTATTCATGTTAAACCTCTCAAGAACTTTCTCAATGTAGCTTTCTTGAGACAACCAAATCAGCCCCTCTTTGCGATCACGAACAATTTTCATACCAAGAATTTGCTTTGCCGGTCCCAAATCTTTCATAGCAAAAGATTTACTCAACTCTAACTTCAACTTGTTAATCATGGTAGAATCTTGACCCACAGTTAACATGTCATCAACATAAAGCAAAAGAATAATAAATTTACCATCCGAAAAATTTTTCACAAACACACAATGCTCCGAAGTGGTTTTAGAAAAACCATTATTCATCATGAAGGAGTCAAATTTTTTGTACCATTGCCGCGGGGCTTGCTTGAGGACATACAAACTTTTCTTCAATTTGTAAACAAATTTCTCTTTCCCTTTCTCCACAAAACCTTCTGGTTGCTCCATGTAAATTTCTTCTTCAAGATCACCATGAAGAAATGCGGTCTTCACATCAAGTTGTTCAACTTCAAGGTTCATATTTGCAGCCATGCCAAGTACAACCCAAATAGAAGACATCTTCACAACCGACGAAAAAATCTCATCAAAGTCAATACCTTTCTTTTGCCCAAAGCCTTTCACAACAAGACGTGCCTTGTACCTCAGATTCTTGCCATCATTCTTCAATTTGAAAACCCACTTATTTTTCAGAATTTTCCTCCCTTTAGGCAACTTCACTAAATCATAAGTATGGTTTTCAAGTAAGGAATTTATCTCCTCATCCATAGCCTTTTTCCAATCACCTTTCTTTGCATGCACAATTGCTTCTTGGTAGCTCTCGGGCTCCCCTTGATCGGAAATCAACACAAATTCATTGGGAGGATACTTTCTTGAAGGTTGTCGGTCCCTTGTAGATTTTCTCAACTCAAGTTGTGGTGGCGGTTCTTGAGTTGGATGCTCTTCCTCAATTTCTGGCTCAACTTCATTAGGATTAGCATCATCCTCTACATCTTCAATAGGTGGCTGCACATCTCCCCCATTTTCATCATCAACTGAAGATGAAGGAGATGGATCCATGTCAATGAGATCACTAGTTTTTGGCTCCGATTGATCACCTTTACCAAAGTCTTCAATTATTTGGTCTTCAAGAAACACAACATCACGGCTTCGAATGACTTTCTTGTCGACCGGATCCCATAATCTATACCCGAATTCATCACGCCTATAGCCAAGAAAAATACATTGTCTTGGCTTACTATCAAACTTGGACCTCTCATCCTTTGGAATGTGAACAAAAGCTCGGCAACCAAACACTCTCAAGTGCTCATAAGACACATCTTTGCCAGTCCAAACTCTTTCAGGAACATCACCATTCAAAGGATAGCAAGGAGACAAATTGATCACGTCAACCGCTGTACTCATTGCCTCACCTCAAAAGGATCTTGGCAATTTAGCTTGTGAAAACAAACACCTTGTTCTTTCTACAATGGTGCGGTTCATCCTCTCGGCAACGCCATTTTGTTGAGGAGTCTTCTTAACTGTCTTTTGATGCCGAATACCTTGGCTGCGACAATACTCATCAAATGGCCCAATATATTCACCACCATTATCTGATCGGATGCACTTCAATTTCTGTCCTGTTTCTCTTTCAACCATGGCCTGAAAATGCTTAAATAATTCTAGAACTTGATCTTTAGTTTTTAGTAGAAAAGCCCAAACTTTCCTTGAATAATCATCAATGAAAGTAATAAAATAAAGTGCACCACTATGTGTTCTAACTTTTAAAGGACCACAAACATCCGAATGTATCAACTCCAAAACCTTTTCTTTTCTAGAAGCAACATTTTTATGAAAAGAAACTCTATGTTGTTTACCCGCCAAACAATGAACACAAGTTTTAAGATGTGTACCTTTCAAACCGGGTAGAAGCTCTTTCTTGAACAAAACTTGTAGCCCCTTTTCACTCATGTGCCCAAGTCGCCTGTGCCACAATTCAGTAGAAGTATCATCTTCAAGTGCATTGACAACACCTTTACAAATTTTCCTTGCATCAAATAAAGTGTATGAGTCTTCTTGCACTTAGCCACCACCAAAGAACCTTTTGTGAGCTTCCATATTCCATCACCAAATTTGTTGTTGAAGCCTTCATCATCTAGCTTCCTAGTAGAGATCAAATTGAGGCGAATGTCGGGAACATGCCTCACATCTTTAAGCAACAATTTGCAGCCCAAATTTGTTTCCAAGCAAACATCACCCATGCCAATAATCTTGGACAAACCTTCATTACCCATTCGAACAGAACCATAATCTCCTTCGGTGTAGGTAGTGAAGAAATCAACTCGAGAAGTCACATGAAAAGAAGCACCGGAATCAATCACCCAATTGCTCTCTTGGCCTACAAAATTGATATAGTCATCTTCACAAACGACCATGAAATCATCGGTAGTAACTGCCGTTGTGTCTTCTTGCTTCTTATCCACACTTTTGTCACGCCTTTTCTCCTTGTTCTTGAGCTTTCGGCATTCTCGCTTCATGTGCCCTTTCTCATGGCAATAATAACACTCAATGTCTTTCTTTGAAAAAGAACCATCCTTTGATTTGTCACGGCTTTGATCACGACCATGAGGAGTCTTACTCCTCCCCCTTGTTTTGCTTCGGCCTCTCACAACAAATGCTTCTGAATGAGAGGAACCCGCTGATTTTCTTCTAGTTTCTTCATTCAACAAGCTACTAGTGACTTGGCCCATAGTGACAACTCCATCGGGCGCCGAATTACTAATTGTCACAACCAAAGTCTCACAACTTTCGGGCAGGGAACTAAGTAGCATCAAAGCCTGCAACTCATCATCAAAAACAATTTTCATAGAAGCAAGTTGGTTAACAATACTCTTTATTTCATTCAGATGTTCCGGAATAGGGCTGCCCTCTTTATATTTTAAATTAACCAACTTACGAAACAGAAAGGCTTTATTTGTGGCTGATTTTCTATCATAAAGACTCTCTAATTTTTTCCATAAATCATGTGCTGAAGTTTCAGTAGCAACATGATGAAACACACTGTCATCAATCCATTGACGGATAACACCAACGGCTTTTCAATTAAGCCTATTCCACTCATCATCTTTCATATCATCAGGTTTGCCACTATCACCCTCAATAGGCCCATATAAATCTTTACAAAATAATAGGTCCTCCATTTTAGTTTTCCAAGTTACCCAATTACTTCCATTGAAGCTAGACATGTGACCCACATTCCCCTCCATTGATTTACACAAATAAATAGACCCAAATAAACCGTAAGCTCCGATACCAGTTGTTAGGGAAAATCGATGATTCCCCACAAGTAAATCCATCAATGGGAATAAAAACTAATGCGAAAAAATTAAATCAGAAGCAACACAAGAATTTTTACATGGTTCCGTCAATGTGAGGTACGTCCACAGGATCGAAATCCGATTCCACTATCAACCAAATAAGTTTCCAAACGATTACAAACGAGACACTAATGGTCTCACAAAACCACCCTTAGATGAATTCCAAATAATCACAAATAAACAAGAGGAAAAACCTCACCAAATAGATGAACCAAAATCTTCAGAATCAGAGTTGAAGAAGACCCAAAATAACGAACTCAAATCAATTCACACGCACACTCCAAAGTGCGTAGCAGTCACCAAAAACAGAACCACGCATAGCACGATTTGACTTTATGATAGATAAGAACAAAGGCACTATCTCACCAAAGTTGTATGCTGCTGCCGCCCTTCTTGCTTGGAAAAAACAACACACATAATATATTGAATCTAGGGTTTTCTTCTCAAAATCTTAGTTGTTTCCAAACTAAATTGGGTCTCCACAAAATTAGATATAATATATAAAAATATATTATACCTAAACCAAACCAAATTAAAACTCTTTTAAGAAACCATTGTGTCCCACACTCCAATAAGGAGGTATACCCAACAGTTATATGATGATGGGTTTGCTAAACATAAGTTTTGGTGGTTATATGATCAATGTAGGTCGGAGAACTTCACACTTTTGAGAGCTTATCTGACAAGTCTTATTTAACATTCACACTTCTGAGGACTTGAATTTGCCGACAACTAATTTTTAATTTCATTGCTCAATTTGCAAATTAGGTCCCAACTTCTATTTTTATTTAGTTGATGTTAGTAAATATTTTTCATGATAGGTCAAGTTTATGAAGTCCAAAAAGGCCTTTTGATTTGGAGTCAAGTTTGTTAAGATATTTGTACTTTGATGCTAATAATTGATTAGTATTTTTTATAACTATCTTTTATTACTGGATTTATTTACGTTTTCAATGTTCTAATGAACCATGTAATTGTTAGCCATTCTGCAATCTCTTTTGGTGTTATGTTATCCTATAAATTAAGATAATTTGTTATTGTTATTAACGGTTCCTTATCAACAGTTTAATTATTTGGTTATGCAATTTATTCTTTGGCTTGCTCTTGTAGTCAAGAGGTTTAACTAGAGATGGTACTGGAGTTCATAATAGCATTGTCAACCAGCTCCTAACAAAGGTTGGTTTAATTGTATTTCAACTTCCTTGTAATATTAATAGAAAAATGTCACTGTACTAAAGCTACACCAGGCTAACAAATTTCAATAACTGATTGAAAATTACTTATTGTTTAGATAGATGGTGTTGAGTCACTGAACAATGTTTTGCTGATTGGGATAACCAACATGAAGGATTTGCTTGATGAAGCACTTTTGAGGTGACTTCTACAGTGTATACCTCTTCTCTGTTGTGCTAAACTAGTTCCTTAAGAAATTTAGAATTCGAGGTGTTGACGCCCCAAAATCACCAAACGGCATCGGATTAACACGAAACTTGGCACACACAACCGCCTAGGCATGAGAGACTTGTGGGAGAAGACGGGACTCGAATTGAGTTCCCGGTTTGGAAGTTAGAGTCAGATTTTGGTCTAGGCAAACTAGTTCCTTAAGAAACTTAAAATTCGAGGTATTGACGCCCCAAAATCACCAAACGGCGTCGGATTAGCACGAAACTTGGCACACACGACCGCCTAGGCATAAGAGACTTGTGGGAGAAGGCTGGACTCGAATCGGGTTCCCGGTTTGGGAGTTAGAGCCAAATTTTGGTCTAGGCAAACTAGTTCCTTAAGAAACTTAGAATTCAAGGTGTTAACGCCCCAAAATCACCGAACGGCGTCGGATTAGCATGAAACTTGGCACACACGACCACCTTGGCACGAGAAACTTGTAAGAGAATACAGGACTCAAATCGGGTTCCCGATTTGGGAGTTAGAGTTAGAGTCAGAGTCAGATTTTGGTTTAGGAAAATTAGTTCTTTAAGAAACTTAGAATTCGAGGTGTTGACATCCCAAAATCACCAAACGATGTCGGATTAGCATGAAACTTGGCACACACGACCACCTAGGCACGAGAGACTTGTGGAAGAAGACAGGACTCGAATCGGGTTCCTGGTTTGGGAGTTAGAGTCAAATTTCAATCTAGGTAAACTAGTTCCTTAAGAAACTTAGAATTCGAGGTGTTGACGCCCCAAAATCACGAAACGGTGTTGGATTAGCACGAAACTAGGCACACACGACTGTCTAGGCATGAGAGACTTGTGGGAGAAGACGGGACTCGAATCGAGTTCCCGGTTTGGGAGTTAGAGCCGAATTTCGGTCTAAGCAAACTAGTTCCTTAAGAAACTTAGAATTCAAGGTGTTGAAGCCCCAAAATCACCAAATAGCGTCGGATTAGCATGAAACTTGGCACACACGACCGCCTTGGCACGAGAGACTTGTGGAAGAAAACGGGACTTGAATCGGGTTTTCGGTTTGAGAGTTAGAGCCAGATTTTGGTCTAGGCAAAATTATTTAGTTAATTATCTCTGTAATTGTATAGTAGTTAAATTTTTATGTTTTTTTGTAATTAACATATTAACACATAATTATATTGTCACCAATTTTTTTTTTTTTTTTTTTTTTAGATATTTCTCTAGTAGGAGTTTGCTTCTTGTGCAATGCATGCCCGTGAAGAATGCGACTAACTTTTGCTTTTGTTACCCACAGAGAATGATGAGGAAAACTTTTGTTTTGGTTTATGTTATTTTGAATTGTAAACAACATTATGTATTTATATATTATATATGTATTATGGAACATTATGTGGTGGGGTAATTTTGCTGACGTGTAGTTATGAATGCAAGAATATTTTTATTATGAAGAAATTATTATTTATACAGGAATTTTTATATTATTATGCAATTATTGTTTCTTTTTCAATTTTTTTTCATTTAATATAGGTAATTTTAATATTTTTAATAATTTTATTCCAGTTTTTTTTTTTTTTTTTCGACGACACCACACCATCGCAAAAAACATTAAAACTAAAATGTGTTTTTTTTGGCGAGAGAGGTCATGCTGTCGCTACAAAAAAACATTTCATGACAGCATTTTTTTCCCGTCTCAAATAAAACTTTTAGCGACGGTACAACATTGTCGTTGCAAAAGATCTCAATTTTTTACATATTATAGGCGATAGTAAAATACCGTTGCAAAAGACAACATTTGTTGTAGCAAAAAAAAAGCGATGGTATCATGCCGTCGCTAAAACGTTTTAGCGACGCCCTCTATTGTGACCCCCCCTTTGCCATCGCTAAAAGTCATTTGCTGTCGCTAAAAGTTTTTTGAGACGGCATTAGGAGAGTGACAACATTTTGCCGTCGCAAAAAACTGAAATTTTTGTAGTGTGTTGATGATGATAATGATGATGTTGTGTGTTGTTGTGATTGTTGTTGATGATGATTTGAACAGTCCTTCCCTTCTTTTTTTTCTCTTTCAAACTCTGTTCTCTCTTTCTTCTTCTTTTTCTTCTTCTTCATCTTCAAAGAGAAATGAGAAAAAGAAAGAAAGAAAAAAAAAAAATGCCCAAAAAGACGTCGTTTTGGGCAATCGAGCCACTTGGGCCAAAGGAATTTCGAGCTACTTAACAGCTTTGTATAATTTACCATCTTAAATGTAGTCATGATTACTTTTCGCATAAAACTTTATTGAGAATATTTTCAAATTTTTGTGGATGTAGATGATATTTTTCCGTCTCAAAATATTAATTTCTTATTTTATTTTTTAATTCTTCCAAAAATTAGTCACTTTTCAAAAATTAAAGACTAAAATAATGTGAATTTCTTATTTTGTCCTTATTTTAAATTCATTAACACCACAAAAAGTACAATTATGACAATTGATATTTCTAAACAAATGTACCATCAAAGAATAATTTTCAAAAATTAATATTTTTAAAGTACAATAATTGTCCTACCAAAAAAATTAGATTCCTCAAAAGAAACTATTATTTTGAAACGAAAGGAGTAGTTCTTTAGCAACAAGAGACAAGACCTAACTTCCAAAGAGTGCATTATATTTTCCAAACAAAACCAAGTTTTATAATAAGTCATAATGAGATTTTACAACCTAGGTCGGGATTTTATTTATTTATTTATTTTTTACACTTGATATGGTCATTAACTCCACCGGGGTTGTTAACAACTCCGCCAATCCCAAACCCAGGTTAAGGAGGAGGGTTGTGCATTAGGTAGCCGACAGCCAACACGTAAAAAAGCCGCTCGAATCCCTTATGACAATGAAACCTACTTTGAAACATTTAAATGCTAGGTCGTTTCCCTCAAGTGACGCGTTACGCCTGCTTTTGGGTGTTTCGAAAAGTAAACAAGGGACGCTGCATCGACGCCTGGGTGCGATGCAAAAAATGGGCAAAGGTTCCTACGTTTTCTAGATGAGCGCGGGTAAAAAAGCTAGTCCAAGACTACAGGTTTAGGGTAGCCACTTGGAATATAGGAACCTTAACTGGTAAGACCATGGAATTGGTAGATGTCATGATTAGGAGGAGAGTTAGTATAGCTTGCGTACAGGAAACTAACTGGACGAGTGAGAAAGCTAAGGAAATTGAGGATACCAATTTTAAACTGTATTATAGTGGTAAGGATAGACATAGGAATGGGGTAGGAATCATAATTGCCAAGGGTTTTGTGGAGAATGTAGTGGCGGTCATTAGGAAAGGGGATAGGATTATGTTAGTTAAACTAGTTATTGGAGAGAATATAGTGAACGTTATTAGTGCATACACCCCTCAAATAGGATTAGATGATCAGACTAAGGGGGAGTTTTTAGAGCAAATGTCATGACCCAAACCCACCCCTATAGGTTTAGTGTCGTAACCGGCCAGTAATCGTTGGATTACCAAAGGCCTCTTAACATAATAACATATAAATATGGGCTGCGGAAGCAAATACATGAAATATACATAGTTCAACGAGCTGTGAAGACATACATAGGACTAATAACTTCGAACTTTTATAACCATAAGTGTGATCAAAACAAAATGCAACAATTAAGTCACTTCATGTATACACAACAGAAAACTTGTTCGTAAATCAAAAGGAACAAAAACTTATACATCCCCAAAACATAGCCACGAGGCTTGACTCAAACTGGAACCTCCTTGGGAGACATGAAGGTTGCCTGTCAAAACTGAAACTCCAGGTCCTCAACTCTTAGCCTGGTCACATGCCTGATCACCTACATACGTAATATAAATAGTGAGCGGGAGCCCAGTGAATAATAACAGAGTAAAGGGTTAAATGAATGATGCCCCATAATTAAGTCCGTACATAAAACCAATTCATATTCGTGTTCTCATTCAATGCGTATACAAAATTCAGGAATTATGCTTAATCATTCATAGTTCATCCATTAGTGCTAATAGAGCATATATAGAACATCATAGATCATACTTGTCAGTTCCATAGAGGAACCTCCGGCCGGGTACGGATAACTTGCCAGTTCCATAAAGGAACCTCCGGACTGGGTACGGATAACTTGTTAGTTCCATAAAGGAACCTCCAGCTGGGCACAGATAACTTGCCAGTTCCATAAAGGAAGCCCCGGACTGGGTATGGATAACTTGTCAGTTCCATAAAGGAACCTCCAGCCGGGTACAGATAACTTGCCAGTTCCATTAAGGAACCTCCGGTCCGGGCACAGATAACATACTTGAATCACGGCATAAATACTACAAATATTTATCAGAATTGGACAATCATTCATAATACAAAACATAACATTTCATAGAACAGATCTTATTCCATATACAGAAAATAATTTAACTAGAACATAGCTTTACTAAGTTATTACTCATAGATAACCGGTGGCTCCAAATAGACGAGTAGAGTAGGCAATTCACTTAACTTGAGGTGTGTAACCTACATAACATGCCAGATACATACATTGAAACACACGCTCAGATTATACGTAACTTATTTCATTTGTCCTCAGTGTGTTTCTAGCCCTTATCTTCATTATAGTGTTTTAATCTTGGCCTAGGAATGCCTAAGATGGGATAAGGATGCAAAAATGTACTTGAAAATATTTTTCAAAACTAGATAGAAACAAGGTTTACGATCGAGCGTGGATTTCCTCGCTGGAGCGGACATACAAAATGTGAGGGTCCACTTGAGCACAACTTGCTTGCTCGAGCTGTCTACAAACTTTGAAAAAGTACTGGTTGCTTGTTTTTCCCGCTCGATGCCTGCTCGACACTCGCTCGAGCGTGAGAGACATGCCCTCGCTCAAGCGCACCTTTTGTCGCTTGAGCTACAAAACAGAGGAACTTCTAGGAGCATGCATTTCATGCTAGAGCCAGCCTTTGATCGTTCGAGCGGAAGTGTGAGACACAGAGTGGTCGCTCGAGCGTGGAATCCGTCGCTCGAGCATGGGAGTAGAATTCTGGAATTTCCAGAATTGCTTCCAAGCTTCAAAACTCAATCTTAAAGCATCAAAGCTCGATTTTTCTGGGCCAAAACTTGAGGAAACATTGAGAAACTTATAAAACACCAAGAATTAAGGATCCTTTCAAGAAATCATGGCCCAATAGCTTGCCAATTGTGCAAAAAATTCAACTTAAAATTTATGAATGTTCTATCAACATGACATGCATGAATTCCTTTGAACTCAATCTTCTCAAAACATGATCAAACGCTACAAAACAACATGAAACTTGATCATTTCCCAAAATTAGGGTGAATTCAAGACATGCATGAGGGAATTCTTGGAATTGAAACTCAAAATGCATGAATTATACATGCATGCATGAATTACTCTTTCATTCTACATTCTTAATTTAATTCTCATGCTCAAACCTCTAATTCTCTTGAATTCTTGCACTAAGTAATTCAATTTCATAATTAAAGAGTTAAATTTCCTACCTCAAGTCTTGTGTTAGCTAGTGTTGGAGCTAATCTTCTTCAATTCCCTTCAATCTCTCTTTTCTCCTTCTTCTACACGTTTGAGCTCAAATTGATGAAGATAAAGGAAGTCTTAGGTTTGGTAGTGACCTTATATAGGCTAATTAGTGAAGCTTAATTAATTCAAGCTTAGACTAATCAATTGGAATTATTTTATTCTAATTATTTGATTCCAAATCAATTTCAAATTGAACTTACCATAAATTCCTAAAAGTTCCAAATAACACATTTATCAAGTCAATTTCTGAATCAGATGCCGATAATGCCTTCAATTCACAAACCGAATAAAAACATGAACAAATCTTTCTACGTTAAATAGATATAAACACAAAATAATGCAATACACATGTAATTAACTCAGGATTTCTTCTTATTTACTTGTTAAGCATACTTAAGCATGGATTAAGGCTAATCATGGGTCGGGGTTGTTACAGCAAATGGATGAGATCTTACAGGAGATACCCATAGGAGAGAACCTGGTTATAGGTGGAGATTTTAATAGCCATGTAGGCATAGATAAACTAGGCTATGAAATGGTGCATGGTGGATACGGTTTTGGTGACAGAAATGAGGCTGGAGAGAGTATCTTAGATTTGCTTTGGCTATTGACCTGGTGGTGGCCAATATTATGTATAAGAAGAGAGTGGAGCATTTGATAATCTTTAAGAGTGAGTCAGTTAAGAGCCAAATAGATTACTTCTTAGTGAGAAAAGTGGACCGCCTAAAATGCAATGATTGTAAGGTGATTTTTGGAGAGAGCCTGGCCTCTCAACATAGGATTTTGGTACTAGATTTATGTTTTAGAGGGCAATACCCAACTAGGAAGGATGGTGGGCGTCGTAAGAGGAGATGGTCGGACCTGAAAAGGGATAAACTAGAAATATTTAAGAATAAAATGGATAATGAAGGTACTTGGGACTTGGAAAATGATGCTAACACTATGTGGAACTCGATGACCAATTGTATGAGGAGAATCTCAAGGGAAGTGCTTGAAGAGTCGAAAGGGATAAGACCCAGCTCTCGGGAAACTTGGTGGTGAAGGGAAGAGGTTCAAGCGGTAGTTAAGGCAAAAAAAAAAGTGCTTTAAAAAGTGACAGAATGATAGAACTGAGGAAAACCTTAAGAGTTATAGATTGGCTAATAAAGACGTCAAAAAAGTAGTAAGAGAAGCTAAGTCGAAAACTTATGATGACCTATACACTAGACTAGATAGTAAGGAGGAAGAGAAGAGGGTATATAAACTTATTAAGATACGGGAGAGGAAAACAAGAGACTTTAATCAAGTTAAGTACATCAAGAATGGAGATTCTAAGGTATTGGTGAAGGATGAAGAGATTAAGGAAAGATGGAAAAACTATTTTAAGAAACTATTAAATAAAAAATATGGAAGTACGGCAATAGGGAGTAATATAATAAACCAAGACTATAAGTTCTATCGTAGGATTAGGAACTTTGAAGTGGAGATTGCACTTAAGAAGATAAAATCAAATAAGGCTTTAGGACCTGATGATATCCCTATTGAAGTTTGGAAGTGTTTGGGTAAAAAGGGAGTTGCTTGGTTGACTAAGTTATTTAGCAAAATTTTGTTGACTAGGAACATGCCAGATGAGTGAAGGAAGAGTATTTTAGTCCCAATCTATAAGAATAAAGGAAATGTCCAAAATTGCAACAACTATAGAAAAATCAAGTTAATGTGTCATATAATGAAAGTGTGGGAGAGGGTGATGGAACGCTGATTACGAGATATAACAGAGATGTCAAAGAATTAATTTATGCTTGGCAGGTCAACAATCGAGGCGATTTATCTTTTGAGGAGAGTAATAGAAAAGTATAGAGAAAAGAAAAGAGACATTCATAAAGTGTTTATCGACCTTGAGAAAGTATATGATAGAGTACCCCGGGATATAATATGCTGGGTGTTAGAGAAGAAATGGGTGACAAAAGGTTATATTGATATGATTAGGAACATGTTTGAAGAGGTGGTGACCACTATTAGATCGCCTGCTGGAGAGACAAACGAATTTCCTATCACTGTAGAGTTACACCAAGGATCTACCTTAAGTTCTTATCTTTTTGATTTAGTTATGGATCAGTTGACGAGAAATATGCAAGATGACGTGCCATGGTATATGCTTTTTGCAGACGATATTGTGCTAGTAGATGAGACTAGAGAAGGAGTTAACACAAAGTTGGAGATTTGGAGAAAAGTTCTTGAATCTAAAGGATTCCGGATAAGCAGAACTAAGACAGAGTACATGGAGTGTAAATTTAGTAACAATAACAATGAAAGCAGAGAAGAAGTGAAGATTGAGAACTAAGAACTGCCTAAAAATGAACATTTTCGTTATTTAGGATCAATTATCACAACAGTGGGAAGAGATTGATGCGGATGTGGCCCATAGGATTAAGGCGGGATGGTGTAAGTGGAGAAGTGCGTCTGGAATACTGTGCAATAAACGAATACCCATTAGACTAAAAGATAAGTTCTATAGAACGGCTATTAGACCAGCGATATTGTATGGAACGAAGTGTTGGGCAACCAAAAAACATGTAGATAAGATGAGTATGGCTGAGATGAGGATGTTAAGGTGGATGTGTGGCAAGACTAAATAAGACATAATTAAAAATGAGTGTATTTGGGAATGGGTAGAAGTAGCACCGATAGAAGATAAGTTGAGAGATAATCGATTAAGATGGTTTGGTCACATTCAACGGAGACCAACAGAGGCAGTAGTGAAGAGATGCGATGCTGTAACGGTAGATGGAAGTGTTAGGAGACGGGTCGGCCTAGATTAACGTTGGCTAGCGTTATAAATAGAGATATGAATTTACTTAATTTGACTAACGAAATAGTCTTTGATAGAGCCGCGTGAAAAAGAATGATTCATATAGCCGACCCTATTTGATGGGACTTAAGGCTTGGTTTGGTTTGGTTACTTGATATGGCCATTAAGTTAAAACAGCCTTGTGCAAATTGTATAATGTATTAAATTATATTACAACAATTTAAGGGCTAGTTTGGTATAACCTAAATAAGCCTAAAAGTCAAAAAGTCACTATCTTATTTAAGTCACATCATCTTATTTAAATCACATCACCTCTCTAACACATCACATCAAACCCAACCCAAACTCAATCCAAACCCACCAATAAGTCAAAAAGTGCACTTTTTTAGGACATCCCAAACCAACCCTTAAAGTCCAAACAAGTATCAAAATCTTCATTTACACATTGATACATAAACAGAACAGAATACATAGAGAGAGGACTGTTCATTACATTCCTGTTTAGTCCCTACGCAAACTAATATTCAAACAAGGAAATCAACTTAACTGTAACAATATAATTTCAACCAAAGTAATACACACACTTCATTCCCAAAAACTTCTTCATCCATGACTTTTCTTATCCTGTAAAAGAAAAAATAAAGAATTAAAACATAAAAAATAATCTGTTTTCTATTTCATGTTTTCTATTTAAAAATAAAAAACATGAAATTTTTTTGGCCCGAAAAAAATGTTCAATAAACACAAATGTTTCAAAACAAATAATAAAAAAAAATATTTGGCGACTTGCCAAGGGAGAGCCTAAGGGGTTGCCAGGATGAGTGAAAGGAACAGGAGAGGGATTGAAATTTTGTTTTCCAAATAAGTAAAAATAGTTTCTTTTTTTTTTCATAAATTTTTGAAAATTTGCTATTTTTTTTACCACAAAACAGTCAAATATATTTTCATTCCAGTTTTCAGAATTTTAGAAAACAAAAACAGAAAACAGGAAAGGAAAACATTACCAAACAAATCCTAATCATGACGCCTTGAAAATCCAAAAGAACAGTGACATTTTCTCCTATATATAGAAAGTGCTAGAGAGTCCCTTTGTGGAAATGATAGAGTGGATTAAAATTGTTTTCAAAATCAACAGTTTTTTTTCTTTTTCTTATTCCAAAATAATCAAAAACACAAACAAGATACATGAGCTAAATCAACATTGTGGGAATAAGTAATCTTACACTTCTTCCATAATTTCCAGCTCTGAAACCTTTGGATTTGCGATACGCCATGGTGCTTTCACCATGAACAAAAGGCTTGTGATTGTGCCGGGATCGATTTGGTGGAGGAATGTATGAATGAGTCTCTGGACCTCTATAATCAATATCATAAACCCCTGAATCCATCTTCGACACATCCAATTCTCCTATATATATATATAAAATAAAATAAAATATCAAACACGCATTAATCAAATCATCTTGTACTGAATAGCAAAAAAGCATTACTAGAATTGTGCCAACCTTTTGAAAAACAAGGTGTGGTGATGAGGAAGATAAGTGAGATAGTGATGATGCTAGGTTTGATCTCCATGACACTCAAAAAGCTCATTGATCACAAAAACAACCTGTGTAGTTGTGGGTTTTGAATGGTGAATCAATTAAGGCAAAAATGCTTAGCTTTTGGCAGTTGACACCATCGCCATCGGCACAGCAATTAGTTGCAAGGAATTGATGTGGATGTGTTGGGCTGGAAACATTTATGTAGTTCATTACCATACCTAAAGTTTAGGTGATTATTATTAATGTTGTCTTTTTGTTTTTGTTTTTTTGGTGCAGTGGACAGTCCCATGTGTGTATTATTGAAAATGTCCTAGAGAGGAGGGTGGAGGGACATCCCATTTAGCTGCCTTGGCTGGACTACACACACCTACCCTCTTTGGCAATGAGTCATTGCCTCTATGTTTTTTTATGTCCGTCACTGAGGTATTGAATGCATAGTTTTTCAAGTTATATTGTGCCAGAGAATGCATTGTTTTTGGGTGAAGATGGGCTCATTTCATTATTGTAGGCTGTTGTGGCAGATTATGGCTGGGAATTTGTTGGCATATACCATGTCGGATGTTGGTAAATATCCAAAATGAATTTATAAGACGGTGCATGACATTTTTATCTGATTGCAAGAGGGAAATAATGAAAAAATGAATGAAAATGTATTTTCAAAAAGAGATGGTGGATAGTTTTACAGTGTGTATGCACACGTGTCATATAAAGTAACAATACTTAGAGGTACTTACAGATACAACATATTCGTAGAAATATCTATATTTTATAACAGACTGATCTAGCCTTCTGTTTATATAGTACATAATACTATACATAATGTTTGGTAATGCAATAAAAACCTAGTATAATATGTAATTAGTCTTAGAACTTTTGCTACTTAATGTCTTTTATTGTTGTGCACCTACAATTAAAAAGAAAAAGGAAAATTGTGAAAGACTTGCACCCTTCCATAAGCTCAATAAAGTTTTATTTATTTATTTATTGATCCACTTGAACTGCTCACTTTAATCTTTGTTTCATACCCTTATATCTCAGTGACACCAAACATATTCAGACTGCAATTCTTGATTCATGGATTACAAATATGTTGTTATATAGTAATATTGCACATAGTGGCCAAAATTCACTCACTCGTATCCCCCCCCCCCCCCCCCCCCCCCCTCCCCCCCCCCCCCAAAAAAAAAAAAAAAAAAGCACAAAGAAGAGTGCACAAGAAATACATTTAACTGAGATTCATCGCAAGTGTGACAAAGAGCACATCAAATTTGAATAAGGACCGTACACTTCATTTTCTATATACATTTCTATGCTTATTTAACCAAGTTATTTTACATGTGATAGTAACAAAACCTTTTTCAATATAAACATGTGGTCGCCCAAATTACAAAGAGATATGTAGTCAAATGAATTAAACTTGGTCAATTGCATTCATTGGTGGGCCTAAAATGTGAAGGAATTGGTTGGATCGATAATGTTCAAATGATGGGTCTATTTTTAGTGCCTTTTCCAAGATAGGCCATATTTTGTAGCTGTGGTACTGCAGGGTTGGGTTGGTGACTATACACTTCATCATTTATTCATTGAATGGGCATATTGCAATGTTAATCTCTCTTGAGATTGAGAGGATTGTGTTGTGCTCCTCTTTCACTCACTTTTGGAGTAGCGTTGTAAATTAATCGAATTGAGTCAAGTGATTTATTTATTTATTAATTAAATTTGAATGTTGGCTTAAATTAGGTTCAAATACACAATCGAATAAACTTAAACCAACATATAGGTTGTTAAATATTAATTAAGTTTGAGCTCGGAGCAAATCTCAAATAAAAATAAAAATCACATTATCATATGCATTATAAATATTATTATAAACATATACAACACATTTTACATCATTTATATTAAAATAAAATATTATTTATGTGTATATATTATAATATTAATCTAGTTGAACTTTATCAAGACAAGCTTATTTTGTTTAAATTTGGCTCATTTATTAATTGTGTTCAAATTCGAGCTCAAGCTCAGCTCAAATGCACCACAAGCTATTGAATTCTAATTATTCATAATCACTTCAAATTTGAATATAAATTTAAGCACAAATTTGGTGAGTGAGAGAGTGATAAATTTACAAGAAAGTCTTCTTTAATTTGAATAAAAAAATCAAGTAATTTTTTTTTTTTTTATCAATTTGTATAAAAAAATCATGTAATTATCAATTTGTATAATAAATAATTAAAAAAGTATGGAGATTTTATAGAGAGCTTTTATTTAAATTTAAATTTAATATTAATAAAAACAGATAAATTACAAATACACCCTCTAAAATTTACTTAAAATACGAATTGTCCCTTTTAGTTTAAAAAATTACAAATACCCTATTATTAGAATTATTTATTTATTTAACAAAAATAATTGAAAAAATAAAAAATTTTAACTACTCTCCGACATAATAATAAAATTATCTAAATTATTAATTGAAGTATATTTCTAATATCATTAAAAACTATTAATTGACTTGGTAAATTATTAATAAAAAGAGTCATTTATTATGAAATTGAAAACTTCAAGAATTAGAATATAATTTTTAAAACTATAGAGAGTGGTTCGTATTTTAAATAAATCTCGAAAAGAGGTGTATTTGTAATTTAATCCATTAAAAAGTAAGGGCGGCTCCAGTTATGGTTGCAATGGTGCGCAAACACATCATAATCTTCAGGAAACGACGTCGAATTAAACCAACAACGTAATCGACTTTTGATAGAGAGTTGGAGACAAGAATGGAGTGGTGTTTTGAAAAATTAGTAAAAAGCTGACTTTTTAGCTTTTTTGGCTAAAAAACTGGTTTTTTGTGACTTTTTTGTGTAAAAAAACTAAAAAGTCAAAAAACTGACTTTTTTAGCAAGTTGCCAAAAGATCCTAGAAGTACTGAGGAAGCTCAAAGCAATGGTGATTGGCGAAGAAGAACATGAAAGAAAGAGAAGGAGACAACAATGAAGTGAAGAGGTATAAAATACTATTCCAAACTCTTGTGAAAAATTAGCCCTAATGCTTTCATCAAATCAAGGGAGAGTTATTATTTTTTTTCATCAAATTGAGAAGAATGAAAAATTAAAAAGGAGACTAAATAAATAAATAAATTATTATCAAATTTGATATAAAAAAAAAAGGATTGAGATAAAAGGAGAATTTTTGAAAAGATTTTGATAAAAGGATTGGAATAGTTCATATCAACTCAAATTTAGAATCAAATTAAAAAATTTAAATTGGTGAAGGGGTGGAGATGGTTATAAGTAGCAGAATGTTAAATTCACTATTCTTGGAAAGAAAAATACTTGTTTTAAAAAATAATAATAATAATAAAAAAAACCGTAGTATGATATGTGACACCACAATTAGACATTTAGGCCGTATTTGGAAAGGGAAATGATAGTCTTACGTGAGCTACCATCATTGTAACACTTTATATAAGACCTATGTGCTTCAATTTCCTCATCAATTAGATTTTGAGTTGCATTTTTTCTATTTTCTTTTTGGGTATGAAACAAAAGAGAACTCTTACACCTTACTTGGAGGTCAAGGGTTCAAGTCATGCACACGCAAAGACTCCCATTCCATCGAAGCTGTAACCTGAGAATGCTGTAAGTAGATTTTTTTTCTTCGGTAACTAGGCTGGGTGAGTTTCTAACAATTATGTGTGGACTTATTTGGCCTAGTTAACCTGAAATTCTTTTATTCTATTCATTATGTTTAGGGCTTTCTGCAGATTTGTTTTTCTTTTGGGGTTATTTTTTTTGGACAGACCAGAATGGACCCAATAATGGATTTTTTTAATGTACCTTTTCTTTTTTTCCTTTTCTTTTTTTTTTTTTTAAGACATAATTCAATTAAGTTAGAATTGCGACAACAAAAAACTACAAACATCCCAAACAAAAGTGCATAATGAAAAAGCCTAGCCTCCTAAACAATAGTGCATGAACTGTATAACAAAACATCCCGCAAGTACTGTTGGAATTGCAAGAAAGAAGATTTCAAACAAGCCACACATAGAAATGACCCTGAACAATTTGATTCAGTTGATGCACATTCAAACCCATGTCTCAATAAATTGCCTTATTTTCCTGTTTACACCGCATTTTATTTTTTAACGATTGTGATCTATTAATTATGGCTAAGTTCTATTATGGTCTGTCGATTGAAATCAAACTATTTTTAAGAAATAATCTTGACCACATTTGTTTTTATTATTATTATTTCTTTCGACAGGCATGCTAACATAGCATGACAAGTGTGTTAAGGACGTAGCATAATGACATGTTAAATGGAGGGTCAGAAAATTAGACAGTGTAGCAATTTAAAAGTTAGTTGTTAAAATCAAAGAGCCAAGATCAAATCAAACACCAAATTTGCAGAGTGGTTCCTATCAAACATGAGATATGGAAAATGTTGAGCAAATCATTGAATTGTTAAGGAAATCGTGGGTTTAGATTATTTCTTTCTCTCATATGGCTGAGCCTATAAATAGGCCAAGAGAGATACAAAGAGGAATGGATCATAAACAACCATCAATCACACTCGTGAAGAGTTATTTAAGAGTAGTTCTAAATCAGCCATTTTAGGAGTAGATTAGAGAAATAAGCTTTTTCCAACCCCCACTTCTCTTCTTTTCGTTGATTGATGTATTTTTTTAATTTTTTGTTCTTATTTAAGTTCTTATAACTAGTGACAAGTGACAATTTATTCGAATTAATACATATTTTGTTCTGTTCAATTTCTTCTTTACTTAATTACTTCTAGGGAAATCCTTAATCTGGTTAAAGCATAGGACTCAACCACAAAGTCTGATTTTTTGTGTTTATTTAAAACTATTTAAGTCTGTTGATCAATCATTGTTGATTGGCCTAAATCGAATTTTTGCTAACATAAATTGGCACGTCCAATAGGACCATTCTAACTTAGAGTAATGGCAATGAAGAAGTAAACTAACGCGTATGAAATCATGCCCTCAAGTGGCATGTTTACATCTTGAGAATCCATGGATGCAAACCACCAATGGAGTGGCAGTGTTCTCATGGATACAGATTATCAGTGGAATGCATCATATTCTGGAAATTGTCAGTGTTATGGTGGTAGTTCTATCATTTGTTGCCAACATAATGGCATGACAAATGATGTGAAAAGAATGATTTGGTGTTATGAGGATGAAATTTATTGGTGCGAGAGTGAAATTTTAGCCTTAAGAGAAGAAATTAATTCTTTTTATAGGCAAAGATTTCAAATGATTTCCTCATCTCTGTATTATTTGATGCAAAGAGATTTAAATTACTGTGATGAAAAAATTCATCGACTTAAAAGGCCAAAATTTTCTAATTGATGAAGAAGTTCTATGTTGGAAGCAAAAATTAGAAGGCATAATGGCCAATGAAAAATTAAGATATGAAAATAATGTAGCTCATATGGTTAATACACATATTTTTGAAGAGCCAATCATTCATGAAGAGTCAAGGTATGTGGCTCGAAGGGTTAGCACACCAAGTCATGAAGATAATATGAATTTGAAAAATTTTCATTGGCCGTTAATAACTAACATTAAAAAACAACCCCTTCTCTCAAGAAATATTGAGAATTTTGATGATAAAGATTCATTTGGGGGCATAATGTGTTTGCCAAACGTGGCAAAAAGTGACAAACGATTAATGGCTAAAAAATAAGAACAATCCATTCTCTCAAAAAATATTAAAAAATATCACAAAATGATGGTGAAAAATCACTTAGGGGGCATGATTTTAAGCCCAAGATGGTTGAAAATTCTGAACATGGAGGGCATGATTTTAAGCCAAAAATGGCAAAAAATTATGAACCCACATTTATTAAATGTGAATTTTTTGATATTGTTCAAAATGTCAAAATTTATAAATTTTTCATACCATTCAATTATGTGAGTTTTGGGATCCAACATTCACTTTGGATTTGTGGATTACACCAAAAATTAATTTTCATAACATGGTTTAAAAAACAACAATGGTTAAAAAAATGCTATATGTAGTGAATTCTCTTTAATTAGTCAAAATTTGGCTAACAGAGACTTGTTTTATTTTAAAAATAAGGGACGTGGCTCTTTGTTATGTCAATCGACAGAGCCAAAGATGGAATGTTCACAAATCAACAGCGATAGATTAAAAATTACTATGGGTATAATCTAACTCTTCAAGAATTTGAATTGTTTACACAGTAAAATATTTTCTGTCAATTGTGATAAACCGCCTTATATGTTGTGACACCCTAAATATTTAATTAATACTACAACCAATCACGATAATAATAACAATAATAAGAATAATAATAGTGGTAGCAATAGTAAAATAAAATAATTAATTTTATGATGATACGATAAAGTGTAATTTAATTTACATTAAGAGTCATTGTACAATTATTCTATTAATTATGGTTAATGTAAAATTAAGCAGGATTATTTTATATAAACCTCAGTGTGGAGTGGATGAGCTCAAAAAAAAATATATATATATATAGGATAAGCATACCAAAAGAAAGGCCATGTGGTGATACCACGTGGTTCCTTAGAGGGGAAGGAAAATGTATTAGATTAGAGAGAAAGGGGTAAAGAAGCACCTATAGAAAGCGGGCTTCAAGTAGAAGTGAGGAGTAAGGGAGGTGTGGTCGGTCAGTAAAAATGAGGAATTTCGGTGAACGGAGAAGTAACAGTAAGGGATTAATATAAAGATAAGTTATATTATATCTTGAGTCACCATAATATATTTTACACATATTTTCAGTTACCATAACTTATTTTACACAATTTGTGTTTTATAAAATGTATTAATATTTCGATTACATTGATTATTTCATAACTCTATTTGCTTAAATTGAAACTCACAGATATGTTTGTTTAAATTTTAATAATTATTTGACAATGATTTTGTAAACAATTATTTTCTGTAAGTACTACCACGGGAGTCCCACGCCTTGGGGGACTTAAATAAGTCATTGGCTTCGGATTGGTCACCTCGTGGCCCTCTGTTTATTATGGATCCATTGGCCTCTATTCTGACCGTCACTCCAGTGACCTCTGTTCTGTTCTGTACCATGGTTATAGTTATTTATTTACGTAGTTTTGACATTTCAGTTTCTGTCATTTAAATAATTTGTTATTCAAAGTAAGTTATGTATAATGTTTTGGCTTAAATAACTATCCATGGTTATTTTGTGCCCCTACACTCTTGGTGTAATATCTATCACTCTGTTGTGTGCTTATAACTGTTACCCTTTTCAGGTGATGAGATGCAAGGATGGATTGTAACCTCACATAGTGGGAACCAGCACAGGATTTGATGCCAATATGTTACACTTTTTTTCTTTCTTTCTTTCTTTTTACATAATAGTCTGTTACCGAATAATAAAATTATACAAGCCCTACAGATGTATTTTCTTTTATCAAAATAATAAGATAATTAATGAAGTAAATTTTCTATTTAATTATTTTCTTACTTCCATTCTGCCTCCGCATGTGTCATTTTATTGTTAAGATTAGAATTAATTAGTAAGTTGCAATTCTAGCCATAAGCCTCTGGGATTGGGTCGTGACAAAGGTGGTATTAGAGCAATAGTTTCAACCCAAAAAATAAATAAATAAAATATAATAATAATAATAATAATAATAATAATAATAATAATAATAAAAAGGAACTAAATTGTTTTCACATGTGACGCTAGTCCTTCTCGGTAGAATCTTACATTTGTACCGTGACTAATTCTGGTGATGTAAGGATGTCTGAGTTTATTCTTGATGAGGCATTCTAGAATGAGCTCAAGGCTATGAGTTTGGAGAGGATCTTAGGAATGCACCTTGCCCCTGCCTTACCAGAAGGATAGGGAGACTCTAAAGACATAATCAGGTGACTACATCTAAGCCTTGCCTAATTGATGGGTCGGCCAATATATGTACATGCCGATCCTGATGATGTAGCATACTTATTATGGAGGTAGAGTCGTGCCTACATGCGCGGAGGATATCTCGGACCTACCCGCATAATCGACCTTACCCTAGGATTTGACCACCCTCGCTATATAGTCGGCCCTTTGCCCACAGATTTTGCTAAGAGGAAGGGAAATGTTTACCCCGAAAACTACATATTCACCAACATCCCCAACCCTGTTGACATTATTAATATCCAAAATGTTGATTTTACCAATGACTTAACATATATCGAGACACCCGGGTGGATTGTCAATCGAGCATTCTGGGGATACCGACAGTCCGTCCCTCTTTACACAGTACGGGTAGCACGGGTTTGTTTCGAGGTAGTGCAGCTGGGATGGGAATTTGAGCTTCTCATGCAACATCACTTTCCATGGCTTTTTGACTAGATGCTAGAGAGAAAGATGATCCTTTGTTTTGTTTTTTGTTTTTGTTTTGTTTTTGAGAGCTAACCATGATCAGTTCTATGACACCCCAAATGTTGAATTAATATAATAAGAACAAAAGTAAAATAAAATATTGAATCTTATAAATGTATATGATAAGCATGTATTTTAATTTAAAACTAGGGGTTATTGCGCAATTATTATACTAATTAGGATAAGTATAGAATTAAGTAAAGTTGTAGATAAGCTCAACAGAAATTATATATATATAAAAAAAAAAGTGTCATGATTTTGGCTATTTGGGCTAAGGTGCAAATAGGCATGAACTCTGGGCCAAGGTGTAAATAGGCATAAACTTTAGACTAATCTCCTGCATGCTTGGAAGTTAAGTTGCTTGGAGATAAGGCTTAGGAGGTTTAGCTCCTAGGACAATAGACCTAGGAAACATGGTAGAAGTTTACAGTAGCAACACTAGTATAAATAGGAGCTGTCTAACCATCGGAAGTTAAGAAACAAAAGTAAGGAATAGAAGAAGGGTGCTTCGAGTAAGCCAGTCAAGGGAATTTCAATAACGTAAAGGATCAATATTAAGGTGAGTTATACCTTGAATCACTATAATATATCTTATGTATATTTTGAACTACCATAATTTATTTTATACAAGTTATGTTTTATAACTTATATTTATATTTCAATTACATTAATTATTTTCTGAACTCCATTTTCTTATATTGAAACTCATGGATATATTTGTTTAAATTTTAGAAATTATTTGATAATGATTTTGTAAACAATTATTTTCTGTAAGTACCACCACAGGAGTCCCATGCGTTGGGGGACTTAAATAACCATTGGCCTCTGTTTGGCCACTTTGTGGTCCTCTGTTTGTCATAAATCCATTGACCTCTGTTCTATTCCGTTCTATACCGTGGTTATGGTTATTTATTTACTTAATTTCTGTATTTCAGTTTCTGTCACTTTGAATAATTTGTTTATTGAAATTAAGTTATATAAATGTTTTAGCTTAACTAACTATCTATGGTTATTCCTTATTCTCCATACTCTTTGCATAATATTTCTCACTCTGCTGTGTGTTTATAGTTGTTACCCTTTCAAATGATGAGATGTAAGGAAGACTCGTAATCTCGTGTAGTGGAACCCGCACAAGAATTTGAGGCTGATCCATTATTTTCTTTTCTTTCCTTTTCTTTTCTCCCTTTTATTTTTTTATTGAGGGCTGATTACTAAATAATAAAAACCCTATAGATATATTTTCTTTTATCAAAATAATAGAATAAAGTAAATTTTTCATTTTTCTTCCGCCTGCGCCATTTAATCTGTTACGATTAAAATTATTTAGTAAGTTGTGATTCTATCCGTAAGCCTCTGGGGTTGGGTCGTGACAAGTTCTAATTCCTATATTTGTACTCAATAATTAGACACTAACATAACTTTTAACTTTTGGATAGAGATGTGGTACTAACACTATATTTGTATATATATATATACACATGATGCTTTATACATATGAGGCCATGTTCATTGAATTATTTCTACTAAATTTACCTTGTAGTAATGACCAATGATAGTAACGGAACCAGGTCATCTATCAGCGGAACTGAGTCGATGGAAAGAATCATGGAAAGAGCGGTTACCAGCTTTTTGCAAGCCTCGTAGACCAACATAAACAATGGGATGTCAGAATGGTGAGAAGAGCCAATTAACATAAAACAATTCTAGGATCTGAAACCGACCACATTTACCAACGGTCCAAACCCAATGGTAACAGACGCTTGGGTTAAAGACATGGAAAAAAAATTTCACACCTTACCTTGCACCGAAAGATAGAAGGTAACTTTTGTCACTTTAACTTTCAAAGATAATGCGCAAGAATGGTGGCTTCTCACCCTGGAGAAAGAAGAAATCGTGACTTGGGCAATATTCACGGGAACAAAAGGCGTATGAATTCATACATCTAAAGCAAGGAACCATGACGGTGGCCGAATACGAGAGCAAGTTCACACAACTCGCTCGATTTGCGACATATGTCATCCCCACCGAAGCTCGAAAAACAAGGAAATTCGAAGTAGGATTGGAAGCTGAAATCAAAGATAGGCTTGAGGTTTTGAAACTACCAACCTATACAGAAATGGTAAACAGAGTGTACATTGCGGAAAAAGTGATTAAAGCCTCTCGTTCCAAGAAACCAAGCCAAAAGAAACAATTTTGGAAAAGAGACAACAAAAGATCTGGTGCTACGCCTCCTTATGGGGTAAATACGGGCACAACCAATTCAGGCAATCAAGATCCTACTAACCCCTGAGGTGACACTATTCCAACTTGTCCTACTTGTGGGAAAGCTCTTTGGGGATAATGTCATCGAGACATGGGACATGCTTTAAATACAGTCAAGTTAGCCACTTGCTGAGAGATTGTCCAAAGGTTAGCAATCCTACAGCCGACCCCTCTGAACCAGTCAAACAATCCATAGGACCTGGAGGAATGATGAAGGTCCAAAAAAGCCAAGGAGCTTTTGCCTTAGTACCTAGAAAACCAGAGGTTACCGAGAACGTTGTGTCAGGTACACTTTCTGTTTGTGGTCATTCAGCTCATGTCCTCATTGACTCTGGTTCAACCCATTCTTTTGTTGCACCACACTTTGCTTCCAAATTAGCATCAATGCCCGAACCCTTAAGATATATACTATCTATGTCTTTTCCTTATGGTAGTTCTACCCTTGGTACTAATGTGTACAAATCTTGTATTATATCCTTAAAAGGTAAAACCTTATACGTAGACTTGATTTCCCTCTGCACTGGTCAACTTGATGTGATCTTAGAAATGGATTGGCTGGCTGCCAATCACGCCTCTATTGATTGCAAAGCTAAAAATGTCTCTCTCAGATTACCAAACCAACTCGAGCTTATCTTTGATGGGACTGGAATTTCCACTCTTCCATGTCTTATATCCTCCATGACAACCCAATGACTTCTAAGAAAGGGTTGTTGCAGTTATATCTATTATGTAATCAATACGCAACCAGAAACCCCCATACTTGATGTAATCGCCATGGTTCGAGAATTTCCGAATGTCTTTCCTGAAGATCTACTTAGTACCCCGGTTGACCGGGAAATCAAATTCACCATAGAAACTCAACCTGGTACCCAACCAATATCAAAAGCCCCTTACCGTATGTCAATGACGGAATTGAAAGAACTGAAGACCCAACTCCAAGAACTGCTAGACAAAGGCTTCATTCGACCAAGTATCTCGCCCTGGGGAGCTCTAGTATTGTTCATAAAGAAAAAGGATGGCACCATGAGATTGTGTATCGATTATCGAGAATTGAACAAGGTCACCATCAAGAATTGGTACCCCATGCCACGAATCGATGACTTGTTCGATCAACTTCAAGGCACCCAAGTATTCTAAAAAATTGATTTGCATTCTGGCTATCATCAACTAAAAGTTAAAAAGGAAAGCATCGAAAAGACCGCCTTCAGAACACGTTACGGGCACTACGAGTTCCTCGTCATGCCATTTGACATCACAAATGCTCCAGAAGCCTTGATGGACCTCATGAATCGGGTATTCAAACCTTATCTTGACGAGTTCGTCATTGTCTTTATTGACGACATTCTCATATACTCCAAATCACCAAAAGATCATGAACACCACTTGCGAAGAGTTCTACAGATACTACGTGATCACAAACTTTATGGCAAGTTAAAGAAATGCGAATTCTGGATTATTAGTGTACACTTCATCGGTCACGTCATTAACAAGGATGACATCTCGGTTGATCCTCAAAAAGTTATAGCAATCGTGGATTAGCCAAGACCTACTAACGTGTCTGAGATTCGAAACTTCTCGGGTCTAGCCGGTTATTACCGACGATTCGTGCAAGATTTTTCGAAGATAGCATCACCCTTGACCCAGCTAACTAGAAGAACACAACCTCTGAATGGACTGACAAGCAGGAACATTACTTCCGAGAGTTGAAAGCAGACTTGTGACAGCTCTTATACTAGCACTCTCCACAGGAACGAAAAGGTTCGTAATTTATAGCGACACCTCATACAATGGTTTGGGTTACGTCCTTATGCAAAATGGAAAAGTCATTACGTATGCCTCGCGTCAACTAAAGACTCACGAGAAAAACTACCCAACCCATGATCTCGAATTGGCTACGGTGATCTTTGTCCTCAAGATCTGGTGTCATTATCTCTATGGTGCAACCTGCGAATTTTACACTGATCACAAGAGTCTTAAATATCTGTTCACACAGAAGGAGCTGAATATGAGGCAACGACGGAGGCTAGAATTTTTGAAAGACTACAATGTAGAGATTCATTACCATCCAAGCAAAGCTAACGTGGTAGCAGATACGTTGAGTCGAAAGACTATCAGAAGTTTGGCATATACCCTCGTCCCCTGCAAGATCAATGGACTGCTCGCCAACATAACCGTGGAACCCGCATTGATTGAAGAAATTAGAGCATGTCAATGTGAAGATAAACTTTTGAAAAAAAAGTACGATAAGCAAAAAAGTGCACCCGATCCTGAATTCACTATAAGCAATGGGATGCTAAAATTTTGAAATCGAATTTGCGTACCCGACCTTCCAAAACTCAAGAAGAAGATATTGGTAGAAGCTCATAGCTCGAGGTTTGTGGTCTACCCTAGAAATACGAAGATGTATCACGATCTGAAGGAACACTACTGGTGGACAGGAATGAAAAGTGACATAGCAAGCCACATCTCCAAGTGTCTGCATTGTTAACATGTTAAAGCAGAACATCAGAGACCTGCAGGAATGTTGCAACCACTCCCTATTCCTGAATGGAAATGAGAGCACATTACTATGGATTTCGTGGTGAGGCTACCACTGTAACAACCTGACTCGTGATTAACGCATAATCCATGATTAATTATGCTTAATAAGTAATTAAAATGAAATTCAGAGTTAAGTGCATATGTGTTGCATTATTTGTATTTGTATCTGTTTGTCGTAGAAGTATTTGTTCGTGTTTTCGTTTTGTTCTGCGAATTGACTACCTTATTGGCATCTGATTACAAAATTGACTTGAATTATGTATTAGATAGAATTTTTAGAATTTTTTGGTAGATTTAATTGAAATTCGATTCAAAACGAAATAATTAGACTAAATAAAGCTCATTTGCTTAGTGGTAAGTGTAATTAAGCAATTTCCTTAACCAAGCCTATATAAGGCCATTGATTCTAGACCACTTACATACAACACTATATTTTCTTCTTCTTGTGAGCCAAACGTAAGTGTAAGAGAGAGAGGTTAAGAGAGAATTGGGATCAACAAGGGAAGTGCAAGACTTGTGAAGGATTTAGCTTGGAAGTCAAGGATTTGAGCTTAGAGTCTTGGTGTATTCATTATCTAGAACCTACTTGAGAAGTTGAGGTAGGAATTCAACACCTAAATTATACAATTATGATGACTAGAACATGAATTCAAGAGGAATAAGTTGAGTTAAGCAAGAATTGAGCTAATAAGTTAGTAGAAAGATCATGTCATGCATGCATGTCCATTGAGCACAATTTTAGTTTGATTTCAAAGACTTCTCTCATACATGTGTCCATCTTACTTCTATTTGAGAATTCATCTTGTCTAATACCATTTCATATCAATTGGTCATGTTTGGGAGCTTTGAAGTCTAGATAAAACATGCATGTTATGTTTTCCATGAATTGAGTTTGATTTTGCACAGTAGGCAAGCCTTTGGGGCCTTGATTTTGCAAAATGATTTAGAATTTCCAATTTTTCTAAGTTCACATATGTTTTCTCAAGTTTTTGGCCCAAAAGGATGGGTTTTGAAGTATTTGATTTGAGTTTGAAAGCTTGGAGGTGAATTTGGAAATTCCAAAATTTGACCTCTCCGCTCGAGCGACAGATTCTCCGCTCGAGCGACCACCTTTGTTTTTGCACTCCCACTCGAGCGACAAAAAGTTGGCTCGAGCATAAATTCCATGCTCCCAGAAGTTTACATGTTTTGTAGACCGCTCGAACGACAAGAGTTATGCTCAAGCGAGAACCTAAGTCACACGCTTGAGCGAGCGTCGAGTGGAAAAATCAAGCAACCAATACTTTTATTCACATTTTTGAACCTCCGCTTGAGCATAGGAAGTTGCGCTTGAGCGGGGACCTTATTTTCAACAAATTTGCTTAAATGTTAAATAGCATATTTTGACATCCTCATTATATTCTAGGCATTTCTAAGCCATAATTAAGACATAATAATAAAGATAAGATGTAGAAACACACTAAGAACAAAATGCAATGAGTTAAGTATATTCCGAGCGTGTGTTTCAGATGTGTATTTGTTATGTGATTATGTAGGTCACGCGCCGTAAGTCATTTGATTAGTTTGCTCTATCCGTCTGCATCTGGAGCCATCTGTGAGTAATAACTCTGTACAGTTATGTTTGATTTTAATTATTTTTTGATGATATGAAATAATCAGTTTTCTGCAATGCTATGTTTTATATAAATGACTGATTGTCCAAGTTTCTAAAATGTATTCGTGGCATCCTTAGCATTATATGATATGCGTCCCTTTATGGGCCATCAAAATGCCTTTATGGGCCATCAAAATGCCTTTATGGCCGTTTTTTTTATGGGTCATCGGAAACGTCTCTGTGCACATGAGTCATCGGAATGCCTTATGGTTGTCCCTTTATGGGTCATCGGAACGCCTTCACGGTCGTCCCTTCATGGGTCATTGGATCTGTTAACGCTAATGGATGTGCCACGTACTATGATGTGAAATGTGAAATGTGTGAACTTTGAAAATGAATATGATTATGTATATGAATCTATTTATGCTTTTGACATCTGATTTCTGGATGTGATTATGAATTCTGTTTTCTGTAACTGTTATGGACAACATTCATTAAACCTTTTACTCTGTTATTATTCACTGGGCTCCCGCTCACTATTTATATTATGTATGTAGGTGAGCAAGCGCATGACCAAGCCTAAGCTGTTGCCTGGAGTTTTGGGTCAGCCAGTCATCATGCCTCTCGGGGAGGTTCCCTTCTGAGAAGTCATGTTTTGTGAACTTTGCTAAAGATGTTTTTGTTTTATTTGTCTACATGTATAGTGGGCTAAGTCCCCTTTTGTTCTATATGTAATATATATATGACATGAACTATTGTAATTATGGCATCACGCCTATGATACAAAGTTCAAAATTTCTGTCTCATATTTGTCAACACAGCTCTATGGACTATGTATATTTCTATATTTGCTTCCGCAGCCCCTAATTATATGATATTCTGTTAAGAGGCCTTTGGTAATCCAAGAATTACTGGCCGGTTACGATACTAAACCTATAGGGGCGGGTTTGGGTCATGACAACCACAATCAATCTCAAAGAATGATGCAATATGGGTTATAGTAGACTGATTGGCGAAGTCGGCGCATTTTCTGCCAATCAAAATCACGTACTCCCTTAATAAGTTTGCCACTTTATACGTCAAGGAAATCATTCGATTGCATAGTACCCCAATTTTGATCGTGTCTGACCGAGATCCCCGTTTCGTATCTCACTTCTAGAACAAATTGCAAGAGGCTTTGGGAATAACACTGAAGTTTAGCACGGCTTATCACCCACAAACTGATTGGAAAGAACAATTCCGACTTTAGAAGATATGTTACGTGTCTGCGTGCTAAACCTCAAGGGTAATTGGGATGAGCACCTACCTTTAGTGGAATTCCCCTATAACAACAGTTACCGAGCAAGCATTGGAATGGCACCGTACGAAGCACTGTATGGAAGGAGATGTCGATCACCTCTGTGTTGGACAGAAGTCGGAGACAGGAAACTGTTACGCCCTGAAATCGTGCAAAGTACAAGTGATAAAATTCAACTCATCCAACAACGAATTTGCACTGCCCAAAGTCGCCAGAAAAGTTATGCAGATACACAAAGACAGGAATTGGAATTCCAAGTAGGAGATCATGTTTTCCTAAAGATCTCACCAACAAGAGGGGTTATCCAATTTGGAAAACGAGGTAAGTTAAACCTACATTACATTGGGCCATTTGAGATACTAGAAATGATTGGTTTTGTGGTATATTACCTTGCACTGCCACCTGAATTGTCCAATATCCACAATGTGTTTCATGTTTCGATGCTTTGACAATGTCTTCGAGATCTAAAGCATATTGTTGATTATGAGGACCTAGAAGTTCAAGAAGATCTCTTTTATAAAGAACAACCAGTACAAATTCTCGATCGTCATGATCAAGTTCTCCGAAACAAGACTATGCCTCTGGTAAAAGTCTTATAGCAGAATCATCATATCAAAGAAGGTACGCGGGAAACGAAGAATCAGATGCGGGCCCGATATCCACACTTTTTCGAAAACTAAGGTACAACAAGTTTGAGGACAAACTTCCATTTAGAATGAGAGAAATGTGACACCCTAAATATTTAATTAATACTACAACCAATCACGATAATAATAATAATAATAATAATAATAATAATAATAATAATAATAATAATAATAATAGTGGCAGTAATAGTGAAATAAATTAATTAATTTTATGATGGTATGCGATAAAGTGTAATTTAATTTACATTAAGAGTCATTGTGCAATTATTCTATTAATTAGGGTTAATGTAAAATTAAGCAGAGTTATTGTAGATAAACCTGAGTATGGAGTAGATGAGCTCAAAAAAAAAAAAAAAAAAAGTACAGGATAAGCATACCAAAGGAAAGGCCACGTGGTTCCTTGGAGAGGAAGGAAAATGGATTAGATTAGAAAGAAAGGGGCTGGGAAGCACCTATAAAAAGGGGGCTTCAGTTAGAAGTGGGGAGTAAGGGAGGCATGGTCAGTTAGCAAAAATGGGGAATTTCGGTGAACGAAGAAGTAACGGTAAGGGATCAATATAAAAGTGGGTTATATTATACCTTGAGTCATCATAATACATTTTACGTATATTTTCAGTTACCATAACTTATTTTACGCAATTTGTGTTTTATAAAATATATTAATATTTCGATTATGCTGATTATTTCGGAACTCTATTTGCTTAAATTGAAACTCATGAATATATTTGTTTAAATTTTAATAATTATTTGACAATGATTTTGTAAATAATTATTTTCTGTAAGTACCATCACGAGAGTCTGACGCCTTGGGGGACTTAAATAAACCATTGACTGTTGATTAGTCACCTTGTAGCCCTCTGTTTGTCATGGATCCATTGACCTCTGTTCTGACTGTCACTCCAGTAACCTATGTTTTGTTATGTTCTGTACCGTAGATATGGTTATTTATTTACATAGTTTCTGTATTTCAGTTTCTGCCATTTAAATAATTTATTATTCAAAGTAAGTTATGTATAATGTTTTGACGTAAATAACTATCCATGGTTATTTTATACCCCTATGCTCTTGGTATAATATCTCCCACTCTGTTGTGTGCTTGTAGCTGTTACCCTTTTCAAGTGATGAGATGTAAGGATGGATTGTAACCTCACGTAGTGGGACCAGCACGGGATTTGATGCCGACATGTTACACTTTTTTTTTTCTTTCTCTTTTTTTATATAATAGTCTGTCACCAAATAATAAAATTATATGAGCCCTATAGATGTATTTTCTTTTATCAAAATAATAAGATAATTAATGAAGTAAATTTTCTGTTTAATTATTTTTTTACTTCCATTCTGCATCTACTTGCGCCATTTTATTATTAAGATTATAATTAATTAGTAAGTTGGGATTCCAGCCTTAAGTCCCTGGAGTTGGATCGTGACATATATCATTTAATTGGATTTCATTCTTCAATCCATTTAAATGAGGGGGCATTGTTTGCACCATATTTTATTTTTCTGTCAATTGTGACCTATTAATTATGTCCAAGTTCTATTATGGTCTGTCGATTGAAATCATAACTATTTTTAAGGAATAACTTTGACCATATTTGTTTTTATTATTATTATTTCTTTCAACAGGCATGCTAACGTGGCATGACAGATGTGTTAAGGATGTAATATAATGACATGTTAAATGGAGAGCCAGAAAGTTAGCCATTACAATAATTTGAAAGTTAGTTGCTGAGATCAAAGAGCCAAGATCAAATTAAGCACCAAATCTACAAAGTGGTTCCTATCAAACATGGGATATGGAAAATGTTGAGCAAATCATTGGCTTGTTGAGGAAATCGTGGGTTTAGATTATCTCTTTTTCTCATATAGCTAAACTTATAAATAGGCCAAGAGAGATACAAAGAGGAATGGATCATAAACAACCATCAATCACAATCGTGAAGAGTTATTTACGAATAATTCTAAATCAGCCATTTTAGGAGTGGATTAGAGAAATAGCTTTTTCCAACCCACTTCTCTTCTTTCTGTCGATGGATGTATTTTTTCAATTTTTTTTGTTCTTATTTAAGTTCTTGTAACTAGTGACAAGTGACAATTTATTCGAATTAATATATATTCTATTCTATTCAATTTTTTCTTTACTTAATTACTGCCAGGGAAATTCTTAATTTGTTTAAAGCACAGGACTCGACTACAAAGTCTGATCTTTTTATATTTATATAGTACTCGACCACAAATTCTGATCCTTTTATATTTATTTAAAATTTATTTAGGTCTATTGATCAATCACTATCGATTGAGTCTAAACTGAATTTTTGCTAACATAACTAGGACAAGCGTCATGACTTTGTTGTTCCATGCCTTATTTTGTCCGGTGTCTGGCATCATTGTTCTGCTACAAAACTCTTAGTTATAGATAGGGATGGCAATATGAACCCGGCCCAACGGAGACCCGGACCGCCTTGTCCCGATAAATAGGGTTTTCCCCGAACATTATTCCCCATAGGGCCGGGACTGGTATTGAAAAATACATCCCCGATGATTTTCGGGCCGGGAACAGGGATAAGTTCCTCGGCCCTGGCCCCGGCCCGACCCCGCCCCGAAATTTCCCCGAAGCATCCTGTCTATATATAATATACCTCTGTTTAGTTGTATTATATAAACATCTCTCTCTCTGACTCATAAATATATCTCTCTCTTTGACTCTCTTATCTTCTCTCTCTGACTCTCTCTCTTATCTTCTCACTCACTCTCTTATCTTCTCTTTCTCAACTCTCTCACTCTCTCGGTCTCACATCTCTTACTGTCTCACTCTCTCTCAACTCTCTCGTTCTTCTCTCTCTCTCACTCTCACAGTCACCGACATGGCGAAACCACCGCTGGCCCTGACCCTCCACTCTTTCTCTCTCTCTTCTCCTCGCCTCGGTTTCTCTTTCTCTCTCTCCACTTCGTCTCTCTCTATTCCTCATGGCCACCGCCGCCGCAGAAGGTCCGTCTCTTTCTCACCACCACCAAATCCACCGCCACAACTACCGTCGATCTCCCTATAGAACCTGGTCATTGGCGTCGCTCAGATCTGTGCCAGACGATGAAGGTGTACTCAGATCTGTTATCTCTCTTTCTCTCTGATCTGTTTATGATTGTTAGATCTATATTGTTGATGATGATTGTTAGACCTCTGATCTGTTACTCAAATTTAATTTAAATCTGTTAGATCTGTATTGTTGATGATGATTGAAATAATTGAACAAAATTGATTTATTGATTTGTGATATATATTGATTAATCTCGGGGATTTTTCGGGGTCGGGGAAACCCGATCCCCGTTAGAGGACGGGGACGGGAGGGTGATGGGTTCTCCCACCCGGGATCGGGGGCGGGGGTGGGAATTTTTTAATCTTCAAAGATCGGGAACGGAGAGTGTAGTCCCCGACTCCGTCCCGACCCGTTACCATTTCTAATTATAGATTTCTTTAGTTTTTGTTTATCCCAATTCCCTTTAGTACTGTGTGAAACACTGATGGATAGAATCACGACACAAATACTTGGAGCAATTATTCACTGCCGATGGCCAAACCCATTTAGCTCTACACATTTTGTGTGGGTCCCGCCTTTAAGTAACATCTTGGGAAGGGTATGTTTCCAGTTCCATTTCTTTTAAATCTTGAGGATTGCATCCTTGTATTATCGATAATATTCTGTGCCTCTCTCTCTCTCTCTCTCTCCCCTCACTTTGTTTACTTCTTTTTTTCGCAAGAAACCTTGAAACAACACCAAGTGTTTCGATATTTAGTCCCATGAAACTATAGGTTGTTTCCATGTTATCGTAGTGTTAAATCACAACCTGCATTGAATGATAGAGAGATGACCTCTCTTCTTTTGTTGCTGCAGGACCACAAAATTCAAATGTTCCATGATACATGTTTATTAGTTATTACATCCTTTCAGCCAAAGCAATGATCAACACTCCATTATTGACGAGTGCAGATAAAAGCGCCGAAAGAACTACACATGCGAGTAGTCAATCGAACCATATGACCATCTCCATCTTATCATCAAATTTGATGAAAAATCATCATTTTTCTTGTTTCAATGATTTCATCAGATGAGTATTAAATACAGGATATCATAAATTTTTCACCAAATTGAGGACGCCTGAAACCTTTCATCATTTCACTATTTATAGCCATTGGTTTTGCATCACCGGACAATTGGCCGAACGTCTTGACGGATGCTCAGCCAGATGACCACCTTTTTGTAAAAATTTGTGAAAAGATTATACTAACCAGTTGACTGGCCGAACATCTTCCCGATTAACTGGTATTTTGATGAAAGTCCGTTAGAGCACGTGATATAAAATGAAATTTTTATTCAAATTTAATAATAAAAAAAAGATATAACGTTGAAGATACTCTAATAACATCACTTATGTGAGGTGTGCTGATGGTCCCAATAGCGGTCAATGATCAAATGTTGAGTAACTATTAATTGCTCGTTCATGGATATTGATTGTGAATGTTGAAGGTAACAGGAAATTGATTGAACTTTAGCAGATCACAATTTACACCCCCGCTAAATTACAGGTCATGTATTGTGTAAAAATCATACTTTCATAAAGCACAATCTAATCAAACTTCCTCCATGAGATCAGTGAGCCGTTGGTTAACCTCCTAAAATGTACATGTTGGCACGATGGGACCTATTAGAGATATTCTTGTTCACTTATATTTAGTTATCAAGGTGGGCCTCATTGTGTTGACATGAAGATTCTAAATTTTTTTTTTTTTTTTTTTGGGTGGTTTAATTTTGTACATGTAAACTTACTATTCTAGCTTATTTTTATGGGAGATTGAATACCTTGGATAAGAGTGGATAAGAGATGTAAATGAGATAAAAGAGAAAACTAGGCCTTGGGGTGTTTAGAAAGAGGGTTGGACTAAAATAATACATTAAAAGATAAAATAGATTAAAATAATTAATAAGACAAAATGTCACCATCAATCTATAATCATTTCACTTTTTCTCTCACAACTATCAAATCAACTATAAAAAAAAGTCAATCAGCTTCCTAAACACAACTATTTTAATGATTGTGAGAAAAAAAAGTAAAATGATTATGAATTGACTGCAACATTTTGTTTTATTAATTATTTTAGCCTATTTTATTTTTTAGTAAGTTATTTTAACCCAACTTTTATTCCAAACACTCCTATTTGTGCTATGTTTAGTTGAGGAGAGATAAATAGTTCGGAGAAAATGGATTAACTTATCCCGCGGTGGAGGTGGGATTAGTTATCCCTTAAATAATCCCACATTTGAGGGATATGTAGAAGCTTTTACAAAGCAAAAAATGGGCAATAGAATAAGAGGGTAAATTCCACTTGCTTTTCAGCTTTATTCCCGCTTCTTAATACGGTAACCAAACGAGTAAATCATAATGTATTAGAAGAATGACATTTGTCAAAATCATTTTTTTCATCATGAAATGGCCATGAATTAGAGTAAGACTGATACTTCTCCTAAAAGTGAACCCTTTGGTGCATATTCACACTATTTGTGTGTTTGTCAATGCTTTTAAGCTGTTTGCACTTTGCTCATAAATTACTTTCCATGTGCTTTGGACTATGCTTCACACTTCCATTTCTTAGATCTTTATTTTACTTTTCTTGAGTTGGACAGAAAGAGTCAGAATATAGACCTAAATTAGTGACTTTTGGAAGGTAAAGAGCAACAAACACTAAAGAGAGATTTGTTTTGTGGCTTTTGGAGATTAGAAATGAAAATAGCTTAATCAATTTGATGAAACTAACGAACGTATTTTTAACCTGTTTGGAAAAGATAAAGTGGTTAGATCACCATGTGAACTTTAGCTAAAACTAGGACTTTGCTAAAAAAAGAAGCTTGTTCGACAATCATTCTTTTAGGGTTTGTTTGGAATGTAAAAGAGAACAAAAAATAGTTTTAACTTCATTTTTCATTTCTTTTCTTTTTTTTATTTGTCACAAAGTTAAAGTCTAAACATACCCTTAAATAAATTAGCAGACATGCAAGAAACAAGGTCTCGGATGAAAAATTGACTGGCACCTGTGAAGACTGCTAGAATAGTAAGAGTAGTGATTTCCACCACCACTTTCACCCTTCCACCATGACCAATTTATTACCTCTAATACAACTACTAGTATATTAGTGTTAAGGACGCTATCAAATATAAGAAAATTTTATTTGTGTAAAAAAGTTTTATGTTGAAAAATATTTTCAACCAAAATAAACGAGGTGGTTTAATATTTTTTTACCATATAGGGAGTTTTGTGTGTTTGGTTTGTGTTTGTAGAGTAGTTTTTGAGATAAAAAGTATGAAAACTTGTTTGATTTGCCTTTTTTCAGAAATGGTTTTGGAAAATTATTTTGGGGAGAGAGTTTTAAAAAAAATAATTGATTTGATGTGTATGAGAGAGAGTGTGATTTTGGAAAGTAGGTAACTAAACAAAATTTTGAGATTTTTTTTGGAAAAAATTGTTTGGTTTGATTATTCTTGAAAATTTATTTGTAGAGAATTTTTTCCAAAATTTTTTTCTGAAAAACAAACCAAACAAGGCCTTTATTTCCACATTTTCTCAGTGACTAAAGTTAGCATTTTATCAAAAAATTCATTAATTCAAAACCACTTAAAACTTATTGTTAGCAAAATACACTTAGAGCAACTCCAACCATACTCTTTATTTTTCACTAGCTAAAGTACAAAAAAAGGACACTCTTTATTTTACCTAATTAGTTTAGCTATTGTATGTTCCAATCATACTCTTTATTTTAACTAGTCATTCAAACTAACTAAACCAATTTTCAAAACAAAAAATGCTTTATATATTACAATCTTTTTCATAAAATGCCACATACGCACCAAACACTAATATGGTTGCCAATGTGACATTTGCGAAAATATTTTTAAAAAAAATATTTTTTAATATTAGTTTTAAAAATATTATAAAAAATAATGTTAAGTAATATTTAATTTTTTTTATTATAAAACTTATAGTACGTGAATATATACCAATATATGAATTTTGTGGAACCATCTTGAAGGGGAGGGGAGGGAAAGAATAAAAGAAAACAATAAAGAATTTTTTTAAAAAAATAACAATACAAAAGAAGTTCTTCAATAATTGTAATTTATGAAATTAAATTAAGAACTGAAAGAACACAAAATAACTAATTAAAAACCTTAAAAAGGTCAATGAATAAAAAAAAATCATAAATAGCAAAGTTAGGAATAAACTTCAAAATAAATAAACCATTTCTAATTCAAGTTGTTACAAATCTCCATGTAGATGCCACAAATGCTCAACTAGGTCTGCTTGGAGTTGAGAATGAGTTTGTCTATCTCTGATGTGATGATGATTTTGAATGAATTCATAAAGTTCGGGTGTACGCTCATGTGACACTGCTAGAGGGAGACCTTCTTCGATTGCATCATAATTACAGTCTATATTTTGTTCATTTCGCTCATCTTCAACAATCATGTTATGCAATATTATACATGCCTTCATAATAACTTTAAGGGTTTCAACTTTCCAAAAACGTGCAGGTCCTCGCACAATTGCGAAACGTGCTTGGAGCACCCCAAATGCTCGTTCGACATCCTTCCTTGCTGACTCTTGAGCTTTAGCAAAATGTATTTGCTTATTGCCTCGTGGAGATGGGATTGTTTTAACGAATGTTGACCATTGAGGATATATACCATCAGCGAGATAATATCCCATTGTATAGTCATTTCCATTGATTGAGTACTCAACTTGGGGGGCACGCCCTTCAACAAGGAGAGAAAATACAGAAGAACGTTCTAGCACATTTATGTCGTTATGAGATCCAGGTAATCCAAAATATGCATGCCATATCCATAGATCATAGGAAGCCACCGCTTCTAAAATAATAGTTGGTTCGCGGATGTGACCACAATACATACCTTTCCATGCAGTAGGACAATTCTTCCACTTCCAATGCATACAGTCAATGCTCCCCAACATTCCAGGAAACCCACGATTTTTTCCCACCTCTAGTAATTTAGCAATGTCATCTTTGTTTGGCGTCCTCAAGTACACATCTGAAAAATTTGCAACCACTGCCTCAACAAACCTTTGTAAACTTTCTATTGCAGTGCTTTCTCCAATCCTCACATAATCATCTACAGAATCGGCCGCTACTCCATAAGCAAGCATCCTCATAGCAGCTGTCATCTTTTGAAGGGAAGACAGACCAAGAACTCCAACAGCATCTTCCTTCTGGACAAAATAAGGATCATATGCTTCCACCATAGATAAAATACGAAGAAAAAGACATCGACTCATCCGGAACCTCCTCCTAAATAAATTGGGAGGATATGTAGGTGTTTCAGAAAAATAATCTTGATAAAGTCTCTTGTGGCCTTGAATTCGATTACGATAAATAACTGCATGACCTTCAATGGAACCACGACGTAATCTCAATTGTCTCTCATTATTTAACCGCTCTTCTTCTAAAGCAGCTATTGCAAATATTTCCAATTCATCATCAGAATCAGAGTCATCAATAATCATCTTCATTACACTATTGCGAGCCATGGAAATTAAAAGAAGAATGAAGCTGAGAGATAAACTACTGAAAATAAATGTTAGGTTGTGTTTTGCTTCTTAAGCTTTGCAAGTTCTGCCTAACAACTTCAATTTTGCTGCAAAGTCAAATTTATAAAACATATCAAACAACTTCCAAAATAAAAACACCAGCAACTTACATAATCTGTATTTAATTCATCAACAAATAGAAATGTCCTGTAAATAAGTAGCACTCCAATCCAACATACAACAATCAATTATATTTAGCCATTGAGTACTTTAGCAAGCATTCAACAAGAATTTCACTTAGTAATTAAATTACTACTAGTTCAACCATTCAACAATAGGTAGTTCCAAAATAATTTTAACATATAATAACTAATTCCAACAAAAATTGCATAAAGTCCTCAAAAAACATAAACTGCATAAAAAACATAGTTCTGACTACAATGGAGAATCAAATCCAACAATAAATAAAGTTAAAAACATAGTTCCAACAACTAAATTCTTTTTAGGTAGTTCCAACAACTAAATCTTTTTTTGGAGAATTTCCGTTTGGCGACGATGAAGGTATTCTGCTTGCAATGAAGGCAGACCACTCGTATCTATTGACATTATTCGCTCTTCCTCCTTCAATTGTTCCATTCGTATCCTCTCTTTCTCATTATCAACCTTTTCTTGTTCCATTTGCGTCCTCTTTTTCTCATTATCAATCTTTTCTTGCTCTTGAAGATACGACCTTTCATACATCTCTATTTTCTTGTCATTCATTTTCTTTCTATCTTCCTTTAAATCCTCTAATAATATTAAAATAGGAGACCCTCCTTCATTTCCACGGTCTTTATTCTTTCTTTTATTCAAACGTTCCTTTTCAGCCTTCCTACCCGGTGGTCTTTCCAAGTCTACATTGTCATTATGTAAAACATCATTGTCCTCTAAATTGATTGAATCCGGTGCACTAGGAGAACAAACGCCTGCAGTTGCCACTTTTTTGGGTTTTTGTTTCTTCATGCTATATTCCTCTCGCCATTTTGGTTGATCTCTTAACTCATGCCAACAATGTTCAAATGGAAATGACGATTTGTACAACTCTTTGTATAATTTCTTCGCATCATGAATCTGAATAATATATAAAAGAACACTAATTATCATGAGATTAGACAATTCCAATGATAATAAGTATAAAAATCTCAATGGCATTAATACCTTATCTTTTTCAGTCTTTCCACTTTGATTCAACCTTTGTATTTGGGCGAAACATCCACTGAACTTATTCGTGGCAAGTTGAATCGCTGACCAACGATTCATTAAAGAAGTTTGACTACGATTTGATGAGAACGTTTTGAACTGGTGGAAATACTCCCACACTCTTAGCCAATATGCCTTTGATTTTTGTTCATTCCCTTGTACTGGATCTAAGCTAATGTTAAGCCATGCCGATATGAGCATACTGTCTTCTTCTGTAGTGAAGTTGCCACCTCGTTGTGGTTTCTTGGTGGTTTCTATTTGAGTAGAGAATGGGGAAGACTGATCCCTTTGGTCAAGAGGTTCATCCATAAATTCATAATCATTCCCATCATTCATCAAGTTGGTGAAATATGCATCATTTTGTTGCTGACTCATCTATTGACAAGGTAAACAAAATTATGGCAACATATATTGGGTTGGAGAAAAAACTAAGATTCCCAATTGGAAGCAAATTAATTAATAAATGGAGATCATGTAAATTAAAACACTAGTTGTTTTGTTGAAAATGATTCAATGATAATTTTAGACAAATAAATGGAGATCATGTAAATTCAATGAAAAAGAATTTCTAGAGCTGCGGAAGATTCATCTTTTCTCAAAGAAATCAAAGAATTCCAAGGTATGTGAATCAAAGGATAGAATATCTTTTACTTGACACACAAGAAGAATCATTTCCACTGCACCAAATGATCTTTTGAATGAGTCAAAACAAAAGTATTCAGTTTATAGTGGCATCATTATTTGAATAAAGTTTTACAGTAAAAACTGCATTTGATTATCATAAAAGCAAGAAACCACATCAAAAGATGGAGATATTATTACTGAATTTTTTCTTGTGCTCTTCCGTAAAAGCCAAACACAAAGTAAATTTAAATCTCATAAGAAATAAGTAAAATTGCAAACAATAGTATGGCACTTTGATTCTTACAAAGCATTTGAAGCCTTATAGCTTCAGAATAAACCCGCAATAATTATATAGTGGCTACAAAATCTCATAAGGAATAAGTAAAATTGCAAACAATAGTACGGCACATTGATTCTTACAAAGCATTTGAAGCTCTATAGCTTCAGAACTAACCAGCGATAATTATATAGTGGCTACAAATGAACTGAAGGGCCTTTGAGGATATTGAGTTACCAAGTTTCAGATTTGATAGGATCTATGCTACTTTCTCTATTTCTTTGGGTAAGAGAGGACTGTCCATCTCTTAGTAGCAGCAGGGGCCTTGCCCCTTGATCCCAAGCCTTGCTCCTACCCCCGCTCTTGCTCCCAATCTTCAACTCTTCTACCAAGCCTTGCTCCTATCTATGGTCCATTTTATGTGTTGTCTTCTGTCCAATTTATTGAGATTTGGCCATGCCCATAAATATTTAGCTTTTTATTTGGGCTTTTATTTGAACAGGGTTCACCCCCTTATGACTTACTGTTTTAATATTAATTTATTGGGGAAAAAGTAGCAATATGAATTGTCTGGTGCTTGTGGGACAGGGAACTTGTGCTTGAGGACGATTCAGGTGAGCCAAAGGCACCTGGAGTCTGGACACATTAGTGGTGGCGGCACCGGTGGTGGTGGTGGTGGACATGCTAAACTTTCTCTTATGCTAAACTAAACATTAACACTTAGTTTTATGTATCACCTCACCCTAGATGAAATGAACTGATGGGATGGTTCACAATAGTTGAGAATCTGTGGGGTTAGTGGCAGTGAACAAAAAAAACCAAACCTATACACATAAATGAACTTGTTCAGTGCCCCTGTGCTCAAAGGAACATAATAGCATCCACACAAATGAACAAAAATCTAAATTGACCAGAGTACCAGTAATTGTCATAAGGTACATCAGCACACAGTCCTCTATAAACGCCATGTGTAAACATAAAAGACAGTGGGATGCATTGATGGAATTCTACCCTGGAAAATGACCAGTGTACGCTTTCCATTGAAATCCAAGCAAAGAAGCCTCTCAATCACTAGCAAACCTAAGCAGCTTTGTAAGTTTTATTCAAGTGTATGTATTTTATTCAGGTGTATGTATCCCATGGCAAATTCGGAGAGGCAAAGGTATTTACACACTTTGGTACAGAAATAAATGAAAACTCCTAAATACAAACCTGAACTTCAATTGCAGCTTCACGTCCAACAGTCAACATCTGGACTCTCTAGAGTGTCTTTGATATCTTTTTAGTGAATATTTTATTATTCCGCAAAATCAAACTCGCTAGAATTTTCTCTCTTTCACATGTTCTTGATAAAAAGCAAACCTTGCTCAGCAAATTTAGTAGACTCCAAAAACTCTCAAAGTTATCACACTTCATATAAGAATAATTTATTTGACTAAGAAACAATTATTTGGAAAATGATGTGTGGATATCATTTTCCATTTTTTACTAGGTACATTGACTATTAGAAAGATCAAAGACTAATCGAATTTCGATTCAAGTAATAATTTTCTGCTTAGTAATTTACAAGGTCATAAAATCAGATAGGAAAAGGAGATAGTATCTCTATGGTAGCTGTTCTTCCTATATATCCTAGGCAATATTCTTATACTAATTAATTATTTTGCTTTGTTAAGCAAAATGTGAAATCTTTGGCTGAACAAAGAAATAAAAACCTGAAAGTCTTACAGGAAAAGATGAAGCTGAACACTAAAGAAGCTAAACGTTTCAATCCTCAAAACTTCAATGGCAACAGTTAGCACTTGAAATTTGTGGAGAAACTTAGAAGGAGAGCCATGGCTTGTAATTCACTTCAATGACTTTCTGGAGGGTCAAGCGAGGTGGACTTCACTCCACAATCAGTCTCCGAGACCCTGACTTCATAAAAATTCCAAATGGAGTCCAGCGAGGTATACTTGACTCCACAGTCAGTCTATCATGACTTCATAAAAATGTAAATGGGTCAAACTTTCAATTAACACCTTATTTGTCCATAGACTATTTTAATTAAAGACTTTTGTTAGCATGTTTTTTTTAAGAGTATATATTAAAAAGGTATTAATTGAAGTATAATTAATTCTATTTGTATAGAAAATGATAAATGCTTTTAAAGTTGTTAGGATTAAAGAATTTTTTATTTTTTTATTTTTTATATACAGAGACTAAAATACTCCTTTTGTATTTCCTTCAATTTCATCCCTTAATTTCCTTTCATTGATGCAATCCGTTGGAGACCCACTAACCTCTCCACTAACTTTGAAAATAATAATTGTAATTCTAGCCTCCCACCAAACTCAATTTTCTATCCTCACGATTGATCCCCACTAGCTCTCTCCTGCTCAATCTCCATCTTTTTCAAACCAAGCTCATCATTTCTTTGTTTTTGAGTTTTTGCTGAGTTTGACTTTATTGCTCAGCTGGATCTCAATGAAATCCTTAAGTTCATATATTGTCTCCTTATATTGATGTAGTCTCCTTAAGGGCATGAGCACTACAGACTGCAACCAGCAACCCAGATGAGCAACCAAACAACCAGCAACCCAGATGAGCAAACTCTGCTGGTAGGAGGCCATCACTCACCTTTGGACAGCATAAAAGCCTGATCATAACAACAGCACACAGACTTGGACCATCCTGGACTAAGGGTAGCTATAAGACTAAACCAGACCAACCAAAACCCACACCAGTGAGATACTCCAAGATTGCTAGTAGACACCCAAACCACCCTAGCACACACCACTGAACCACTGAACCAGCAGACCAACAATCAACAAACCAGCAGACCCAAAAAGCTGAAGTCCAGATCAGTCCCAAAAAGCTGAAGCCCAGATGATATAAAAGGGACACAAATCTATAGCAGCAATATGATTCTGTTGGGGCATAAGGGCAGCAAACACTCTCCCCCTACAAGTGCACTGCACACAGCAATACCAGGGCAGACAAGAAACAGATCAATGAAGTTTGGTTTGGGGAGTACAGACCTCCATTGATTGAGGCTAAGAAAGACCCCCACAAACAATTCTACCCTTAAAATCTTCTCAAGAACTCCTACAGCAGGAGCAAAACTAGCATAAGACTGCTGGCCCATTCCTAATGCAGAAAAACACCTAACAGATGAAATATATGGGACACAATTCTATAGCACTCTCCCCACACATTTGTTTCGCCATTACATATGAATTAATGAACTTTCTAAAATGCCAGAATGTGAGTAAACCCATTATAATATTCTTAGAATATGTAGAATTAAGGTCCATCTTGCAAAATCATTCGCAACAGAAAAACACAAAACACAAAAATATAACAGTGAAGTATGAAGGTATGCTTGAACTCACATATCAGACAGACGATACACATAAATTGTATACAGATTCGTAAAATCAACAAAATGGGAGAGACCCAGATTACAGAGGAACAAGGAAAGTTTGTGCTATACATATATATATATAGAGAGAGAGAGAAAGAGAGAGAGAGGGTTTATGAGTTGCATAGAAGGGGAAGACAGAGAGATAGAAGGATCCATACCTTGAGGAAGAGGTCGATGGAGGGAGTTGCAGACAACGTTGAAGGAGAAGATCGATTTCGCGCTGAAGGAGCAGATCGATTTCGCGCTGAAGGAGCAGATCGATTTCGCGGGAGAGGCGTGTTTGGAGATCGATTTCGCACTGAAGAAGTAGATTGATTTCGCGGGAGAGACGTGAGCAGATGGATTTCGCGGGAAAGAAGAGTTTGGAGAGCCTTCAATCACTCTCCAATTGAAGCCAGCGAAGAAGCCGCGAGGAAAAATAAGAAGCCATTTAGCCAGTCGATTGGAGCGAGAATATTAGGGCCATACGAGCTAAAATAGCTAACAGTCCCATTTTACCTCTTCCCTTGGAGTTGCTCTTATATAGCACATCCCAAACAACCACTATATCTATCTTTGGCTTCGTTTGGCTATCTAGTTGGGGCTAAAAAAATACAAAAGACAAAATAGACTAAATAAATCAATAAGACAAAATGTTACATTCAAACTATAATCGTTTATGTAACTTTTTTCTCCCACAAAAATAATAAAAATAAAAAAAATCAACTCAAACAAATTTTTTAGTCTCAATTTCAAAAAGCCAATTAAAAAAGTTTTTACGAAGCGACAACTTTACATTATTAATTCAATTCGTGGGATTCCCGTTGTAACTTTTTTGTTATCAAAGACAGGTAAACCTAGCTAAAATGGAGAGGGAGGGGGGGGGGGGGGAGGAAATTAAAAATCCAAATAAGTATTTACCAAAACAAACGGAGCATTATCAGGTCGTTGGGTCTAAATCAACCAACAATATCAAACTGTTTATTTCTTTCCAATTGAAGAGAACAGAAGCAAAAGAGCCCATTAAAAGATATATTGCAGACAAAGTAACGCTGATCTACAAGTAAAAGTGCAGAAAAAGTATTCTTCAGAGGCAGATCTAGAAAGAGGGGAGAGGGAGAGAGAGAGAGAGAGAAAGTAATGTACAGAATGAATGAAAGCATATACATTCTTTCTCAAAGTAAAACATACAAAAAACACTGCACATTGTCAATATGACACAGAATCATGATGATGATGATGGTGGTAATGACGATAATGGTAGTGGTGGTGGTGGTGATGGTGATGATGATCCAGAATCATATATTGTGAAGTATGGGTGAGTTAGAGCCTCGGAAGCAGTAATTCTATCTCCTGGATTCAAGCACAGCATTTCCTGAATACATGACAAACCCGGGTGTTAGCAATCCAAACCAAAAAAAATAAAATAAAATAAAGATCTAGTGGTGTACTTGAAAGATGTGGATTTTTCATTTTCTTTTCATCATTTAATCAATAATCAATATATTCTACAGGACAATTTAATTTGTACAATATTAACTTGCTCCCATATGAATGACGGACCTGTTCAGTGCAGCTTACTCGTAATCAATAATAGTAAATTTTTTCTATTTTTTAGACTATTTTGGGCTCTTGAGTTGTAAGCAGAAGCTGCACAGTCTGACACAGATTTTTCAAAAAATATAAATAAGCTGTAAGCGGAGCCCCAAAAGCTGCATCGGACAGGGCCAACATTGGATGAAATATTATTGTCATCAGTCTCCAAAGAATACTAGAGAGAGAGAGAGAGAGAGAGAGAGAGAGAGGGGCATACAGAAAGAAGATCTACTCCATCTGGTTCAAGACCAGGCACTTCATCAGCCAGGTTCTGCATCGCAGAGGAAAAAACATATTTCATATTCAAAATTAAAGACCGGGACAAATAAAAACTGAACTTTGAATGCCCTGTACTACCTTGGGTTCATTCACGGCAAAATTTTCTAGATATGGACATAATGAAGTCACTCCAGGCCAGGTTTCTTCAGTTGGCTTGCCCATAATGCTTCATATTCAAAAGACTATGTAATTAGGATTATTACACCACTACAAGTTAAAAATTAAAATGCCAAGAATAATCATCAGTGTGTCTTGTGAAAAACAAATAGCACCTGAAAATTCTCCGCAGTTGTTCAACCTGTGATGTAGTAGCAAACAGAGGCTGTTGAGTCACCATCTCAGCAAATAGACAACCCACAGACCACACATCAACTGGTGAGGAGTAATTCAGCTCACCAAGCATGAGTTCGGGGGCCCTGTACCATGGAGTTTCCACTTGAAGCTGAAAGTGAACTACTATCAATATGAGAACATGTAAAAAAAATCACTCATGGCTAGGCTAGCATAAAATTCAGGACAAATTGAATAAATTTTAACATTTGTGCACGTTTTCAAAATGTGCGTAGATATATGTCTTAAAGGAAATTTCAAGAGATGAATAACCCAAATTCAGATGGGTGCATGGTTTTAAAAAACTGTTGAGGCCGCCGTAACGGTTGCGGTGACACGATAGCGGTTACGGGGTGTAAAGGCCGTTGCATAATGGTTGCGGTAATCGAAATCGTGATTTTTATTTTATTTTTTGCACAATTTGAAAAACTTACCGATATGCATTTTTTTTTTTTCCAGAATCACATTTATTAGGGTTTAAAATAAATTTTGATTAATTTTTAAGTATGATTCAATATATTTCATATTTTCAAATCACTATAAAAGGAGTTTTTTACATTTTATTTTAATAGTTAATAATTTTAAGAATAATTGATTTTAAATGTCTACAAATTAACTAACTGAATAAAAAAATTTCACAGTTATTAAATGAAAGGATTATAAAATAAAAATTGTGCCATAAATTATAAAAAAAAAATTTCATATAAGATTTTTTCTTTGGGTTTGGATCACTTGAGTATTTGTTATTTTTTTTGTGAGCTTTTGTTTTTGTTTTTAGAAAAATGAACCTATTCAGAATATTATAAAAATGTGTAACGGTATCTAGCGGGTTGTTATGGCCGTTACGGTACTGCTACGGCTATTACATAACACCGAACGGCCGTTACATATGTGAATTTCCGTCACACCGCTATAACAGCCATAGCAGGTTGCGGTAATTACCACAACTGTTGCGGTCGCTTTTTAAAACCTTGGATTGGTGTTAAAACATGTCCACATATATTCCAGGCACTAAAATAAATCTTGGGTATTAATTTCAAGAGATGAATAAAATAGAATAAGACCATACTGAAAATTCATATAAGCATACGTTTCTTACAATAAATCACATTGCTTGGTTTGAGTTTTCTAAAAATACTTTTCAAAAAATTCTACTTTCTTATTTTCCGTATTTTTTTTTTGTTTTTACTGAGTTTTAAAAATATTTTAAGC